>CM028378.1:110146867-110208113 GCA_013146195.2 Codonopsis lanceolata | reverse complement strand
GGAAGACTTGCCAATCATCAACTGGGCTGAACAATCAAGTCAAAGAAATCAAAATCGGCAACTACCGCAAGGCTCGAACGGGTAGCGCCATCGACCTCCTCAAAGAGTTCGTGAGATATCTTCGCCTCGTCCTACGAAGATATGCCGCTGGCTAGATCCACCCATAGTCGAACACCGGATCCCCATATATCCGATGCTCACCAATCAAGCGTAAACTCCGCCGAATCAAACCGTAATGGTCACCGCAAGTCAAAGAAGAAATTATGAAGCAGCTCCATGTCAACTTCATTCGGTGGTTGAATACCCGATCTCGGCCGTCAGTCTAAACATAGTGATTGCTCCTAAGCCCAACGGAAGTCCTGTTCGAATTCTTTGCCGATTTCGCGACCTCAACAAGGCACGCCAAAGATGACTTCCCGCTACCCAACATTGATATTGTGGTAGATGCCGTTGTCTGCTCACAAAATCAGATCCTTCGTCGACGGCATGCTCGGCCTACAATCGATTAAAATGGCAGCAGAAGACCAAGAGAAGACTTCATTCACCACTTGGGGTACCTACCATGCTATATTGTCATGCCATTTGGACTCAAGAATGCGGGGCTACTTATCAAAGGGTTGCCACCACTCTCTTCCACCTGACATGATCCACAAGGAGATCGAGGTCTACGCCGACGACATGATCGTGCATTCCAAATGACGCCTAACGGTGCTCATGTCGAGACCTTCGAAAAGTTCTTCGAAAGGTTAAGAAAGCATCAGATGAAACTCAACCCCACCAAATGCACATTTGGGGTCACCAAAGGCAAGGTCCTGGGATTCTTAGTCACCGAGCAAGGCATTGAGATCGAGCCAGCAAAGATCAAAGCTATCATAGAGATGCCGCAGCCAAAAACTCCAACAGAAGTCAAAGGCTTCCTAGGCCGACTACAATATATCGCCCGCTTCATCGACACCACCACCACATGTGGGCCCTCTTCAAGCTCCTAAAGAAAAATATCGACCTCAAGTCTGGGACGAGAAATGCCGCCTAGCCTTCGAAAAATAAAAGCCTACCTTACCAATCCCCCTGTGCTAGCCCCAGCCCATACACATAAACCTCTCCTCATATACTTAACCGTCACAGACACGTCAGTGGGAGCCATGCTTGCCCAAGAAAAGAAAGACTCCTACATCGAAAACGCCATATACTTCATAAGTAGGAAGCTGCAAGGAAGCGAGCTGAATTATTCGGCACTGGAAAAAAGTTGTGCTGGCCTAGTCTGGACAACTCAAAGGCTCAAAACATATCTACAGGGACGATCCATCAAGCTCATATCCAGGATGGACCCTATAAAGTACATCTTCGGCAAACCATCACTTTCCAAACCGACCGCTAAGTGGGCCTTCCTTCTCAACGAAGTTTGACATAACATATGTCACGCCAAATCTATCAAAGGCAGCAGTAATTGCAGATCACTTAGCCGATCTACCTCTAAAACCGAAGATGCTACGAGCCCAGCCTTCCCATGAAGGTGTTTTGGAAATCACTGACCACGACACCACCTAGCAGATGTTCTTTGACGGAGCCGCAAACAAAAGAGGCTTTGGCATAGGAATCTTACTCATTGACCCGACAGATTCTCACACTCCACTGGCCCTAAGATTGGAGTTTGAGTGCTCCAACAACACCACTGAATACGAAGCTTGCATTGCTGGCCTGGAAGAGGCTCTCCAAAGGAAGGCCAAAAATCTCGAAGTCTTTGGAGACTCTGCCTTGATCATAAACCAAGTCGAAGGGAAGTGGAAAACCCAAGATCCCCGGCTGCAACTTTATCATGCCAAATTAACAACACTTGCCGCTCGGTTTGATTCCATCTCATTCCACTACTTGCCGCGGGACAGAAATCAATTTGCCGATGCATTGGCCACTCTAGCATCACTAGTCCAAATTCCCGCAGAAACCCAAGTCCAACCCTTTGTGGTCGGGAAGAAGGTCACGCCGGCATACTGCTTCAAAATTAATGCAGCCCCTGAGGCAGATCACGAACCCTGGTATGTTGACATCCAAAATCTGCTTCAGAAAGGAATCTATCCCCTTGGCCTAGACAAAAGAGGGAGAATTTCCCTGCGAAGATGGGCATCGCAATTTGTGTTCAGCGGTGGCAGCTTATATAAAAGGCACTACCAAGGCCTCAATCTCTTATGCGTCGATCAGGCCAAAGCAGAGCAAATTATGGACCAACTCCACGGTGGTACCTGCGGACCCCACATGAACGGCCACATGCTATCCAAGAAAGTTATCCGACAAGGGTACTATTGGAGCTCGCTTGAAACCGACTGCATTCGGTGGGTGCGACATTGCGACAAGTGCCAACGTTTTGCAAATCTGCAAAAACGTGCCCCCCGCACATCTTATACAACTCCACAGCTCCCTGGCCCTTCTCAACATGGGGAATCGACGTCATAGGCCAAATTCACCCGAAGGGATCCAATGGCCATGAATACGTCCTGGTAGCCGTCGATTATTTCACAAAGTGGGTGGAAGCCTCTTCCTACAAGATCTTAAATGCCAGAAAGGTGTCCGAATTTATCCGAGCCAATATCATATACCGCTATGGGGTACCTTTCGAGATCATCTCCGACAACGGCTCTCATTTTGAAGGGGACGTGAATCGTCTTCTCGACGAGTTCAAAATTCAAAGACACAAATCCTCCCCCTACCGGCCACAAGCAATGGTGCCGTTGAAGCAGCCAACAAAACTCTCGAGAACATCATCAGAAAAATGGCTGACACAGAAGAGATTGGCCAAAAATTGCCGCTAGCCCTCTGGGGCTATCGCACCTCGCCAGACACCCACCGGCTACCCCTATTCTCTAGCATATGGCATGGAGGCAGTGTTGCCTATTGAAGTTGAAATACCATCATTAAGAGTAATGATGGAATCTGACATAGCAGAGGTCGACTGGGTCAAAGGGCGATTTGAAGAATTAGCCCTGATCGATGAACGGCGGTTACTAGCCCTAGAGCACACTCGAGCCTATCAAAGACGCATAGCCCTGCATTCAACAAAAAAGTCAAAGGCCGCGACATCCGTGTTGAGATTACTGAGAAAACCCCTAGTTATGTTGATACTAGGGGAAAATGGAAATCTCCATGGATGGGACCGTACATTGTCAAAGAGATCCGGTCAGGAGGTGCCGTACTCCTCACAAACCAGGAAGGAGAGGACCTTGTTCAGCCCTTCAACCTTGACAAGCTCAAAAGGTACTATGCTTGAGCCAATCTATCCGACAAAAGTGCTTCCCTCTCCAGCTCGCTAGGTTGAAAACCCGAAAGGGCGGCCTAGGCAAAAGTTAGAGCGAAAAAAATAAAAAAACAACAAAAAGGAGAAATAAGGGCTCGCTAGGTTGAAAACCCGAAAGGGCGGCCTAGGCAAAAGTTAGAGCATAAAAAAAAAAATCAGGAGAAAAAGGAGAGGGAAGACATTCTTTTGAATCCTCGACATACTATCTCCGCCGGCATACAACAAAGCTCAACCGACAAAGGAAAGAGAAAACCACAACGAAAGCTCACATTAAAACATTAAAATATATTACAGGGTCCTAAGGTGCAACTTAGGAATATTTATTTAAGACGTCTATATTATACATTAACTGCATTGCACATATATATTCCTGCCTACACCCCACTTGTTTCCCCAGATATTCCTTCCTTTTGCAGCCCCCCAAGTGGTCTATCAATGCCTGCGGCGTCCACCCAGCCGGGCCCATATTCCTCTTCTGCGAGGCGCAGAGGAACCTCTATTCTCAGAACCACCGGAAGTATCTCCTTCATCATCGCCAACATCTCCATTCTCCTGGACAGTCGTGTTGCTAGGACCGGCCCCATTATCTCTAAAGCCGGTGCCCCATCCAGTTGAGGGGAGGCCTCTTCCTCCCTGTGGATTGTGTTGTTGATTGCCATCATCAGGCCTCACAGCAGTGCCCCATCCAGTTTGAGGGGGAGGGACAACCTCTTCCGGCTCCCAAGGATTGTGTTGCCGACTTGCATTACTGTGTCGAGGGACCTCATAATCAGCATACCTGAAACCAGTGCCCCATTCAGCTTCAGGAGGGGGAGCAGCCTCCGCCGTTTCCCAATTACTGGGACCTGCTTCATTTGGTCCAGGAGCCACCGGAGTGCCAAGATTGTGTACCCGCCTAAAATCTTCCTGCAAGGCCTGAGGGATGACCAAGCCCGAGCTCTCAATCTCTTCGCCTATCTCCATAAGGCGAGCATCAATACCCGTAGCGACATGACGGCCAAACAAGTTTCTCAGTCTTCGCCGAATCTCGCGAGAAGATCCCTCCGCAATCACCATTATCCATGCCAAGTATTCGAGGGACAAAAATATATAATCAGAGAACAAATAGGCCACCTGAAGCCTATCAAAGTCAAGCCGCCACATCCTCTGGAAGTCAAAATTCAGAGTCCTGCTATTTTCCATCTCCAAGAACACAGGGCGAGTCGTGTCTGGAATAATCTGTTCCAGCCCAAACTGACGCAATATTCTATCAGCACTATAAAAAGAGGTCCTCCTGATGCCCAACATAACAACTTGGGCATAACCAGCGGAATGCAAAATGAAGCGCCTAATTTCCCAATGGTTAATCACCCAGGATATATCCATGGAGCCTCTCCGAAAGAAATCCTCACCCACCATAGTCGTAATAATTAATTTGGGGAAAGCGGCGAAAACCATAGAGCCCCGGATCATATATCGCTCCGAAAGATGCAGGAGCCATCACACACTGAAAGTGCTCTTCTAGCCACATGTGAATCAAAATGGGACTGCCAGTAGGGAAAAGTTCATCACCACCGGCTAAAGCATCCAGACCAGCCAAAGTTTCTGCCAAGATTACCGGGACAATATTGGCCCGGCGATCACGTGCCTGCAAAGCAAGATCCACGACTCGCACGTCAATAAATCCCTGTTGGCCCACCAGCAAATATCTCCCCACCAGGCACAAGAAAAGAGCTGTCAACCGACGCCTCAGATAATCCACATCATTCTCCCTGAACTCTGTGAAAGCTCGAGGAAGAACAGTCAAGTCAAAGTTCACCCCGTTATAGAAACCCGGGGTGGCATCTCGAGTGGTGCGGAACAATTCCCTAATCGCCATGTAAGGACGCCTCCGAGGCGAAGGCACGGCAATACGACGAGTGGCAGCTACTCCCAGCATTGCACAAAACTCCTCGAAAGCCGGGCACATCTCGTTCATCCCAAAATTGAAAAGATGATCCTGATGAGACCGAACCTGATGCCCCTCTTAACATGTCCCGCTTGATCACAACATTTCTCCGTGATAGAAGGCACCGGCTAAAAATGTGATCAAACCCCGCTCGTCGGCTCAAGGGCGAGAATCCGTAGATCGAGGGCATTTTCAGATCTCTATTTCCAAAGGTGTGTGATAAGGTGCAGCCATTTGGGCAAAGATAGAATATTTTCTCTGACGAGAGGAAGCAACTGAGGAGAGAAAGAAGCTTTGAAGAAGTGAAGGCGCATCGAAAGAAATCGACGTGAAAATTCATGATCGCCGGGCTTCCTTTTATAGGATGAAATAAAAAATCGACAAACAAAGGATGAACAAGGATGAACAAGGGCGAAAATCTCCCAGAAGGCAAAACTAGGCGCCACCCCTATAAAAAAAATTGGGCATGCCCGCTTGCTCAATAATCGCTTCATAAATCACCGGTGTTCTCGTTTCGCCCAAATCGTCAATTGATGTCTCGCCGATCACGGAAGTTTTGGCTAGCAACTATCAAAAGAAAGGCTACATGAGAGTAGATGGCTGCAATTATATTCTTCTCACAGAGGAGGCGGCCGCCTCTTCCTCTACCCGCAAATCACCGAAAAGCCCCTCAAGCCGAAGGTGTATTCTTTTCAAATTCATTTCTAAAAATACGGCGTGCCATTACCCTTAGAGTCGGTATAGCTTTATTTTCTCGCATGTATTTTGAATGTGCATTTTATTTTATCATGTCATTTAAAATTATATTGCATTTCATAATTCATGTTTGTACGTATATTAATTAAAAAAAAAAAAAAAAGAAAAGCTAATATGTGCAGGAAAAGAAGCTAATAGCCAAAAGATGCTCTGCCTCTGCCAAAGCCACCTCCCCGACTCGGGGCCCACCGTGCCATCAGTCTACGTGATCCGCCCTCGCCTGGCGCGACTCGATCCTGCGTCGCATCGTCATCATCATCATCACGCGACGCCTCGGCCGCATAGCATCATTGTTCGACAAGAAAAATCATCCATTAGCCGCCGATAGAGCTTGTTGATGCTAACAAAGCCCCGCAATCTCTTGTATGTGGACACTTTGACCAAAAAAAAGAAGCATCAAATAAAAAAAAAGAGCATCACCAATAAAAAAAAAAAAGAAAGAAAAAAAAAGAGTGATGAATATACCGGCGGGCATGATCGGGACACGGTACTCCTCGTGGATCTCAACATCGAAGGACCTCCTTTATGAGCCTATCATCTCGCCGATATCGAAAGACGAAAAGGCATCATCGGGCATGGAAAACTCAAGCCGTGCATCCGAGTAGAATGAGAAGACCCAACCCAAGCACCATGATGATGCACGCCTCCCAATCACAAGAGGAGGAGGAGGGGGATGGAGCATCGCCCTCGAAAATCTTCATATGCTATGACCGGAAAATCACTGGCAGGCATCTCATATTTGGACAAATAGCGATGTCGGTTCGGTAAAAGGTCTGGGGCGATTACATTCGGAGGAGGTGCCACCGGAGGTATCGAAAACGGAACATGTTGACGGTTGACCCGCTCACCCATGTACAAGGAATCACACATGATCGATACCATCAAAATCCGGCAACGACTCAATATCAGAGTAACCTCATACGGCCCTACCAGATTCCGCCAAGGGAACCAAGTTCACCGAACCGAGGTCGACTCAATAAAAGCTCGTCCTTTCCTTCCGATTTGCATTCACAAATTTGATCAAGTAAGGCGGTCCAAGAACATCGCTAGGCGGTCCAAGAACATCGAAGCGTAATACAAAGCCCACAAAAACAATAAGCCCACACGAAAAAAAAAGAAAAAAAAAAAAAATGCAAAAGAAAAGGGGAAGGAAAATATACCTCCCAAGCAGGGCAAACCGTCATAACATTTGAGTCATTCCGACTCAACCTATCCATGAGACATAAGAGCTCACCTAAACCCGCCTCGCCTCAATCATAGTCAATCACATGATCCAGATCTCGGCGCCAAAAGAGAAACCCTCGTGAGGTGGATGCATTAGCAAAAAGGGATGTCCCCTGGAAGAAAAAATAAAATGTCCGGCAACACGAGTCACGGCGACACTATCCTCGGCATCAACCTGTCCGACATTCTCTAGGAGCCATCCCTTTACACTGAGAATAGTCACCTCATCCGCTGTTTTGTACGTGGGCACAAACCCCAAAAGGTCCTCCACCTCGTCATGACGCTCACGGAGGGTGTAATCGGGTGCCAAAGTCTGCCCAATGCTGGTGGATATGCCAGTAATGGCAGCAAAGTCACAGGGAGTCATAGTGATCTCTCCCCACTGAGAGGTGTGGGTGGTATCCCACCGAAATTCCGCAAAGACATCAAAAGATGGCTCTATAACCGCGAAGGGAGTAAAAGCCTGCATGAAAACCCCAAAGCCCGTCTCCTCCACTAAAACCCGGGCTGGTGCAGGCATTAAATGGTAGATATCAGACACCTTGGCACAAGTAGCTCTGACCTTGTCCGAGGCCTTGCCTCCTCGAAAAAGAAAAAAAAAAGAAAAGGAAAATAAAGGTAAGACTCTCACAAACCCCTTTCTTCTTGTATAATTAATACATTAGTTTTTTTAAACATTTGTACATTAAAATTGTTTTTTGCACATAAATATACATGTCAGCATTTTAGGTGTTAGAAAAATAAATAAATATATATATATATATATATATATATATATATATATATATATATATATTGCATTTAAATATACATGTCACATTTTTATTTTCACATTTCATGTATATATATAATATAATAATAACCATGCATTCACAAAAAAGCATCTCATGCATATTCAGCACCACATTTGCATCAAATAAAGTAGTACATGCATCCATTATTTGCATTTATTATTTAATAAAGTTGTATTAGAAGTGCTAAAAAGAAAATAAAAATGCCACCCACCATGAAAAAGAATATCTCTTGGCATTTCTTATATCCCTACAAAGATTAGCATGCATAAAAAATCAATTTTGGTACATAAAATATATCTGTTTTGTCTTGCATATATCCGAAAATGTATCCAAAAATGTGTCCGAAAAATTTGCATTTCATTCCGAAAATTCCTGTATTGTGAATATATGTCATGTAAAAATATTTTTAGATCTAAAACATGCATCATATAGCCTTATTTGCATTAACATTATAAATCATGCATAGTAGGGTCAAATAGTGACTACTAGTTCAATTTGTGCATCGCAAAAATAAATTGTCCAAATTTCATGCATTATTACCAAAATTGCATCATTTTAGCCCATAAATCACATGCATAAACATCACAAGCATATATATACTCCAAAAGTCCAAAACAACACAGAAATTGAGCAGATCTGAAAAATTAACCAAATGGGTGGAAGAAAGTTATACTCACATCGGGATCAGGGAGATTTGAGATATGCTTATACCAATCCCGCACCAGATTGCCCCAATCGTGCTTTGAATAATAGTAGTTGACATGGTTCCGAACCAAGGGAGGAAGTTCTTTCTTTCTTCGCCGATTCTGGTTCATTGGTGCCTTTCCTTTTCGAGATCTAGAGGAAGAAGCCATCCGCGTAAAAAACAAAATTTTTGGCGGAAGAAAATTGAGAAAAGGAGAGAAAATGAAAAAAAATGAAAGAAGCTTACTCGCCCGGCAATGGCGTAAACCGAGCAGAGAGAAAGGAAATGAAGACTTACGCCTTCATCCCGTGAAGAGAAAAGGAGGAAAAGTGGGAATTTTCACTTTTCCTCCAAGCAACTCAAAGATCAACAACTTAAGTCCTCAAAATTTCAGAGTTGCAAAGCGGCCCCTAAGACTTAACAGAAAGTTAACAAAAGCAATTTTGTTAACCACATTCGATGGCCTTTCATCCAAAAAGCAAGAAAAGCTCATATCCCCAGCAAGTCAGCCGCCAGACAAGCAGAAAAGTCAGAAAATTCAGCGGCAAAAGGTAAGCCCCTTTTCCTTAAAAAAAATAAAAATACAAAAATAAAAGAAAAGAAAAACCAATCAAAGAAAAGGAAAAAAAAGAGAGTCCGACAAAAAAATAAAGTCATGAAAAAAAAACAAAAAAAGGAAAAAAAAAAGTCAAAAAAAAAAAAAAGGGGAAGAAGGAAATCCCCAAGATGAAAAGTCGAACGGCGGAAATAGCCAAATCACCGAACCAACAAAGAAGAAAAAAACATGAGAAGGTAAGAAAGGTAAGATTTCTTATTTTGCTTTCAGAAATAAAAGGAAAATCTTTTTCAAAAGGTTTTGTTCAAAAAAAAAAGAAAAAAAAAAAAGAGGAATATTCAAAAAAAAAAAAAAGAGAAAGGAAGAAGAAAAAGAAAATCTTCTTTGTCGTATCCAAGCTTACGGATTTTGATCGGTTGGATACGCCGAAAATTTGAAGAAAAATTCCTTTTTGTCGTATTCGACGACGCTTATCTGGTCGAATACAACGCCAAAATCAAGTTTTCTTATTATGTTTGGAAACCGATATATGACCAGCCAAACATGATTTTGAAAAATGCCTCTTAATGTATTTCATCGATAGGTATTTTCCGGGTGAAATATGGTTTTCGAAATACACAAAAATCTTCATACCATTTTCGAAAATATGAAGTTTTCTTATTATGTTTGGAAACCGGATATATGACCAGCCAGACATGATTTTGAAAAATGCCTCTTAATGTATTTCATCGACAGGTATTTTCCGGGTGAAATATGGTTTTCGAAATACACAAAAATCTTCATACCGTATTTGACAACGGTTTCGGACCGTAAGAATACTGCTTTTCGAAAATCATGAAAATCTTTTCTTCGTTTGTGCTCTCGGATGGGTTTGACCCAAAAAAAGAGCATAACATCTTCATTGGTTGTTTGTTTCAGCTTAGGCCGAACTACGTTTGGTCTGATTCTTTTTATTAAGGGATACGTAGGCAGCCTACATTAGTAGGTCCGACCATCAAAGCACTTAAATTGCATATCTGCTTAAAAACTGCGATAACCTGCTATAACTGACTAAAAATGTCTAGGATATGGAGGTTTGATTCATTGCTGCATTATAACTGCTACATGCTGCATCTTTCTCCCTCGTTTTGTAATTGAACAAAATTGGAGAGTCTATTCTTATCAACGATGTTCGTCTACTTAGTAAGCTGCGGGTTACCCGTAGACTCCATCGTTGAGGGGCTCTGTAGACACCCCAATTTCGTACCCCTGGTATGTGACATGACTTAAAATATCAAGACCTGTTAAAACATTAACAAATGTCAAGTTACAGGGTCAAAAGTGCAAAAGGACAAAGCAGGATGCGCAAAAGGACGAACTGCAGGGACCAAAGTGCTCAAAAATGGCATAGTTTGAAAAGTGGGCATGGCCACCATGCAAAATGGGCATGGTGCCCAAAACCTTGGTCGCGCCCATTTCTGTGAAGTGCTGCGCCCATTTTTCTGCTACAGTTGCCGCAAAATGCAAATCTTCCAGCGCTGTGTACAAACCACTTGATGCATGAAGAAGGAATTTTATTTCCTTCCGTGTCCTTGTTTCAGCCTATAAATAGAGGTCTTCAGTCAATCATTCAGCACACCTTCCCTTCGTAAAGCTTCTCCGTGTTCTCGTTACGCTGGAGAAATAGAGAGTGACGTGAGATAGTGAGCGATCACCTCAAAAAGCCTCGAAACCCTGCCAAACCTCCGCCAAACACAAAACCAACCGGTAGAAGTGAACCTTAGCCCCCCAGCTAGGTATCCACCCTTCTTCCCCAGTCCGAAAATTGTGGAAAGAGCAGTTGCTCTGCCCGATTTAAAAGGCCAAATCAGCGAGAATAAGCCGTTATTGCGCCCGGATTTGGCTACCTCAAGCCAACAAACAACCAAACACTAACAGTTACTACCCCAAATCCCTAGGCCAGTAACTTTCGAAGCGATCCACATTGCCCAAACTCAACACACAACACATAACAACAACAACAACAAAAAAGACTCTCTCTCCCAGGAGGACAGGCGAGCACACCCAGAAAAATTTGTCTCAGAAGTTTTATTTTAAAGTCCTTCATTTTGTAAAAGTATTATTTCCAATCCGGCCCAATGTAGATATATAAGCAGTTGTGCTGCCCGGATTTAGTTGGGAAATAGTACTAAATGTAGCCGCTATTATGGCCAAATACTTTCAGATACATTTGTAATTATTTCCTTTATTTATTCATTAAAGTCTTTACTTATAAAAGTATTATTTCCAATCCGGTCCAATGTAAATATATAAGCAGTTATGCTGCCCGGATTTATTTAGGAAATAATACTAAATGTAGTCGTTATTATAGCCAAATATTTTCAAGTATATTTGTGATTATTTGTAAAAGAGGCGGTTGCAAGTCTGTAAGAGCATCCACAGTGGTACCCTTTATTAACACCCTAAAACCCTTTTTAGGGTTTTTTTACCACACTTAAGCCCACAGTGGACACCCTATCATTCACCCTATCCCTAAAAAAAGCTACCGCACCCCCAACTTATTGGGTGAAGAGTAGCGCCCCTCAACAATAAATTCGTTTCTTTTTCTCTCTCCCCCGCCCTTCTCCCGTATCATCTCTTTCACCGATTTTCTTCTCTTTCGTCCCTTTCAACAACACATCGAGAGAAGAGATTTCTACACCAGATCAACGGCTCTTCATTCAATATTTTGAGGTAATTAAAAATCTCAACTTCACTTTCTAGGGTTTTATGTGTGCAGTGTGTCATCTGCCTGTTGATGTTGTCCGGCCTATTTACGATTCTATGTACATGTTTACGATTCTGTGATGTTGTTCGGCCTGTTTACGATTCTATGTACATGTTTACGATTCTGTTACCCGGTTTTCTGCTTGCTCGCTTTTCCAATGTCACCCCCATAGATTTTTATTTTTATTTATTTGAAAAAGTGAAGTAGCATATGCCCCCAAAATCCCCCAAAAAGGGGAGTAGTTGAATGAGTTTGTGATTCTCTCAGGCTCTCAGCTTTGTCTTTGTGTAAATTTGTGGGAACATGCGACTTGAATATATATGTTGTTAGTGTTGTTGGTATGTTTGCTTTCCTATCCCCACAAGACTATAATCTCAATACTCAACTAGTGGATGATGATTAACCTTTTGACTGCTGTTTTGTCCCAGCTAATGGCATTTTGTTCACACAATACAATAATCTAATCACTCATAAGGTTGAAAATTAGGGATTATTGATGATGATGGGTTTAAAAATCTACTTCTTAAGGGACGGAAAGGCTAAATACAAGAAAAGAAAGTGCCCAGTGATGTTATTGGATATGCTTCTCGAGATTTAAAAAAAAACAACTTTTGCTAGCGAATAATTGAATGTTATTCCTATTTTTATTTTAATAAATTTTAAGTATTCATTAGTTAATAGTACTGTGGAGTTGGGTGGGAATACCCACGTCCATGTGCGTGTTTGCTGTAAATGGCTAGTTTTCTTTTTGTGATTGTGGTTCAAGGATCTTTGAAATAATTGTGAAATTGGTGCCCATGGTCTAAGAAGATTATTTCCTTTGCCATTATGCTATTTGGAGTTTGGACCCTTAAGTGGTGGGAAAAAAGGCTAATATTCTGAAAAAGTTTGCATGTCTAGAGCTAAGTTATCTTTTTCTGCATATTAACATGACTTGATAAGGGTATTTAACAATGATCAGAAGAACAATGTGTTATACTGAGATTCTAAGAAATTAAAAAGAAAAATATCACTGATCAGCCAAGACAACTATGAAGTGAAAGATGATTTTAAAAGTACCCGGATGCTTCATGGCCGAAAATTCTAGGAAACAGTATGGGTTGTGCCTGCAAAAACAAGTAAGGCAATTATTTGGATATCAATAGTTTGGACCCTTAAGTGGTGGGAAAAAATTTGTATTACTTTTGACGTGGAGACTATGGGAAATTAATTTATTGAGTGTGATCAATAGCGTGCATCAATTATTTCTGCATATTAACATTGTGTTGGTGTGTACAGGTTCAATGGATCATTTCCGGCCACTTAACCAACATAACTTGCCCCGGTGCAACTCAATATAAAGCGACCCACCGACGCAAGAAAGCACATTGAGCGGCCAAGCTGGATTCATTTTCACCCCAACACCAAACCAACAAGCCCGAGGCTCAAGTAGCTCACGCCGCATACACATCTTTTATAAGGGAACAAATGCAAACAAGAGACCGACACCTACCCAACATCTCATATCTAGTACACCACCCCATTCGCACTCTCAACCTCAATTTCCTACATCCCAAACGGAAACAATTTCGATTGAAGCTTCAAATGTGCCACCAAAATTTGCAAATAGAAAAGCACCAAAGCTGGAAGCATGATGAAGACAAGGCTCTTTGTGAGGCTTGGGTGCAACGTTCGAGAATCCGATTATCGGTGTTGGTCGGACCAACGATAGTTTGTGGCTTAACATCTTTGAAGATTTTTGTAAAAAAAAACATGAAACAAGGCGTACAAAAAAAGGATTGGAGAATAGGTGGGCTACAATTCAAGCTGATGTAACGAAATGGAGAGCTATCGTGGGCAGAATCAATAGAAACCATCAAAGCGGTACAAACGTGGCTGATGAGGTTTGTAGTTTTACATTGGGGCCAAAATTAATCTGTTCTTTTTAAGTCAATTTTTTTAGGCCTAACTTTTTTAAAATAGAAAATGATTATATTGAGCCTAGTTTTCATGGGCTATATTCAGTACATATAAGGTAACGTGTCATATGTTATTATAGTTGGGAGCTTGTTATGAAGTATTCAAGAATGACCATGCTCGCGATTTTAAATTCTATCATTGCTGGGACATACTTCAACATTCAGCAAAGTGGCACATTTCCGTAGGTGGAAAAAGTAAAAGCCGACCTTCTGAAATAATTGGTGATCAGGTCAATGCAACTCTAGCACCTGCATCCCCTATGCATGACTTTGCGATAATGGTCTTCATGGCATGCACGACGACGATGACTATCCGTCTGCAAGCATTAATCTAGGTGATGACTCTCCCTCACACGTCACACCAATTGGGTCAATTCCAAGTGGTATTCACTCTGAGCCATTAGAACGACCTTTAGGAAGAAAATCCGCGAAGGAAAACGTCGTCGCCGCGACACCAATGCGTTAGATGAAGCGTCCATACGCAATAACAAGTTGAGTGACCAAGTGTCTGAATGGAGGATCTCCCAAAATGATCAATTTCGGATGATGCAAGAAACTAACAAAGCTCAATTTGAGTCAATGAAAGCAGCCAATGAAGTTCAAGCATTCCATTTGGTGAAGAAGACTAAGCTTGAACAATTACAATCTAGCATTGCAATTGTTCAAGCCATAGGGATGCTGAGGAAAAAATGCTCAACCGGGCTCCACATCTCTTTGGCCTTGAGGTTTTGGATGGTCAGATGGCAAGGTTTAAGAAGTTGAAGGATCTTGAGAGGAAGCATGATGGTATATTACAATCTAGCATTAATGTTTTTATCGTATTACTCCAAATGTTTCTTATGTGTTACTCAAAATTCCTTTTATATTTTTTTTCAGAGATTGAACAGTTGGAGTACTCCTCAGGAAGCAGTACAACTAGACAGCTAAACTGTGATGGCGTTAATATGGAACCATGTAACCTTGAAAATAGGTTCAATGCTTCATTTGATTCTAGTTAGCAAGGCTGACGGTCTTTCGTGTGAGATTATGATGTTGAGCATAAGCAAGTAGTTCAGAGTTATAGTATTTAGGAGCCGTTTTAGTTATTTTATTTAGGAATATTATTCTTTTATTTACATTCCTCGTTAACTTGGGTTTTTGTTCACAGACACAAATTTTATTATTACACTAACTTTGGAAATTTTTTATTTTTCTTGATTTATTATTTGTTTTTGGGCTATCAACTTGTTTTGTGGCTTTGGTATACTTATTTTGAGGTGTTGAAAATTGTTGCTTGCTCCCACATTTACAAGCAATTTTTAATTGTAGACATGGTGTTGATTCATTCTCAGGATATGTGAAACTTTTAACAGGGTTGCACAAAGGTGAATTTGTAATCTTGGCTAGTAATGAGGTAACTTATTATAACTAATTTTATTGATTGCAAAACTCACATAAAAAATAATAATAATAACTTCGTAAATAACATTGAACCTAAGTCAAAACATGCATAATATGGTTGCGTAGTAACTTGGAAATACTCAAAACCTAACTTCATCAACGATTGCCTTGTTTACCAAAATTATTCCAGAGATGGTCGATCAGATCAAGCCTAAGCTGGTTGTTCATACGTTTATCTACTTTTGGTTTATACGAGAACTAATAAATGCACCCAACACAGTTGGATCATGTTGAAGTAATTCTTGTGGCACTGTTTCACCCACTACAGGCCTCCATCGTTCAAGATTCATTTGGCGCTCATCTTCGATTATCATGTTATGCAAAATAATGCAACAATACATAATATTACTTAAAGTTTTTTGGTCCCAAAATCTTACCGGACCCCTGGTAATAGCCCATTTAGCCTGCAAAACCCCAAATGCCCTCTCAACGTCCTTTCTACAAGCCTCATGTTCTCTGTGCAAAATGTTTTTCCTTTTCACTTCGGGGCCGCTTGATAGTCTGGATTAGTGTCGCAAAGTGAGGGTATATGCAATCTGTAAGATAGTATGGCACGTAGTATACATTACCATTTTTTTTATAGGGAGTGTATGGTGTTTGACATTGAATGAATCATCGAAGATTGGCGATTGATCAAGAAGCGATATATCATTGTATGTTCCGGTGTACCAAAAAACGCATGCCAAATCCAGAGATCTTGAGATGCTACGACTTCAAGAATCAAGGTTGGTTTTCGGTGTGGCCGATGACCGACCATGCCATGCCGTGGGGCAGTTGCGCCACTCCCAGTGCATGCAGTCCAATGAACCAATCATGCATGGGAAACCACGATTCTTATTTTCTTCAATTAGTCGGGCGATGTCGTCTTCATTTGGAGCTCGCAAATACTGCTCCGAGTACATGCTGACAATTGCCTCGCAAAATAAACGAACAGTCTCTATAGCTGTGGTCTCTGCAATGGCAAGGGCCTCATCCTCACGATCAATTGGGCTTCCGTATGCAAGAATTCGCAAAGCAGCCGTCATTTTCTGGATGGATGAGAATCCTTGTTTCCCGGTACAGTCATAGCGTTGCTTGAAATATGGTTGGGCGATCTCAATGTCTGCCCGAATTCTGTGAAACAATTGTAAGCGCATTCTAAATCGACGTCGGAACATACGTGGTGGAAAAATAGGGTCATCCGCAAAATAATTTTTGACAAGGTCATCGTGTGCTTTCACACGATCTCGGCTTATATATATTCGTCGATATAGCCGAGGTTTCTTTGGCACACGCTCTTCAGCCTCATCAACAACTTGCATGAGCATATCTAGGTCGCGCATTTGATGTTGATGGAATGCTTCAAATTGATTGTACATGTGCATATCAAAAGGCCAGAATGGAGGATTTGCCATGGAGATAATAAAAAAAATATGAAAGTTATAAATGAGTATGTATTGAAGTGGTAGAATGGTGTTTATATACAAATATATGTGTATGGAGGGAGTTGAAAGATATGGTGGGAAATCAAAATTCAATGTTATGAAAAAATTACACTTTGGCGGACTTTTTTGGTGAAATTCAAAAAAATGTGCCAAAATTCAAAGAATGCACCAAAATCTCAAAAATTAGGCGGGTCAACCAAGCCTCCAAATTTTTGGCACAATCAGTCATCACTAATTCTTTCCCATTTTTCCATTTATTTTTTCAATTAATTTAGTTTATCTTTTCACTATCATTTCATTTTTTTTAATTTAAAATTATCGATAATATTAAAAAGTGTGACAAGACTTTATTTAAATAAAAGTAATTGAAATAATCAAAACATATAATATATTTTTTTATAAAATGTAAATTTAATAGTATTAATATTTTATTCTCATTGCGGTAGGAAAATTTAAAAAAAAAGATTTCATTGGTAGTTAGGTTTGTTAGTTAAGATGTCATTAATTTAAAGGGTAATAAAGAGGGTGCTCATTGGAGTTGAATTTTTTTTAAAGGGCCTCTAAAAGGATTTAGGGAGTTGTATAAAGAGTGTTTTAGGGTGCAACCATTGTGGATGCTCTAAATAATATAGATGTAATGGATGTATTTGTAGGCAGTTAATGCTTTATTTATCTGTTAAATAAATATAACAAAAAGCATACTTTAGCCAAAAACCATTTTGAGACCGAAAGGGAGAGTTGGGTGCCTAGCACCTTCCCAACTCGTAACTTAGCCTCCGAACCCGTTTTCATTATCTCTGGTTTTCTTTATTTGGTTTTGCTTTATTTATTCCTTAAAATAAAGATGGCGACTCTAAAAACATTTTGGATCCAGTGGGGCCTCGCAACATCTTTCTTTGCACTTTCACATTCTCCCCTAAAAAAGGGAGAATGGGAATGGAAAGGTGATCTATTCATATGTCCTGGTATCCCCTAAACAAGGGATAACTTGACGTAGAAAACCCAAAGCACCCATAGTGATCCGAGATAGGCCATAAGGCTATTTTCATAAAATCCATAGTGGGGGTGCTGCAACATTCCTTCCTTGCACTTTCACGTTTTCCCCTAAAAAAGGGAAAATGAGAATAGAAGGGTGATGCATTCTCATATCATGGTATCCCCTAAAAAAGGGATAACTTGATGCAGGAAACCCAGAGCTCCCATATTGGATCAAAATCCACTAAAGGCAATCGAGGCGCATTCCAACGCGCTATTCCGACAGTACTCCTCCCGCACTTTTGATTTCGTCCTCCCCTAGACAAGGGAGGGTGGAACGGGAGCAGTGGATGTCACCGCATCCCCACGTACGCGCACCCCTATCCAAGGGCGCGCGGGGCGCGGGAGCACCCCATCCCGGGAACCCACACCATATAGCTGTGGAAGGGATGAAATGCCCGCATGAATACCCCAAGGCCTGTATCCTCCACCGAAACCCGTGTCAGCTCGGGCATCAGATGGAAAATTTCTATCACCATGTCGCAACTCGTCCAAACCCGAGTCAAGGTAACGCGCTCCTGAAAAAATAAAAAAAAATAAAAAAAAAAGGAAGGAAAAGTAAGATTCTCATAAACCCTTTTTTCTTGTGTAATCAGTACATTAGGCATTTTTAAAAAAAAATAAAAAAAATAAATACATATATATATATATATATATATATATATATATATATATATATATATATATATATATATATATATATATATATATATATATATATATAATAATAATAATAATAATATAAAGTATGTGTTTTTATATATAAAAAAACATATAAATGTATGCCTTTCATTTATGCATTTTGCATTTTATAATGTATTTAAGAATTTTCATTTGCATTCTTGCATAAATAAAATGTATATCAATCATTACTGTATCATAAAAAAAATCTTTGCTTATAAAAAAAATCTTTATTTTAAAAAAAACGAAACCAAAAAAAAAGTAATAAAAAAATATATGTATTGCATTTGAAAATTTTAAGTGCATCCTTGGCATTATCAGAAATATAAAAGTGCATTCATGCATTTAAAAATTTTCGGACATAAAATAATGATTTTGTTTTTTTAAAAAGTAAAAATAATAAAAATAAAAATGCATCTTTTTGCATCTAAATATATATTTTGGCATTTTAGGCATCATAAAAGTGTATGTTTTGCATTTAAAAATATATACCGCATTTTGCATTTCGCATGCATGATAAAATAAGTGTACCCATGCATCATATTAGTAAGCATCCCATAAATTTTTCTGCATTGCAGTTGCATCGAATAAAATGATATACACATCCATCATTTGCATTTATTGTCCAGTAAGTTGCATTATAGCATTAGCGAAAAAAGAATAAAATGGCACCAATTATGAAAAGAAAATATTCTTATGACATTTATAATATCCCTGCAACATAGACATGCATTAAAAGTGAATTCTGGTGCATAAAAGATGCATCATATAGCCTCATTTGCATTAATAGTATAAATCATGCATTGCAGGGTCAAATAGTAACCACTAGTTCAATTATGCCTCGCAAAAATAAATTGCATAAATTCCATGCATCATTACCAAAATTGCATCATTTGAGCTCATAAATTACATGCATAAGCATTATAAGAAGCATATATATACTCCAAAAGTCCAAAGAAGTGCAGGAATTAAGCAGATCTGAAAAAATTAACCAAATGGGTTGGTGAAAGAGTATACTTACATCAGGATTTTGAAGATTCAAGACATGTTTGTGTCAATAGCGGACCAAGTTGCCCCAGTCATCCGTTGAGTAGAAATATTCAACGTGATTCTGGTTTAAAGGAGGAAGTTCCCTCCTCTCTTCACCCGAATGTGGGTGCATTGGCGCCTTCCCCTTCCTAGACCTCGAAGAAGAATCCATCTATTTGGAAAAACAAGCACTTTGGCGGAAGAAAACTGAGAAAAGGAGAAGAAATGAAGAAAATAGAAAAAAATTTGCTCCTTCGTCGGCAATGGAGGAAGGCTGAAGGAGAAAGAGAGAAATAAAGGCTCATGCCTTCATTCCCGTGAATGAAGAGAAGGAAAAGTGAAATTTTCACTTTTCCCCCTCCAAGCAACTCAAGTTCAGCACTTAAATCCTCGAAATTCTAAAGTTGCAAAATGGCCCTTAGGACTTAACGAAAAGTTAGCAAGAGTAATTTTGTTAACCATATTCGGCGGCCATCCACCCAAGTGCAGAGGAAATTCATATCCCGACAAGTCGAAGATAAGCGAAAAGCAAGAAAAAGAAGTAAGAATTTTTGTAAAAATAAAGCTTGCATAAAAAAGAGTGCTAAAGAAAAAGAAAATAAAACATGCAAAATGCAAGCGAAAAAAAAAGGAGTAAAGAACAAAAAAAAGTAAAGAAAAGCAAAAGAAAAAAGTAAAGGAAAAGAAGAGAAAAAGAAAATAAAAAAAAGAAGAGAAAAAGAAATGAAGGAAAGAGAAAAAAAAAAGTAAAAAAAGTCCCCAGCACAAAAAAGTAAGAGTTGCAGAAATAGCAAAATCAACTGAATCAGCAGCAGCAGCCGAAGCATGAAAAGGTAAGAAAGGTAAGATATTCTTATTCTACCTTCAAAAATAAAAGAAAATTCTTTTTTCAAGTATTGTTTTTCAAAAAAAAAAAAAGAGGAATAAGAAAAAAAAGAGGCATAAAAACAAAAACAAAAAACAAATGAAGGAAAAAGAAAAATCTCTTTTTCGTATTGAATGACGGATTTTGATCGGTTGAATACAGTTTTCGAAAAATTTGAAGAAAGTCCATCTTTTTTGTATTCAATGACAGGTTTTGACCGGTAGAATACAGTTTTCAAAAAATTTGAAAATTTTCTTATTGTGCTCGACGACTGGTATTGACCGGTTGAACACAGTTTTTGAAAATTCCTCTTAACGTATTTCAACAACGGGGTTTTGACCGGTTGAAATATGGTTTTCGAAAAACTTAAAAATCTTCGTACCGTATTTGACGACGGGTTTTGAACGGTTGAATACGACTTTTCGAAAAATATGAAAATCTTTTTCCGTTGTGTTCTCGGACGGGTTTTGACCCGAAGAGCACAACATCCTCGTTGGTTGTTCGTTTTGCTTGAGGCCGAACTACGTTTGGTCTGATTTCCTTTATTAAGTAATACGTAGGTAGGCTACATTAGTAGGTCCGACCATCAGAGCATTTTATTACATATCTGCTTAAAAACTATGATAACCTGCTATAACCGACTAAAAATGTCTATGATATGGAGGTTTGGTTTGCATTATAAGTGCATTATAATCAAGCACTGCATCTCTCCCCCAGATTAATTGCACGAAATTGGATAGTCTATTTTTATCAACGATGTTCGCCTACTCAAGCCGCGGGTTACCACCCAGACTCCATCGTTGAGGGCTCAGAGACACCCCAATTTCGTACCCCTGGTATGTAACATGACATGAAATATCAAGACCTGTTAAAACTTAACAAATGTCAAGTTACAGGGTTGAAAATACAAAAGGACAGATGCGCAAAACAGTGAAATACAGGGGTTAAAGTGCAAAAAATGAAAGAACATAGCGAAAGCTAGCGCCACCCATGCATGAAATTGGGTGGCGCCCAGTTTAGCTATGGGTGGCGCCAAGATTGAAGCTACAGTGCTCCCCAAACTGCTACAGGACTGCTACAGTTCACGTAAAATGCAAAATTCTCGGTGTTATGTACAATTGAATGAAGCACGAAGAGAGAAAATGTAATTCCTTCGGTGTCCTCTCTCCAGGCTATAAATAGAGCCTTCGGGGTTCACTTTCAAACACACTTTTCTTCCCCGAAGAATTCTCCGTGTCGTTGTTACGCTGGAGAAATAGAGAGTGAAGTGAGATAGTGAACGATCCATCTCTAAAGCCTTGAAACGCTGCCAAATCTCCTCCAAACTTAAAACCAACCGGTCAAAGTAAGCCTTAGCCCAAAAGCTAGGTTTCCATCATATTTCTCCGGTCCAAAAATCTCGAAAAGAGCAGTTGCTCTGCCCAAGTTAAAAGACCAAATCAGTCAGAAATAAGTTGTTATTCTGCCCGATTTCCGCCTTCATCAAGCAAACAAACAGCCAAAATAAGCAGTTACTCTGCCCAGATCCCGAGGCAAAAAGTAACTTTCGGAAGCAGTTATTCTGCCCGAATCTCCCCACCACTTCATCAAAAAAAATAAAAAATAAAAAACTCCCACTCCCTGAAGGACAGAGCGAGCACACCCTAGTCCGCCAGTAGGTAAGTTTTAAATATTTATTTGTAAAAAGTGCTACTTTCCATCCGGCGCAATATAAAAATATAAGTCGTTGTGCTGCCCGGATTTAGTTAGGAAATAGCACTAAAAAGAGCCATTATTGTGGCCAAATATTTTTAAGTATATTTGTAACTATTTGTAAAGAGACGGTTGCATGTCTGTAAATAATATAGTCATGGATGTATTTGTTTTTATTTTCTTTCTTTTAATGCTTTATTTATTTGCTAAATAAATATAACAAAAAACATACTTTAGCCAAAAACTATTTTTGAGACCGAAAGGGCGAGTTAGGTATCTAGCACCTTCCCAACTCGTAACTTAGCCTCCGAACCCGTTTTTACCATCTCTGGTTTTCTTTTTTGGTTATGTTTTATTTCTTCCTCAAAATAAAGATGGCGACTCTATAAAATATTTTGGATCCAGTGGGGCATCGCAACATCTTTTCTTGCACTTTTCCGTTTTCCCCTAAAAAAAGGGAGAATGTGAATGAAAATGTGATGTATTCCTATATCCTGGTATCCCCTAAACAAGGGATAACTTAATGCAGGAAACCCAAAGCACCCATAGTGATCCAAAATATGCCATAAGGTTATTTTCATAAAATCCATAGTGGGGCCCTTGCAACACTCCTTTCTTGCACTTTTCCGTTTTCCCCTAAAAAAGGGAAAATGAGAATGAAAGGGTGATGCATTCCTATATCCTGGTATCCCCTAAACAAGGGATTACTTGATGTAGAAAACCCAAAGCTCCCATATTTGACCAAAAATTTACTGAAAGTTACCGAGACGTATTCAAACGCGCTATCTTAGACAGCACTCCTCTCGTACTTTTAATTCCGTCTTCCCCTAAACAATGAAGGGTGAAATGAAAGCAGTGGTGCCCCGCATCCGCACGAACACGCACCCCTATCAAAGGGCGCGCGGGCGCATTTTCCCGGGAACCCACATAATGCTGCAAATATATGTCATCTATATATAGATTATAAATCACAACGGCTAATTTTTACTATGAATGCTTTACAACGACTAGTTTTTACAATGACTAATTTACAACAGCTAGTTTTTACAACGGCTACTTTACAACAGCTAGTTTTTATAACGGCTAATTAAAGTTACATAAAAATGTCAATAATTAAAATTACATAAAAATGTCAATAATTAAGATTACATAAAAACGTGCATAATTAAATTTACATAAAAATGTCAAAATATAAAATTACATAAAATGTCAATAATTAATATTACCTAAAAACAAGGATAATTAAAATTACATAAAAACGTACATATTTAAAATTAAATAAAAACGTGCATAATTAAAATAATACATAAAACAAGGAAAATTAAACTTGAAACCCTTCCTTATTCAACTGTTCCCTTATGAACTCACTTGCGCGGGCATGTATGACACGGTTTTCTGGAGTCATTTAACTTGTATCTTTCATGAGAAATTCGACATCTTTGAGAAACATTGTTTCTTTCTTCGTTTTTGCTCTTATCTTTCTAGCTTTCGCTTCGATAACCTTAGCTTCCGTGAGAATCTTTATGTTCGATGCAAGTCTATCATGTTTTTCATCTAACTCTTCTTTTGTGAAAGACGTTGTGCATTTGCCTTTACCCTTCTTCTTTACAGCCTTTTGTCAAATTGGACGAGTGCGGGCATCGATTTCCTCTACATCAGCACTAGTATTCAAATGGCCTCTCTCTAACTCAGATGACCTATCTTTTTTATTGATGTGAAGAAGATCGATCGCCTTGAGGAGAAAATGATGGAGCATCTTTTAACATATTCCAAACATATTCGAAGGGAAAGGGAGTATATGGCGATATTCCATGTAAGCATTATAGAGTAAATATGCATTGCTCCAACCGCTTTTATAAAGTCCCAAAAGCTTATTGTAGATTTGATTTAAGCTTGTCACCGACAGATGAATTATATTTAACCAATGTGGTCTCAACTTCGCGTCAGTTCTCGGCACTGATAAGGCTGGACGATATTGGTTGTAATATTCAGTTATACGACTCCAATAGACGCAACTCTTTTTATTATTAGCAACCATTGCATCTTTTCGAGTAGTCTCCACAACTCTTGCAAGTGCAATGTCTTCTTCAATTGACCATTTATCACGGGTTACCTTCGCTTTTGTCGATACCGGTTCCTCCTCCAAATCAATTGTTTGCACGTTGATTTGTGTCTCAGGAACGGATGATGGTGTAGCCGATTATTTTTCTGAGGACATCGTTCCTAAACTTGCACTTCTTGATTCATTTGACGAAAAGACATGTGGAGGGTCATGCATGAAATATTGGTTTCCGATCGTTGGAGAAGTTTGAAAATGTAGGAAATTTTGTGCACCTTGAAAATTTCCAAAATTTGAAAACTGAGAGTAATTCGGATAGACGGATACATTTGGATAGTTGAGAAAATTTGGATAGTTAGAAAAATTTGGTGGGTATTGGGGGGTAGTTGAAAACTGAGAATATTGAGCATTTAATTTCCCGGAATTTGATGATTTTGAGGATTTTGATCAATACCAGAATTTCCCTCCATTTGGGATTTAAAAAATTTAAAATTGTAAAGAGAATGAAAAGCAAATTTTTAGAAGAGTGAATGCAGATGAAATTTTTAGAAGAGAAAATGAATTAATATTAGAGATTGGAAGGATATTTATAGGGTAAAGAATGAATGATTTTTTTTAAAAAAATAAAAATAGTCAAATTAAAAAAAAGAACAGTAAGTTTTAAATTTTTTGGAAAGAAGTCAGAACGGTAAGTTTGGAAAGTTTAATTTTTTTTGGGAAAAAAGATCAAAGTCACAACGGTTAAATTTTTAGATTAAAAAAAAACAAATCAAATCATTTAAAGTGAGTGGGGAGCAGGTGAGACCCGTCAGCCAGACCCAATTCACATGCCTCTCCCTGCGTGTGTTGCACACGCATGTTCTCCAAGGGAGGTGCGCCACACTCTCCTCCTCTCTTCCTTTTTCTCCTTTTTAGTTGATTAATTCGTATTCAAGAAGAGTAAGAATTTTTGGTGAAGAATTTCTTCTCCATTGGGAAAAAAATCTTAGCTTAGCAAGACATCTCCTAATAATACACTGATGGAGATGCTTTGATGACTAGGTGAGTTGGTTACAACCTCACGTAGCCAATTGACGAGGTAAGCGATCTACTCCGAGGAAGTCTATCTCATGGTATGTTAATGGACATTGAAGATTTGGCAAGTCACACTCAAGTTTCGTTATACAACGTTGATAGGTTAGCTCGTAGCCTAACAATTAGAGCCAGAAAGTTTTCTATGGACGTGGTTTGGCCATCTTAAGTTTTTAATGAATATCTTTATTTTGATTCATGATTTATAAATATTTAATTATTCTTACGAAATTTTCACAAAATTATTATTGATGGCATTTTAATTTTTATTGAAATTTGATTTCCTAAAACATTAAAAAAAAAGAGTGTTAAATAGTAAATTTAATATTATCCTAGAAACTTTCTTTTTTTAGGTTGGGTGTGGGGGGTGGGGGGGGGGCGTTGGGGGAATGGGAATAGGTACATATTAATGGCAACTAGAAGATACTTTCAAGGCGAAGAAACTCCATCTACTTTATGATGCCAAGACTCCGAAAGGTGCCAGATCTGATCCGTATTACCCACGAAAAGAAACACTTAAGCCATGTTTGATAGTCGGACAAGAATAAGTAGTATTAGTAATCTTTATTTATATATCGAGAATAGTTTTGAGATTACAAATGTTAATTCCAATTTCTTTTAGTGAGGGCGCTAATAATACCATATTCCCCCTTGGTATTAATAGTGAGGGGATAATGACTTTATCCAGATAACTAGTGCTATTAATCCCGACCACCTATTGCGTATCAAACATCAGACAACTCGGCTTATTAATCATATCTGACCTTAATCCTGACTACCAAACGACACCTTAGACTTTTTCTTGAAAACCAAGTGTCAAACTCTCATTCAGTCATTCGTTTCTAAATAAATTTTTCTTCTGTCCGTTTTAAAATAATTTTGTTTTTCACAACTTTATTTTATGAAAACATTTTTATTATTTTATTTTATTTTTCTACCTATTGTCTTTATAAACACATACTGAAATACATTAAAATATATTACTATTACATAAATATATAAAATACAGTCAATTATTTTTTTTAAACAGTCTACTAATTTAAAAAGAATAATTATTTGAAAACAAAGAGAATATATATATCGAGAGAAAGAGAAAGTGACCGTCTAATTCCAACTAAGAATTGCTTGGGACCTCTATTAGGAGAAGGTCTTCAAATTATGAATGTTTATTCATTTTCACATAATATTCTATAAGTTATCAAATACAGTAATTGTCAAAAATTTCATCTGTTTTAAATAATAACCTTTTTAAAACTTTTTTAAGAAAATATTATTACCATTTTATTTTAATTTTTTAATTTTATTTTAATTATGTACATATACATAATTATATTTAAAAAAATTACACCTGATATTAATATTTATAATACGGTAAATTTCTTTATCGATGTGTTATTCTAAAAGAACGATTACTTATGAATGAATGAACAATTTTGGTGACTGTATTTCAAAATTGATCATTGCAACCGACTTTTCACTCCCTCCATTTTAAAATAAATACTCCCTCTTTCATTTTTTTTCGTTCATCTCAAATTAATAATTTTATTTGAATTTTTTTTAATAATACTTTTAACACTTTACCCTTACTTTTCTATTATATTTTAATTATAAGTCATATATACATAGTCTTTAAAGGAAATTGTACATCAAATCAATATTAATAATCAATTTAATTATTTTTTTCTTAATATATGTATCAAGTTAAACATGACAATAATTTTGGGATGAAATGAATATTTTATAATGTATTCGATGATATTCCAAAATAAATGTTCCTTTTTTTTTCCATCGGTTTTCCGAGCAAATGATCTATAATGAAAAAAACAAGAGAGACCCATTGTAAACTACTAAAGAAAACTTTCAGAATATTAAATTAAAAATCATATGAATCAACTATTTTTTTAAAACTCGTATAAAATTAACACCATATACTTCTTCTAAAATGAAGAGAGTATATACTTTTTTGAAAGAAAAAATGTCTTATAGTACTTAATAATGCATTATTTTGAAACAAGAGATTGCTGAAATATGCATATTTAGATTTGCTTAAAATTATTAAGGCTAATACATATAAAGAATTAGATAACTTTGATCATAAGTTACCTATGTCAACTAGGAAAAATTGCTTCTAGAATAACTTATGTCACTCTGTTTCCTTTTATGGAAAACATTCTTTGTACTAACTAATTTCCTTGTTCGTGCTTTGTAAGAAGTCTCTCTTAATTAGTTCTATCTTACAGTATTTATGAAATATCTTGTAAGAGATATACTCTCGAATTATTTGAGCTTTTCAAATTTCAAATGTATTCCTAATGGATTGCAGTTCAAGAATCTCTCTATATATATTCACAAAAATCAATTGAAGAAACAACTAAAGTATTTATATCCTCTCAAAGTAAATTTATTACTTAAAGTGTCTTGGTCAAAACATTTGATAGATAGTCTTATATTCTTATTCATTTCTAGTTTAGACAATCATTATTCTATATTCCTTACTACTTTCCAATTTTTAAGGAATTTTTGATTGTCCCACGAGTGTGATTGTTTTCAATTATACTCCACAAACACTGGTCTTTGTTGTAAACAGATTCATTAGTGATCACCTAGATTATTAATAATATTAGCGTACTTTAAAAATCAAAGTATGACTAGCTTGGTAGTAGACGTAGCAGTTTACAATGTGAACCACTTTAAATGTTTTGTCTTTTATTCACCAGCTTACACAAATTGTCCTAACACTTAAGCAATTGCAATCAAATTAAGTGTCAGCCAGTCAATTTCATAGATGGTTTACTTAATTGTTTTTCAGTTCATTCTTTATAACTTGTGATCTTTTGAAAATATATCAAATTGTGTTAGCAAACTGACCATTCTTATCTTTCCTGGTGACAACATCAGCTACTAAGGAATCCTTAATTCATCAGCCGACTGACGCTACATCAGTTGACTAGTTGACTGACAAAAGTTGCATTTTTTGCTGCAACTTTTGAAGTTTTTCAAAACAACCCCCAAAAATTTTAAAGGCTATTCACCCCCTCCCCCCTCTAGCCTTAGTTGTTGCCTACTGGACTTACAATTGACATCAGACTTTTTGAAAATTATTATTGTCCAAGCTTAAAAACTTGAAAGTTCGATCATGGCAATTACAAAAGTTTTTCAATCAAACAATGTTACTCAAGTACCTATTTTTAGCGAAGATTATTTTGATATATGGAAAGAAAATATTACAAGATATATGAACATCATTGATAAGTGAAAGAACGTGATAACACAGATTCTCAATAGATGTCAATGTGAATATCAATGTTGCTGTGATTGTTGCAACAATCGCAGACACAATGAAAACAGTAAATAACAAAAACAGTAGCAGCGGAAGATTGTGTAAAACACAGCTTTCAAACACAGATTTGTAAATAGCTTTTAACCAAAAACAATCTACAAGTTTAATACTTATAGATCAAGCCTCAAGGCCACACAATTTATACTAAAATCAATAATGTTTTACAATGAATAACTTAGCAAAAATTCTCACAAGATAAAGTATCTTGGAGAACCAAAAATCCCACATAAACTACTAAACCAAACGTGGGAAGAAAGAACTTCAGTTTCTTCAACCAAAAGCAGGAAGAACAAAAAAAACGTAACAGCCTTTTAGAACTCAATGTAGCAGCTGATGTTGTAACATCAGAACCTACAAACGGCTGCTGTGAAACTCGAAGAAACACTGCTTCAGAACTCCTGCAATACTGCTCTCAGCTTACAGCTTTTTTATCTTCGCTCTCCAGTTGTACACTGCTTGAAAACTAGCCTTCAATATATACACAGACCTGCAAGACCACGGCAAGAGAGAAACACTCCTACTAGGAAAGAGATTAGTTATTAATCATGCAAGATTATCTTTCCTAACAGAACCAAGATACTCGAAATAACTAAATTGCTTGCAAAGATTTAGTTACCAGATTTGAATAGCTGAAATCTTTAAAAGATTTTCCTACCAAAAAAAAACTAAACTACCAAAAATAATCTAGACAAAATCTAGCACCTAAATAACCATTGACTAAATTAAAATCCTTCTTTGACCAAGAAAGGTGAAAACAAGATAAAATAGGCTTTGCCTATTTTACCCTTACAATCACCCCCTTTGTTAAGCATTTCTGGTCAAATCCTGAACAAGTGTGACAAAAATCAATATCCAAAGATGTCCTGCAAAGAGTTAAAAATGACAAGCATCCCCTAAATATGGTATCAGAATAAACCATAAGAAGCATGTTTATAACTACTTATTACAAACCAATGAGTATTCCAGAACTTCCAACACCACAAGTCTTTTAAGACATACAATGACAGAAACAGATGTTCAGAACAACCATCAGAACAACCAACATCAGGATTACACAAGATCAGCTTCAACATTATGACCACTTGCATCAGTAGGAACAGCTTCAGGAGTAGGTTCAGGCACACTTGCAGAGGCAGCTTCAGCTTCTTTTTCACCCCCTATTTGACCAGAATAAAGATCCAGCCAAGCTGTGTACTGGGCAGCCAAAGAGGAGAGTAAAGTAGACTGGGCAGTGAGAATGGCTAACTGTGACTTAACCATTTGCAGCTGTTCTTTGACAAAAGCAACAGAAATTGGGGCAGTGGGATGTGCAAGTAGGTGAGATGTTCCAATAGTTGATGAAACAATGGGAGGAACCTGAACTGAAGGTGAGGCTGTTGGGTGTGAGGTGTTAGGGTCAGAGGATGCAGAAACATGTGGAGAAAGAAGGGGCAAATCAACAACTCTATCACCCCTTAATAATTTGGCAGAAAAATGAAGGGGTTCAAGAAGAGGTGACAAGCGTGTGGAAGGGAGAGGTTTGTAGCCCTGGGACACAAGTATCTTATAAATGAGGGAGGGAAAGATCAAAGACCTTTTATCTCCACTAGTTTCAGCCATGGAAGAAATTTTCTGAAACACATAACAGCCAAAGTCAAAAGGGTCCTTAGTCCCAATGAGATAAAGGACCTTAGCATGTTCTTCTGTGATGACATTGGAATTTGTGGAGGGGGACCAATTGGCACAACAAACTTTATGAAGAAATGCATAGAGTGATGAGAGCTGTGAGTTTCCAAGAGAATTTCCTTTAACATGCCACTTAGATAATTTTCCACTAGTCATTTCAACTACACAAGTGTCCAGATCTAGGTGAAAATCAAACGGACCAGATGCTGGTGTCTGAAGGATATTGTTGATGATTGAGGGAGAAAATTTATACCACTTCCCTCTCACAAATACCTTCTCAAAACTAGCATCAGAGGGATCACAAATTCTTTTCTCAATGTTAGCATAAAATTCATGGATCAATTCCCTAAAATACGGTGCAGCTAACGAAATAGTGTCCATGAGGCCTCTATCAGTGAAAAAAGATGTGAGATTATATGTTTGCAAAACGGAGGACACAACATTTCTTTCATCTATAATATTCTTAGAAATATTATATCTAGCAGAAGCAGGTTTGGAGATAAACTTTGAAGAGAAAGGTGTACCCAATGGTTTCGATCGTTTGGATGTTGCAACAAAGGGTGCAACATTGGTGCCAACACGTCTGCTTCTTGTAAAACGAACAGGGACTTTTTCTGAGTCTTCACTGTCTTCAGGAGATCCCTCTTTGCCCTCGAAGTCCTTGTCAGAACTATCATCAAATTCTGATGAGCTAGGCTGGCTGGGCAAAACTTCGGGTAGAGGCTTTTGAGAGGGACCGGATGGTGAAGAAGACACCTTCTTCAGTTTGACTAGATTCCCAACCAGAGCATTATCTTCATCAGAAACAGTAATATCATCGCTAGAGGGAGAACTTACATCAACAGCCGGGGTTTGTCTAGGTTGAGGAGAAGAATCTGCTGGAAATACGACGTGAGGTGAAGGAATTGGATAGTCATCATCCTGAATGTCATCCTGGACTGGAGTAGTTTTAAGAGATGCTGGTGGAGATGTTGGTTCTTGTACAGGGGGAATTGAGCCGACTGGAGGAACAAAATCTACATCGTCTGGATCGCTTTCAATTTCCACAGATTCCTTGCTCAATCTTGTTTTTCTTGGCCGCATGAACATCCGATACAGATGGATTCTCATAATTTGCCGGAATTCCTCGTTGTCTTTTCGATCGACGTGTGCTAGGGTTACCAATTTTAGGTAACCCAAATAAATCTCCCGGATTATCGACATCAATTGCATTCCCTTTTTCACCCGGAAGAATCACTGTAAGAGGTTCGGGAAAAGATTGAAAAACTACCATTGCTATGGTTGGATTTTCGGGTGATGAATGAGGGCTGATTGTAGCTTCATCTGTTGCTACATCATCTGGTGAATCAGGTCTTGGGAATTTAGGGTTCGACGAAGAGGAGGCCATTTGAAGATGTTAGGTGGAATATGGATGAAGGGAACAAAGAGAGACTGAATTTTGGATGATGAGAGAAGATTGAGTAGATCGCCGGAGTATGAGACAGAATTCCTTTGAGCTGTGACCTGTTTTTCTGCAAAGAAAAATAACACTAATCCTTCCACTAATCCGAAATTAGCCGTTGAGTCATTAATGAGAGAAGGTGAGGAGACCCAAAAACCAGAAAATCAAATTTCAAAACTATGGATAAAAAATCAAATGCTAACTGCCTAATAGAAATAAGATAAAGATCTGCTGTTATGAACATGAGAGATATGTGGAGAATAAATTTTTAATCAAATTCTGATTTCAAAAAATGTGAACTAATAAAGTATTTTAAGAATAAACAAGTCATACTTAACGAAGATTGAGACCACACAAGTTTGCCAAACATAGACAATTAAACCAGTTCAGATTCTCATGAAGAACACAACAGCTTAGACAACCACATAAAATAATGACTTTGTGAACAAGAAGCACAACATGCACCAATTGGAAGGACAGAAACTTAGGAAGCTGATTTTCAATAACTATATGACCTAGAAAACATGCATAAAGTATGCTGAAGAAATAATCAAAGGAAAGAATGCAAACACACACATGTAAAATGTCTAGATCATCTGAATGCAGTTCCCAATGTTGCTGCAATGGAAAACACATTCGCCAAAAATTGTGATTTTATGACCAAATTCTCATTTTTCTTTCACCAAATTAACACAACAACTCCCATAAACACCATAGGTACTTTATTTCCCTATAATAATAGCTTTACTTTATTTCAAGCTAATTTGACAGACACCACTAGGAACCTTTCACACTATTTACCAAGGGTAGCAACTTTACTTATTGATCAACCCATGAAATTCGAGAATTCATAGTCCCAAAAGAAAGATGCCACAACCTTGTTCATAGGTAGCTCTTTTCCGTTAGGTAGCTTTCACACTTTGTCAATTAAAAGGAGTCAATTTAGTCAAGATCAACCCATGCAAGTCTAAACTTCATAGTACATTGACAAATTGCAGCATCCTAAAAATTTCAAAAGGTAGCTCTTTCCTTTGTGGTTTAAAAGAAAATTTTCAATTTTAGAACAACTTCACTGGGAGATGGTGAGAAGAATTTGAGAAATAAGATCACAATACATTTTGAACGTATTTCCAAGACAATCAAACACGGTACTAAAAACATACAGAGAAAAACTAGTGTGCCCCCCTAAACAACAATCCAATATGCCTAATAATTTTTTTATTTTTTTATTTTTAAATATAATATACAAGTGAGGGATTACATGGCACACATACCGAGAGATTTCCTAAGATTTATGAATCTCTCAAAATCTAGACTCTTAGTAAAAATATCAGCCAATTGGTTTTCTGTTCCCATATGTTAAATGCATACAATGCCTTGTTCAACTAAGTCTCTAATGAAATGGTGTCTTATATCTATGTGTTTTGTTCTTGAGTGTTGAACATGATTTTTAGCAATGCTTATTGATCGATGTTTTATTTAATCTTTTTCCTTGCAAGTGGACAAGACTATTATAGAATAGTATTGGAAGCAAGGGTCGAACCACAGAGATTTGGATTTGATTATAGTAAATTTAGCTAATCTATTTAAAATAAAGTAATTAATAACTAATGTGGTTTTTGGTTTTTTATAAATTAAATTAACTAGAAAGTAATAAAATAACCTAATTAACAAAGCATGTAAATATGAGATAAATCAAAGATTTGTAAATCGCCTAGGAATTAAGATTCACTTGTATCTATTCTATTGTTTAATTCAAAATAATTATCATTCATGTGACAACCCGACCCGGACTCCAATGCGAAATTCCAAGGTCGTGCCATCAAGACAAGCTAAAAGACGGACAAGCACCCGCTAAGCGTAGTGGTGCGAGTCAAGAGTTTAACCAACAAACTCTAAACAGGAAAGTAAAGCCATAACGGCAAAACCGAATAACCAAAAACTAAAATCTGCGGAAGCGAATCATAAGTGGGACCAAAGCCTATAATTATAAACTAAGGAATACAAGGCTGAGAGACGACTATCTCTCGACAAATCTACGACTCGCGTGACGCAACAATGCGCACGGACAACAAACCATCGGCAACCTAAGGCCGACGAAGCAACAAGAACTCAACCTGATAAACAACAACTCTACGGCTATAACATGTCGGAGGAATAAATCAACTAATAAAGTAAGAGATAAAATACTAACCACTAAACCAATGTCTCTCGACTAAAGTTGTCGGGGACAGAAATAGCAATAACATAATACTAGAATAAGCGAGCTAAAACCTTGCTCGGAAAGATAACGGAATAACTTCTAATAAATACAACAGCTCGACCGAACCAGTCGGCTCCCAAAATAAAACAATAATAAGATACTAACTTAACTACCCAAGTAAAGTTTACATAACTTCACCTCCGTGTCTCACAAGATAATAAATACAATAATAATAATAATAATCCAAGCTATCGCCCGGAAGACCACCTACTATCGATCAAGCGCCCGAAGCTTAAACGCGTACTAACGAGCTTACTGCAAAAACTAAGGAAAACAAACACACGAAATGAGTCATAATGACCCAGTAAGTTACTAAATGCAATGTATGGCATAGCATGGCGTGGCATGGTATAATGCACAAGCATATATAAAATCGTGGCATCTTAATCGTATACCAACAATAACTTGTACTAAGTCATCAAGTATCATAAACTTCATAAATCACATAGCACGTTATCTTTCATATAAGTGCTCATAGTAAGCCACATAAGGGATAGAGAAGGTACCCAAATCGTGTCGTTGTGTTGCTCTGCAATACAATGTTATACTTTATCGTGCAACATCGATGCTCTGTGGTGTCATCGACTTTTATCGAGAATCATTCGATTTAGCTAGCAAGCCAATGCGGCACTTATTGTTACGGCAAAGGGGCTACTTCCCCATTGCGGCCAACAACGGAGGGGTGTGTGAGGTCCAGTGCGGCGATCCATAGCGAATACACGAATCTTACGATTCGTATAGGCGATGTATCGTCCTACCCTGACATAAAAACCAAATCCAAATAATCCAAATAATGCCAGCTGGGCTTTTATGAAATGCACAAGTAGATAATTACTCTCATGCTCAAACAAGAACCAAGACCGATCATAGCGGACATATCAAATCAAGTAGGACATAAAGTTCTACACACCAATTTAACAATGCACATATTGTACACACTTAACAAATCCAACCAACCTATCCGTTTAGTCCAAGAACCACCTATTGAGGTATTCATAACCCTCAAGTCACAACCCAATCAAACGTAGCATATAAGCTCAAGAAATCACAATGTGAGGTCTACTATAGCCCTCTACTCGGGATTAAACCAAAGACTATTATTTAGTCTAAAAACAATCATAAATCCAGACTTAGCATTTATCCTCACTTAAAGGTACACCGGACTCAACCATAGTCCCAACGGTCATATATGTTCGACTTCTTCAAAGCCAATCTCACGGTATCAAAACTAAGCCGTAGTCATAACCTCGCAAGTGCTTTCATGTGCACGCGACCCAATTCCCTAAAAGAGAACTCATTCAAATAATCATTTCTTAAAGTAATACGAGATCATAGGTTGATCTCTAATGCTCCGTGCCCTAACGAGCACGCCCTAAATAAATCCCCAATAAACCTCTATATCGTGGGTGTCAAAAATGGTACACAATTTAAGATGCTTGGGTGCTCACAATCAAAACCAACCAAACCCGAACATCCTAGGGTTTTAACCTAAGGCTCACCATCATGATATTGAATCCTAAAACAACTCCATTGAGTCTTAAAATCACACATCATTGAATACATATTTCATAAATCCCCAAATTAACATATCATTCACATTTATAACAATTTTCCAAAAATCATTCGGACTAGATTCCCAAGATTTAAATCCATAGAACTCAACAAAATCTTATACCCAATTTACAAATCACATAATCTCAAATAAATGGTCATACTCCTATTATCTAGTGAGATCACACATCCAAATTCCCAAACTTATGCCTACTATCATAATAAACCTAAATAAAAAGTAAACATGATTTCTAGCATGCTCACAATCCTAGAAACATAAGATGAAGAGTAACAATATACTTCAATAATCATAGGAGTCATCCTACACATGCTCTTAACAAGTTCACATGTTCAAATCACAAATTAAAAATCACACAAGGCAAGTATGTGTACTCATTGACCTCAAATAGCATAGAGTTTGTTTTCCTTAGGATCAATGAGTACAAAATCAAAGAGAGAAGAGGTAACTTACAAGTATTATACACCCAAGAAAGCAAATGAGAAAACTAATCGGTTGAAAACGATCCTCTCTTCGAGCTCTACACTTTTGATGAAGGAGTCTTGAGCAAATGGAGAATGGATGAGGGAAGACCAAGGGCAAAGCTTCAAGAAGCCATGGGAGACCTCTCAATAACTCTCTCTCACGTTTTTGGAAATGCTCTCAACAAATGAGAAGTCAAATGGCTGATTTGTGGCTTATAAGAGGTGAAATGTTGAGTGGGACATGTGTCAAGCCAATGTGGTCTCTTTTCTAATCTGATTTGGTGGCTTAATGACTCACTAATGCACTCTTAATCCACTCTAAAAACAAGTTAGATATGTTAGGACTTAAGTGAGGAGGGTTAGGGAGGTTTAGGAAAGGTTTAGATAGGGGGTTTAGGTGTATAAGTCGTTCAATATCAAAACAGGGGAAAAAATCCCGAAATGTGTATCTGATGTTGAGGCGGGCGCCTCAACATCCTCCAAGCGGGCGCCTGGGCTCCTGCCCAGCATATCTTCATTTTGCAAAGCTCTCAGTACTTGAGGCGGGCGCCTGCGCTGGGCCTCTGAACCTTCAAAACTTGGTCTAAACATGTCCTAAATGATCCCAAACTTATGGGCAACCATTCTAAGGTCTAACCCAACTCAAAACAAGTCAGAAACACACCGAAGAACTCCGAGACAACTCGGAGCGAAGCAGGAAGGGGTGCAACAACGTAGCGAACTTCGCAATCGAAGCGAGCAATGAAGGGAGACCTTTAAAGGCAAGTCTAAGGGCTAATGAAGAAGCTTAAATACTTCTAGAAAGTTGAATAACAAACTAGGGAAATAAGAATCCCAAAGAGAGAGCGATTACACGACTCGATTCCCGAACTACGCGATAGAGACGAACGCTATCTCCAAAGCTTCCAAAATCATCGATAGACTTAAGGAACACCTCCAACTTGAAGTCTAATACATCTAAACATGTTAATAAACCATCTTATAGAGGTCTAGAACCCAAACCGAGGTCACGAACACAAAACGCAAGCAAACCCTCAATCGCGTCGCATTCCGACTATCGTCGAGTCACGACTTGGGACTTTAGAAAGTCAACAACTATATGGAGTCTCTTAATAATGTTTTGGTCTTAACGTGGTCTTTCATACGTATCTAGACCCTCTCGCAAACCAATCATACTGTCAACAAAGGAAGAAGTGCAAGTAAGACGCAAACCGAAGCTAACGAAGGAGCGGGGTGTTACACCTCTCCATTTTAAAAAGAATTCGTCCCGAATTCTAAATCATGATACAAACCAACCTTGACTCGAATCTCCGAGTCCACCACCACAATATATACAAGGGTCGAACTATAATAATCCAAATTCAAAAGTCTACGAACTCTCAAAAGACATAACAACTTCAACACTTACGATTGAAAATAACATGACTCATACTTGAGTCGCAAATACCATACGAACACATTACGCCAATCATGTAAGCCAAAATTCCAAATTTCAACATAAGAACACATTCAACTACCGAAACTATTTGTCTCGGGTACATCAGGAAATTCAAGCACAAGAGATTCCAAGTTAAAATAAATAGTAATTGCCTATGGAGCAATTCGCAAACAAATCAAAGATAATCAAATCGGCATTTCAAACTATGTAAATCATACTCGCGATTTTCCCCATCGCGGGTACTAACACATAAGAGCACATTAATGAAATGTTTTGAAAATCCATTCCATTTCTGTCCATTCCATTTGGTAACGGGTATAGTCAATTTCTAACTTAATTCTTACCAATCCTAGTCCAACGACGAATTCCTTTTGCTCACCAATTCAGGGTACCTACTGAATTAGCTTCAAAAGTTTCCGTCGTAAGGATGCAAAGGTTCATGAATAAAAAGTTTTAAGCATCCTTCAACAGTCTCCTATACTAATGAAATGAATGAACATGAGATTTTAATATACTACGATGTAAATGCATCAAGTAGGTGTTTCCTACAACTAATGCACGTAACTGAATAAAAATTCAGACCAAGTAACAAGGTCTATTACCTTGGCAAACAACAATTATAGCTATCACAAAACTCGTGTACCTAGTACACCCTACCAAGATAACTTCCTAGGATTTACAAGAAACCGACACGTCTACCGATACTCGTAACGTCTATACTCTGCAAAACTATCCTTTCTTAAGCTCTAGACCAAGTCTACAACCAATGCATATACTAAGCATCCTATCGCAACGTTAACGTCTCAATATTCACGGTGAAGCGTCAATTTCTCCCGTGCAACTGAAATCAACTGATCAATCGCAGCACTTTAACCTTCTCACCAGTCGAGTGTATGTCCTACTCGCATAACAACCGCTAACAATAATATGGTATTATATTATCCATTACATAAAACATATCTTTATAGAATATACAAACGTCATACCAGACCGATAAGTATCAATATCCAATTCATACTTTATATATATATATATATATATATATATATATATATATTCATATATATACGTATACATACTATGACCTTTATATACCATCACACAAAACCACAACTCTATATATAGCATAGTCTTATATATATATACTAAACAAGAATCCATACATTAACGCATTTCACGATTACCTACCGGTAATTTACAAACGAACCATATCATATATCAATCTCACATTGGGGTATTATTCCCGATCGAGCAAATAACCAATATTACACAATACACCATATAATGTACGTATGAATGCACATGAGCTAACGATTAAAGCGCGTACTCATAATATCGGTAATAGTAGCAACGGTATAGTTTACATATATATATATATATATATATATATATATGAATATACCTTCCTATTTCGGATAGGTCTCAAAACTCCGCGATAGCTAACCGCCACGCGTGCACTGCTTCAAACTCTAGGCTGACCGTCACCATCTCTCTTGGAGCCACCGAATTGTTGACTAGTACTCCTGCATCGACTAACTCTCCTCTTCGGGCAATCTTTACGAACATGATCGCCACCACAAACAAAGCAATTTCCCCGTTGTACCCCAAAGACCTATCCTCGGTGTGTCCTGTCCTCTTACAAAAGTTACATGTCAACTCGCCACCTCGTCTTCTCCGAGTAGAAGTAGTAACACCACTCCGGCCACCCGAACGCACCTTTCCTTGACTATTTGTTTGAGGTGATGACTGCCTTCTATTATCCCCAGGGCCCCTATTAGTCTTTGATATTTTCTTTTGAGCGTACTCCTCGATGTCCAGCTCCATCGCATATGCACGATCCACAGCCCCTTGGTAATCCGTAAGTAGTAACGAATAAGGCGCCACGATAATTGCCTTCGGGCCTTTCACAAACCTCTCGGCCTTCTTAGCCTCATCTAGCACCAAGTAACTACAGTAACGAGCCAACTCCATAAACTTTGTTGAATACTGAGCCACGGTCATATCTCCTTGTTCTAACATTAGGAATTCCATCTCTCCTCTTTCTCGAGTTACTATCGGACCAAACCGTACCATAAACTCCTTGACAAAGTTTTCCCACACTCGAGGCACTCCATGATGTCTCCAATGATCTCGTATTTCAAGCCACCAATGCTCGGCCGCACCATCCAATCTAAACACCGCTAAGGTAACCATTTCTTCTGATGTACTACCCAAAACTGCAAAGATCCTTTCCATGCTTTCTAGCCAATGTTTCGCCTTAATAGTATCTGGCTCTCCATCGAAACTTTCTGGTTTAAACTTCAAGAATTTTGCAAGGACAGTAGAATCGTCTTCCAGTCCAAACATCGTTGAGGAGTCACACGCGATCGTTAACATTCTCCCCCTCTGCCGCCACGAGCTCGAACAAGGTATAATAGAACTAGCTCCACGCCAAGTTCCCGACATAATACGCCTACAAAGAACACTCGGCGTTAATAACTCAACAATAAACCCAACCCAAACTAGGCCAAGGAACCTATCCCGGCGAAAAAGCTAACCTATAGCTCGATACCAATGACAACCGAACCTGACTCAATGCGAAATCCCAAGGTCGTGCCATCAAGACAAGCTAAAAAGGGCAAGCACCCGCTAAGCGTAGTGAGTGCGAGTCAAGAGTTTAACCAACAAACTCTAAACAGGAAAGTAAAGCCATAACGGCAAAACCGAATAACCAAAAACTAAAATCATGCCGGGCGAATCATAAGTGGGACCAAAGCCTATAATTATAAACTAAGGAATACAAGGCTGAGAGACTATCTCTCGACAAATTTTACTCGCGTGACGCAACAATGCTACACGACAACAAACCATCGGCAACCTAACACTACAAGAAAACGGGCAACACGAACGGCGGAAAATTCCGTTGCAAAAAATGAAATTCGCTACAATTAGACGATTGAAACGGAAAAGTTCGTTGCAAATTCCGCTTTGGAAAACCCTCGTTGTAAATTTTATGCAACAGATGTATTCCGTTGCATGATATTGCAACGAAAACCGAGCGTTGTAATTTCAAAATTTTCGGTTGCAAATGTGTTTCCAAAGACATTTGACATGACATCCGCTGCAAATAGCAACTAATTTTTTCATGCATTCTTGCAACAAACTTTTTCCGCTGCATTCTTGCAATGCACTTTTTGTTGCATTCGCGCAACATATTTTTTTGTTTTTTTTTTTTTTTTTTTTTTTGTTGCATTCTTGTAATGCACTTTTCGTGCATTTTTTGTTGCAAGAATGCAACATATTTTTTTGTTGCATTTTTACAATGTAATTTTTCGTTGCATTTTTGTTACATTCTTGCAATGCATTTTTCGTTGCATTTTTGCAACGTACTTTTCCTACAATAAAGTTTATATATTTTTGTTGCTAGTTCATAATTGAATTTTTTTTAAAAATTATTATTGCAACAAAAGATATCGCTTCAAATATATATATATATATATAATCATACCGATTGAACATTTCATATTTTACAAAAAAAATTAAATCTAAAATCAAACATTTAAAACAACTCAAATTTAAGCATTTCATTTAAAAATCATTGTCAAGTGTCGGATTACATGAAAGTGTATAGAATGTTGAGATCCTCCAAGTGATTAACAAAAACATTGTCTACCTAGCGTCAAACTATATAGACGTTGGTGCAGGGTTGGGCTCTCTATGACCGAATTTCCTCTGCATTAGCTTGAAATCGCTTTGATTTTTTTCACTTCCGAAAGATTGTCACCTTCAAGCTATTGAATAAGAAGAAGAAACAAATTATTCATTACAACAATTGCAGACATCCCTCGTACAACTACCTAATAATAGCATTGTTTTTCTACAAATCGTGTTCGATTAATAGGAGCTTTGTTTCACCTAATAATAACATTGCATACCGCGGATACACATCTTCAATGGGTGTTCGTGGCTTCAATGCCACACCAGACTGCATACCCTTTAACTTAATGTATAAGACAAGATCTTGCCAACTATCTACAATAGGTACCATGTTCCCTACCATCCTTGGAATCAAGATAACTAAACGAATTACGATAATTTTTTTAAAATCAAAGGAAAAGGAAAGTCCATCAACATTGAAGTCATCCATCTTTGGCAATTAGAGCGTGTTTAGAAAATAATTTTAAAGGAGTATATATACCTTTACGAAAAATATGCCCACACATTTGGCTTGCTTTTCAAGCTCAGCCTCGTATGTACTTTTCGACGGTAGGCTTAAAACCATCATCGGGATCCTCACTTATAACGCACACGGCTACATACACAATGACCTTTTAGCTTTATAGACTATACCTGCAGGTCAAAGTCGAATGGACTAGCAAGAACTAACGTTCTCCTCCAAGCATCGAACCATCCACCGTGTTCCATTCCATAAAATCGCTTGATTTCTAATGAAGGGGCATGGAAAAAGAGCATCAGAAAGAGAACATGTTATAAAAGTAAAAGGCCAAAATCATGTATCAAATATATCACAAGACTGAATTTGCCGAGCACCCATTCCAACCGCAACTTTGTGAAGCAGATTTTTTTCCGCAATTCACTCTGTAACAGGGTGCTCCACCTAAATAACAAATTATTTAGAGTTATATGAAGAGTATATAAACAACTATATATTTTGGGTACTGCTAGCCTATAAAATTATGAAATTAAGTATGAGGAATGATGATAGTCGTACTCAATAACCACAATCAGTACTCATATTGTATGAAGCTAGTGAAGAATTTTTCCCTAACAATAAGGCGTAAATATGCAACAACAATTTAAGGTGATTAATAAAATCGAAAATATAATGCTCGAATTAGCTTACAATCCAAAACTCAATAGAATCCCCATACAGATTGCAAGGTTTTTCAATAACCTGATTATATATTGTTTTGCAAGGTTTCCTTAGAAGCATCTTCTCCAATAACTTTAACAAATCATCTACTCTATTGTGAAAACAGAAACTGTGGATGACAACATTGTATGTAATTGGAGTAGGAACCAAACCTGAATGGAGCATTTTCTTGGTCGGGTTCAGTTACCTCTTCTAATTTACCCTTCTTTCCCAATGCATCAATAGGTGTTGTATATGTGACGCATCGGGGTGCTTACAATATTCAAATACATGTCATCAAGCAAAGTTCAGATTACAAATAAAAAGCTTCTCAGATAAGAAGAAATCTGAATGACCAATTATTGTGCAGGAATAATGCGACATTCTTTCTTTCATTTGCTCGTTGTGTAAGATTTTAAGAATCTCTATTAATGCACAAGCGTTCACATTAAAAAATAATCACATTAATCGGATGTCAATGTCTCTACTCTCTAGCATAGTTCAGATTACAAATAAAGCTCCAGCTATAATCGGTTGGTCCAAGAGAATATAAGTAATATGTTTAAAATCGTACATCTTTATCAAGTAGGTAAAACTGAGGGTTTCCATTTGTTCCTGTCAAACGTGAAGCAGCCTGGAAGGTCACCTTAAGAACAACAAGCCTCGCTTGCGAAAACGATACCTACGAAATAAGAGGATTCTATGAGTGCCTATAGGAAGCATCCAAGTCATTAACAAAGGCGATAGAAGTTTGACATCGGCAAGGAAAATATTCAATGACAGTAGCGTTTTGCACTACCTTCCAGCACTAACAACCACCATCCTTTGGTTGGCGAAGTTAGTCAATGGGCAACCTTGGACCCTGACTGTAACGGCCCCAAAATTTAGGCTCAACTATAGGGCCCACATAATGGCACGTCACCAATTAATCCTCAAAAAAATCATAATAAAACCCAAAGCATAAATAATGTATCTTTCACTTAAACACTCAATATTCGAACATAAATCCCTTAACAAAATTTACTTACAATAAAAACATGAGTCTAAATAAATCTCCCAAAATCCAAATAACGATTATAAATAATAGTTCATAATATGGCGAAATTTTAAATTCTTCAATTGGACCGAACCGAATCGAACCAAAATTTTCATGTTTCCACTCTTTACTTATGTCCTGAAAGAAAAAGGAGTAGGAAAAGGGTGAGCGAACAAAAGCCCAGTAAGTTCATATACAACCCCTCCGGTTTCTAAGGAGGAGTTGACCGGGAAGAAAGTCAAACGATATATTGTAAACAAATAAAGAGATTATGGAGATGTCAAAAGAATTATTTTTCTAGATATCCACAAGATTAAGTACACATTGATCGAAGAATAATTAACGAGTTCGCAAGAATCAAACAGATCAATATCAAACATTAAGGAAGATGTTATGATCACATAAGCGGTCATTTTAGACCAAACAAAAGTGGCTCCAAGGAACCCCAAATATCAAAGTACCCCAAAAGGGTCAAAAGCAAAATGGTATATCCGGATTACCCCACCATAGTTCCTATGGTGTAATGTCGCCTTAACAGGCCAAATGGTCATTCAAATTATCTTAGTGATCATAACAGAGTTCTTAAAAAATATAATAATATTTCAACAAAAACAATAACAATGATAACCGAATAAAATATCGAACATCGAGTTTAAACAATTTGTGAGATTCATAAAGTAATTTCACAATTAAGAATAACGAAAGAACGGTACGACGGGATTTCAAATTCAAGAACCAACCCAAGGTCGGCACACATTTTCAAAGAAAGGTAAATGTCAAGGAGATAGCGGAAGCCTAACATTTTGGAATTAAGAATTCAAAATAACCTAAATGATGTATAATCCATTACCTTAGCGATGCGACGAAAAATTAGCTCGAGTACAAAGCACCGCTACCCGCGCTTTGCCAAATCTAAATCATAACAATACAAAATAAAAAAAATCCTAATTTTAGAGACCTTCTAATAGCTTTTAAAAAAATAATACATAAATAACAATCCCTAAATTTAGGGGACTTCTAGTAGCCTTTAAAATCTAATACATAATTAAATTTTTTCCAAAATATATAGTTAATTTAATTGTATAGGGTCTATTTCTAACTGTTAAAACTTGTGGGTAAGTTTCTGCAATTCTCCAAAATAACAACAAAGCAGACACAAAGTACAAGGAATAAATTAGAAAAATTTTGTCTCTGCAATTTTACAACCATTCCATGCTTTGGTTTGTGGAAAGTTGACTTCAAACTTATTAAAAAATTAATTTCCTAACATTTCTCCTATTCCTCCTACAGTAATCCCTTTCTTTCTCTTATTCTTATTCTTCTCTCATTCTCATTCTTCTCTCATTCTCTCAGTACGCATACAACAGTCACAACCCACTTACAGAGACTACTTGCGATCACAACAGTTTCATTTCCTCCGGCCATTCCAACTTCTTTCTGTTTCATCATTTCTTTCCTCTTTATGTGACTTCTCTGTTTCATTTACAATTGCCAAAAACGACATCAAATCAACCAAGCCACTGCCGGCACTTCCACCGATTCCGGATATTTGCAGATTTCCTCGGTTAGTTACATAAAGTTCAATCATCTGATTCCAAATGTTTTTTTTGTTCACTGAAATTACTAAAGGTAAACCCACTACCAAAATCAAATTTTAAAACTGTTGTTCATATTATCTCTATGGAATCCAGTTACCCATTTAAGAGTGCAAAACAATAGAATATTGGTACAACACAACTGATACAACTTAATAATATTATACTAATACCTAATTGATTTCTACCATTTTCATTTCCCATCCATTCTTCCTACGAGTCAAACACGGAACCCATTTATCACCCACACCAGTACACCACTGAGCAACTTTCTCACTCAATAAATCATTTCAAAACCCATTTCCATCTTAAAATGCTTTCTCATACAAATCCACCATTGAACACCATTCAGGATACATCATCTTTTCCTTTGTTTTCCAATAATTATTTGTTATTGAATAACTCCTCTCTCTAACCAACCCAGTTCCAAAAGATTTCAAAATTTCTACAAGCACAAGAACGAAATCTGAGCAAAGTGTTCGAGTTCGAAAGGAACATTACCTCGATTAAGCTTCGCCACACCACCGACAGCTTTCTTCCTCTTCCGTCGTCCTCCTCTTGTTCGTCTTGTTGGTGAATTCTTTCCCGAGCTCCGACTCTCTCTCTCTCTCTCTCTCGCTTTGTGTCTTGCTTGGAAAGGGTTGAATCTCTTCATCTCCCACCTTCTTTTATTTCACAAGAGAGAGGCCGTCAGATCCTTTGTCGATCGATTTGTCTTCGGCGTTTCATCTTCCGTCGAATCTATTTCCGTCCAAGCCGTCTCTCCCTGCGTCCATCCCCTTTCTTTTCCTTCTTCTATTTTTATTATTAAATTATCATTTTGCTATGATTATTAATATGTTAAAATATTAATTGTTATTATTTGTTAAAGATACTAAAGTTTGATGGGCCAAGCCCAACCTCAAAATATTATAGGTAATATACACCAAGCCCACTAAAATGAATTTAAGTGTACTAGGATCAAGCCCACTCAATTTGATGGGTCAAGCCCACACCATAATATACAAATTCCAAATTGGAAAGTTAAGCCCACAAAAATTATTGATATTTGATAAAATTAATAAAAGAAAATTTTATTTTAATATAGAAAATTTGGGGTATTACACTTTCACCCCCTTAATAGAAGTTTAGTCCTCTAAACTTAGCGTACCTCATTAGTCGAAGAGATTTGGGTATTTTCTTCGCATATCCTCCTCGAGTTCCCAAGTTGCCTCACTCTCTGTATGATTAGTCCACAACACTTTCACATATGGAATTGTTCGTCTTCTTAGCACTTGATCCTTTCGATCCACTATACGAATTGGTTGCTCGTCGTAACACAAATCTTCTCGTAGTTGTAGAGGTTCACTAGCAATAACGTGACTCGGATCTGGGACATACTTCCTTAGCATAGATGCATGAAATACGTTTTGCACTCCAGATAGTGTAGGCGACAAGGCTAGTCTGTAAGCGACCTCACCAACCCGCTCGAGTATTTCAAATGGTCCCACAAATCTTGGGCTAAGCTTTCCCTGAATACCAAATCTCATGACCCCTCTTGTAGGTGAGATTTTAAGGAATACATGGTCCCCCACTTCAAATTCGAGTTCGCGTCGACGATTATCTGCATAAGACTTCTGTCGGCTTTGAGCTATAAGAAGTTGTTTTCGAATCAACTGCACTTTCTCCGGAGTAACTTGCACCAATTTCGGTCCTATTAGTTTCCTTTCGCCCACTTCATCCCAACAGATAGGCGATCTGCATTTCTGTCCATACAGAGCTTCATAGGGTGCCATACATTTGAATTTATGGGTCTATAATTAATACAAAACTTTCTCTCTCTAGATTCTCTCTCTAGATTCTTTCTCTAGATTCTTTCCTATTAGGGTTTGCGTTAGGGTTGTGCCCGTGCATGCATGGCGGCGGCCATGCCTGCCTCGGAGGCTCCGCCTCCCATCTCGACGGATCCACCGGTTGTCTCTCCTGGTGTGGCAGCCTCGTCGCCACCAGCATCTTATGCTAACGTGGTTATGCAACCACGTGAGTTTGTAGGCAACACAGCCCCAGTGCTACAGGCAGTTCCTTTTGTTCCTCGTCAGACAGTGGTTGTGGATGGCGAGCCGGGATGTTTATTCTCGCCAGTCGAAATAGAGGCGGCTTCGAAGCAGTTCGAGAATACGTTGGTCCTCAAGTTTGCGGCTGGGAGGCCGACAGTGCAAGTCATTCAAGAGGATATTGCAAAACACTGGCGTCTGAAGGGGCCTTTTGTGGTAGGTTTATTAGATCCTCGTCATATTATGGTTCGCTTATCTTCCTCGGAAGACATGGTTCTCGCTTTGTCAAAGGAATCTCACATGATCCAATCATGTATGTACCGTTCGTTCCGGTGGTCGGCGGATTTTGCTTTTCGCAAGGATGTCACAAGGGTTGCGGTTTGGGTCCGACTCCACCATCTTCCACTCACGTTTTTCAATCCATCTTTCTTGGAGTGCATAGGCAACTCTTTGGGGAATTTTTTGCGAGTGGATGAGAAGACACTTTCTCTAGTTCGGCCAATGTTCGCTAGGATGTGTATTGAGGTGGATGTGTCGCTTCCGTTGCCAACTCGTGTCTGGATTGGGTCTAGTAAGGACAATGGTTTCTGGCAATCGCTCAAGTTTGAGGGGAATATCCGATTTTGTACGGGATGTGGTTTTTTGGGTCATACGGCGGCTGTATGCAGAAAGGGGCAACGACGTGAGCGTCCTGTTGATAAAGGGAAGGAAAAGATGGTTTCTCCAACCGATAAGATCAATGTTCAGGCCACAGTTGATTCGGCAAAGAAAGTCCATCAAGATTACTCGAATTTGCCCAAAGGTGGTCCTCGGAATGGGGTAGATAACGTGCACACAGTTGAAACTCAAGACGGCGCTGCTTACATCCCGAAGGCTCCCATGCAAAATCACACCAAGGTGCATCCGCAAAAGTGGACACCTGTTAAAGTAAAACCTAAAGGGGATGGTGCCTCGGTTTCTTTAGCAAAGGATTCACAAGGAATTCTAGTTGAGGCTGAATGTATCGATGTAGTTAGTTCTGGGTCGTTAAAGGGAGGTAAGAGGACTGATCAACCGAATACCCGTCCAGGGAGTACGCCAGTGTTGCTATCGAATTCTTTCGACCTTCTGGATGGTCTAGAGGAAGATCGCGGGAATGATAATGTGCTTGGGTCCGAACATTTGGTTTCAGAGTCAATACAGTTAGATGAACAGGCTACGGTACCGCAAAAGCAAAGGAAGATCTATCGGGAGTCAGAATACATTGGAGAGTTTTGGAATGGTATCCTTCATGAGGTTCCTCGGAAGTTTGGGAAAGCGCATTCAACAAATGGGGATTATAGTGATACAATTGTCGAATCGAGAAGGCTATTCACGGATGTGGATATGGGCAACATTCAAATCAGACCTTCCTTCATCAACTACTGCATTGCTTTGCAAAATGAGGTGAGGAAAGCCAAATTTTTGAAAGAAAATTTCAGAGTTACTAGGGCTGCTAGTAAAGCCCAGAAATTTAACCACTCGAATTAATTTTATGACGATTGTTATTTGGAATGCTCGGGGAGTTTGTAATAAACCCACCCGCTCTTACTTGAAGCTTCTTATTAGGCAGCATAGACCTTTTTTGTGTGCTGTTTTGGAACCTAAAACCAGTGGAGACCGCTTGTTTAAATTCTGTCGGAGAATGGGTTTTGATCATAACATGCATGCTAATCCGTTCAATAAACACATTTGGCTAATTTGGAATGATCCGGTGGTAGTAGATCTTGTGAGTAGCTCAGATCAACAAATTACGGTGATGGTGAATATTCCTTCGGTTACTCCCACGATGGCTTCTTTTGTTTATGCAAAATGTAATAGGCAAGGTCGTAATGATTTATGGAGGGATTTGGATACTCTTTCAGTAAATTGTGTAACCCCGTGGTTCGTTGGGGGAGATTTCAATGTTATTAGTCAGTCTTTGGAAAAACTGGGTGGCGCTCCGTGCGACTTTGGTGAAATTGATGATTTTAATAATTTCATGAGCCGGGCAGGTTTGATTGACGCTGGTTATGAAGGAAGTCGTTATACTTGGTGCAACAATCAATCAGGGGGTCATCGTATTTGGAAACGTTTGGATAGAGTGTTGGTAAATGGAGATTTTCAGCTTCGTTTTCCTCGTCTTCAGGTTTCTCATTTAGTAACCTCGGTTTCAGATCATGCTCCTCTTCTTCTTGATTTTCGTATTACGGAGAAACATAAGAGCGGTTTTAGGTTTCAGAGAATGTGGCTTGATCACCCGGATTTTCTGGACTTTGTGGCAGGTTCTTGGAATAGGCCTTGTTGGGGAAGGGGCATGTCCCTTTTATATTTCAAGTTGAGAAGACTCGGGTTGCTTTGCGTGATTGGAACTGGAAGGTGTTTGGTCATGTTCAGAGAAATATCGATTTCACTCAGGATAATATTCTCAAACTAGAAATGGACCTACAAGCAGAGGGTGGCAGCGCAGTGGCAGAAGGTTTGTCGGTGGCTAAACAACGGCTCAACCAACTTTTAGCCTGGGATATGGAAATGGCTGAGACGAAATCTAGACAGTTATGGGTTCGAGAAGGAGATCAGAACACAACCTTTTTTCATGCTAGCATTAAGGATAGATTTCAGAGGAATGCGCTTCGGCTTCGTTTAGCGGATGGCTCTATTAGTGAGGACCCGGTACAATTAGGTTCTATGGCTGAGGAATATTTTACAGATCTTTTTGCTTCCAATGGGATGAGCGTGGATGAGAATCTTTTTGCTGGGATTCCGTGTTCTGTCTCGATGGAGGAGAACAATTCTTTGACAGTTGTTCCGTCAGTTGAGGAAGTGTGGACTGCGGTTCAGTCTCTTAGCCCGAATAGCGCACCAGGTCCTGATGGTTTTACAGGATGGTTTTTTTAGGGCTGTTGGTTGATTATAAAAGACGATGTGATGGATGCGATTCTGGAGTTTTTTAGAGGTGGGGCGATGCATCGGGGAATTTCATCAGCGGCAGTTGTCCTTCTTCCTAAGGTGGATAATCCTGAAAGCTTGAGTGATCTTAGGCCGATCAGTCTATGTAATTTTTCGGCAAAGATCATTTCTAAGATATTGGCTACCAGGCTAGCCAACTTGCTTCCTAAGATTGTCTCAGAACATCAGTCTGGCTTTGTTAAGGGACGAAGTATACAGGAGAATATATTGTTAGCACATGAGTTAGTTCAACGTGTTGACACAACGCGGGGAGGTAATGTGGTCTTCAAGGTTGATATGTCAAAGGCCTATGACCGGCTTGAATGGAATTTTTCGATTAGATGCTTGCAAGCATTCGGGTTCGCACGGAGTTTAGAAGTTTGATTTGTAATCTTCTTCAAAATAGCTGGTATTCTTTTAAGATAAATGGGTCTATGTCGGGTTTTTTCAAGGCAAATCGAGGGGTTCGTCAAGGTGATCCTATCTCTCCTATGTTGTTTATTCTCGCTCAGGAGGTTTTGTCCTTCAACTTAAACAAAGCTGTCTCTTTCGGTTTGATACAGCCTTTCCGGCATGGTCGTGGGGGAGTTGTGATAACGCATCTATTATACGCAGACGACATGTTACTTTTTTGCAATGGCTCTAAAGGTTCAATTCAGGGTCTTAAAAAAGTTTTACGGGATTATGAAAAGGCGTACGGCCGTTAGTAAGCAAGTAAGAGTGGTTTCTTTACATCAAAGAATTGCTCTCGAAGGCATATCTCACACATTGCCGAATGGACTGGGTACAACCATAGAAGCTGGCCGTTAACTTATCTGGGAATGCCGCTATTTAAGGGTCGTTTCAAGCGCATCTATTTTGAGAATTTGGAACGAAAAATTTTGAGTAAAATTGTGAGATGGCGCAACAAATTCCTGTCTTTTGGAGGGAAGGTCACACTTATTAAATCGGTTTTGTGTAGTATCGCAGTTTACACCATGGCGCCTTGAAGGTCCATGATCGGTGCTTCGTCGTTTAGAGCGAGAAGATGGCGGATTTTCTATGGAGTTCTAATGGCGAGCATCGAACTCATTGGGTTGCTTGGAATCGTGTATGTTTGCAGTAGAAGAGGGGGGGTCTTGGGATACGTCGTCGTTGCAACAGGTCATGGATGCTTTACATGCAAAGTTGGCGTGGAGGGTTTTAAACAAGCAAGGTTTATGGGTCCGTTTTTGTGTAGGTAAATATGGTTTGGACAATTTCCAACATCCTCGATATGTTACTCCGTCCTGGAAAGCCATTCTTGCGTAGCTCTCACTGGTTCAAAATGTTAGTTGGTGGATTATTGGAAACGGGGCAGTTTCGTTTTGGGCAGATAATTGGTGTGGAGTTGTTCTAAATGGGCCGCTTCCTGTGGATAAATGTTTGTCGGTTGCAAAAGCTATGACTCAGTTGACAGATTTTATACCATTAATTCCCATAGAATATTGTGGTCTGGTTCAGGAAATAGCTTGTGTAGATACAAAGTCGGACAGGTTGATTTGTGAGATAACAACCTCGGGAGAGTTTAAGGCTAATGCTTATTGGAAACATCATCGTGCCTCCCGGGCAGCGGTGAGATGGGCTCGGATTATTTGGCAAGCGTGGATGCCTATGAAGGTCGGTTGTTTTCTATGGAAGTTATTTCACAATGCTCTTCTGTCGATTCAAACATCCAAGCTCGAAATATTCCCTTTGTCTCCTGTTGTCGTTGTTGTGGTAATCAACCAGATATCGAAGATAGTTTGCATCTCTTTGTGAAGTCGAACATGGCTGTTAAAATTTGGACCAAGTTTGCTGGATTTTTTCATCTCCCCAGGCAATATTCTAATCTAGATCATCTTTTTGAAGTTTGGTCCTCGGTTTCGCTTCGATCTCAGCTGGGAATGTCAATGTTCAGCTTATTTGCATATACTTGTTGGGAGATATGGAAGTCTCGCTGTGCAGCCACTTTTGATGACAAACAAATGGTGGGGGATCAGATAGAGGCTCGGGTTTTAGACGGAGTTCGAGATGCTCTACATGGTTTTGTTCCTAAGTCTCCTAGTAATAGGGCTGCTCTGGCAGCCATGCAATCTCTTCACTTAACTGCCAAGAGAGTTCCCATGAGGAATGGTTCTTGGGTTCGGTGGTCTTCTCCGGCCTCGGGTTATAAGTTAAACACGGATGGTTCGGCCAAGGATGGTAGATGTACAGGTGGGGGAGTTATAAGGAATTCAGAAGGCGATTTTCGATGTGCTTTTTCTAGTGACTATGGGCATGGTACTAATATGAGAGCGGAAATTATGGCTCTGAGAGAGGGGCTTCAGCTTTGTAGATCTCTCATGTTGGATTCAGTGGTGGTAGAAGTCAGATTCCTCGACAGCAGTTAATGTTCTTATTATGGGGCATCAGGAACCATGGCAGTATGTTTATATGCTTCGTGATTGCAGGGGGCTTTTGGGTGCGTTCGATTCTGACATTGTCTTCAGGGAGCGAGAATAGGGTGGCGAGCAGTTGGGCTTGCGTATGAACATGGGAGTCAGATAGTTTACTCAGATCTTCGATCTTTGCCTATTGATGTTAAGCGGGCTTTAGCCTTTGATTCATATGGTCTGTATAGTTTTAGAAAATAGTTGGCTTTGTCTTGCTCTTGGTATGTATTTTTTTCGAAGTGCGGCTCCTCAGTCCCCCCATTATAAGGGTAAAATTTGGTTGTCCCCCTCAAGTTTGTTCTTTTTGCTATTAATAAAGTCTTTGCGAGGGTGCCGTCCTGTTTCCTTAAAAAAAAAAAAAAAAATTCTTGGACAAAGACAGCGACGCAGCAACAACCATCATCTCAGGAAACCAAGAGACACTTCTCCACGTGGCAGTTGCGACCAGAAAGGCTATTCATTGTGTCAAGAAGCTAGTGGAACATTTGCCCAAGGAGGCTTTGGTCATAAAAAAGAGCTTGGATAAAACATCCTTGAGTGTTGCCTCAACCGTTGGAAACACTGAGGCTGCAAAGATCTTGGTTGAAAAGAATCCATCATTGCTATGACAATGGATGAAAAAATCCTTATAGGTTTGCAGGAGGGGAAAAGATCAAGAAAATAAAAAAGAAAAATGGTACGATGCAGTAACTATGAGCAGGCCGGGTCTAGCGGGCTTTTCAGGTCCGAGCCAAGTGCCACCCATTGGGTTGTGAACTAGGGCCAAAAAATGCGCAGTTTTTTTGGGCCATGAAAAAACAAGTGGGTTGGGGCGGGATCAATTTTGACAACTCTAATATTAGGAATATATATATATATATATATATTCTATCCTTATGAAATATTGGTTTGGATTTAAAAATTTTGATCAAATAATTTCGAACAAGTTGGGTGCATGTCGCGTGACTAATAATTATGTGTTACCTTGTGTGAATTCTCCCCTCACCCATCATTCTTAATTCCCCTTTCTCCTGCTCAAATTCACAAATTCAAAAAGAAAAAATGTAACAAGATAGGACAACCACTCGCTCAAGGTTTCGAGTCTATGACTGCGTACGAGCTGACGGAGAATATTGATAACATCCTTCAACAAAGGCGTTTCCTACTTGTTATTGATGATGTTTGGAGCATCTCTGACGGGGAAGATGTGAGAAAGATAGTGTCGGTCAAGGATTGTGGCAGTCGATTGATGCTTACAACACGTAAAAATAATGTAGCTTCTCAAGGGGAGTAACTTTAAATTTAGAGCCCTTGTCTCAAGAAGAGTCGTGGACACTTTTTTGTATAAAGGCATTTCCAGAATGCTCCCTCTGCCCTCCGCCTTTGAAGGAAATCTGTCAAAGAATCTTAAGTAGATGCGAGGGTTTGCCACTAGCAATTGTGGTGATCGCTGGCGTTTTGGCAACCAAGTACCAAAGCACAATTGTAGAATGGGTACAGTTTGAACAAAGCATTCCCAGTGTGTGGGGTATCGATGATGGATTAGAGAGAGTGAAGAAATTGCTCTTTCTCAGGTACCACGACTTGCCTTACCATTTAAAGATATGTTTCTTGTACATGAGCCTTTTGCTAGAGGACGACGAGATGGAAAAATTGAGACGAATTCGACTATGGATAGCAGAAGGTTTTGTACAAGCGAGACCAAGAATGTCAATTGAAGATGTCGCCGAGGAATATCTCAACGAGCTTATCAATAGAAGTTTGGTTCAAGTCGGTGACATAGATAGGCTTACTGGAAGGCTTAAAACATATCGTCTTCACGATCTTTTGCGTGAAATGATTCTATCAATAGTGACAGAGCATTAGTTTATTATGATGGCCAGCGGATCAAGATATGAGTGGCTTGAGATAGTTCGACGCCTTACAATTCACGAAGACGCTAAATATTTGCAAGTAAGTAGCATATATTTTAATCGTCTTCGTTCATTCCTTTCCTTTGTTTACGATGATTCTCTATCCATGTCAAAATTACTACAACCTATCTTGTTAAGCTCAAAGTTCTTAACGGTGTGTCTGGTCAAAAAGGAGTATAATTTAGAAATAAAAAATATATTGCTCAAATAAAAAGTAATTAATTAATAAGCAGTTTTGTCCAAGCCTACATAAGTTAAAAGGAATAACTAAAAATGTGGTAGATAAGTAAAAAATTTAGTGGAAATAGTATTTCACTAAAAAATCATTAACAACACGTGCAACATACGTGCAACGCGCGTGCACTTGACTAGTACTTCAAAAAAGTTTGGACATGAAAGGATGATTTAATCTAGTGCTTGTACATGCAAATATTGATTGGATCATTTAATCAGAACACCAATTCAACACTTCCCATACCCCCTTGAATATAAAAACACCAATTCGACCACACACAATCCAAATGACACCTATAGTGATGAAGCCATGCCCAAAACATTGCTTGAGTACGAACTTCTCTTTCCACGCTGTGATGTCTCACACCAAACAGATTTAACTTGAATGTGTCACATAATACTTTTGTTTAGTTTTGGACATAATAAAAATTAGCTTCTTGAATGGATGAAAAGCGGAATCGAGAAAAGTTGATTTAGATATAGTTCCTTGATTTGGGACGGTTATTTTAAGTAGCATAATCTTAATTTGAAAGCTGATGTTCATCTTAATGTTCCATTCGGAAAACAATATAATAGCTGAAGCAACACCAACAAAGGCAGGGCAGCATGGCAGCAATTTTATAAAGCTTACTACAACCAACAACTATCAGTGGAAAGAGCAGATATTGTCAAACCTTTATAGCCAACTGTTGTTTGGTTTCATCGATGGTCTCGTCCCAAATCCAAATGATGACAGTGAGGAAAACAAGCTTTGGAGAGGAACATACCAGCGTATTCGAGAAGGGATCTTAGGTTGCATTAGTGAAGATGTCCTTCCTCTTGTGGCAAACTTGAGTACGTCAAAAGAGGTTATGATCAAACTTGAACAAACTTTCAATCTTTGCGATCGACAGGGGAATAGCTACTCCTACCATTGTGGGAGGTAAGTACAACTCCTTCCCTCCCTCCCTCCAAGAAAAACTCTACCTTTAGCTTATTTTTTATTTATATGTTTGCGTTGGTTTGAAATAATTTCCACACATACATGTTCAGAGTTTTACAAAGGTCTGATTTGTACACGGAAATAAAATCGATTACGAGAACTGATTCTAGGGAATTCATTCATAGCGTTTGGTATTGCTACGTGGATGTATGTGGTATGATGTTGAGTATATAGAAACGTCTGTGAGTTTGACTGGTTCGACGAGTTTTTGATTGATGAGACAAACTCCTCAGCCATGTTGGCTAATTTTTTTCTGTGTACATAGACGTCATCACTTCCATTAATATTTCAATGGAGAATTGACAGAACTGTTAATTTTTTTCCACCTTATGAATAGTTTAATTGTTTTTTGCTAATTTTCACAGTTGAATGATATAGAGTGGGCTACTTAAGGTAAGTTTAATGATTAGATTTGCAATTAACCCATATAATTTTGTAGGAGTAAATCATTTATAATTCTTAAATAGTAGGATTGTATTTTAATAGTTATGTTGTGATCGATTGGTGAAGACCCCCAATCTGCTGAAGATTTGCCTAAACAGAATGATGTTAGCGGTACTGCCATTGTACAAAGTTGGACTTGTGGGTGGCTGGGGGCGGCCTAAAACAGAATGATGTTAACGCCATTGTACAAAATTTGGATTTTGGACAAAGACGGCTAAAACATTTTGGACAAAGACAACGACGCTTGCAACAACCATCAAGAGAACTCGGAAACCAAGAGACACTTCTCCATGTGGCAGTTGTGACCCGAAAGGCTATTCATTTTGTCAAGAAGCTAGTGGAACATTTGCCCAAGGAGGCTTTGGTCATAAAAAAGAGCTTGGATGAAACACCCTTGAGTGTTGCCTCAACTGTTGGAAGCACTGAGGCTGCAAAGATCTTGGTTGAAAAGAATCTTTCATTGTTATGACAATGGATGAAAAAATCCTTATAGGTTTGCAGGAGGGGAAAAGATCAAGAAAATAAAAAAGAACAATGGTACGATGCAGTAACTATGAGCAGGTCGGGTCTAGCGGGCTTTTCAGGTCCGAGCCAAGTGCCATCCATTGGGTTGTGAACTCGGGCCAAAAAATGCTCAGTTTTTTTGGGCCATGATTGTCGCGTGCAAGTTGCGTGCATGTCGCGTGACTAATAATTATGTGTTACCTTGTGTGACTTCTCCCCTCACCCATCATCCTTAGTTCCCCTTTCTCCTGCTCAAATTCACAAATTCAAAAAGAAAAAAATGTAGCAAGATAGGACAACCACTCCCTCAAGGTTTCGAGTCTTTGACTGCGTACGAGCTGAAAGAGAATATTGATAAATTCCTTCAACAGAGTATTGATGATGTTTGGAGCATCTCTGACTGGGAAGTTGTGAGAAAGATAGTGTCGGTCAATTATTGTGGCAGCCGCTTGATGCTTACAACACGAAAAAATAATGTAGCTTCTCAAGGGGAGTATACTTTAAATTTAGAGCCCTTGTCTCAAGAAGAGTCGTTGACACTTTTTTGAAGAAAGGCATTTCCAGAAAGCTCCCTCTGCCCTCCGCCTTTGAAGGAAATCTGTCAAATAATCTTAAGTAGATGCGAGGGTTTGCCACTAGCAATTGTGGTGATCGCTGGCGTTTTGGCAACCAAGGACCAGAGCACAATTGTAGAATGGGTATAGTTTGAACAAAGACTTCCCAGTGTGTGGGGTATCGATGATGGATTAGAGAGAGTGAAAAATTGCTCTTTCTCATTTACCACAACTTGCCTTACCATTTAAAAATATGTTTCTTGTACATGAGCCTTTCGCCAAAGGACGAAGAGATGGAAAAATTGAGACTAATTCGACTATGGATAGCAGAAGGTTTTGTACAAGCGAGACCAAGAATGTCAATTGAAGATGTCGCCGAGGAATACCTCAACGAGCTTATCAATAGAAGTTTGGTTCAAGTCGGTGACATAGATAGGCTTACTGGAAGGCTTAAAACATATCGTCTTCACGATCTTTTGTGTTAAATGATTCTATCAATAGTTACAGAGCATAAGTTTATTATGGTAGCCAGCAGATCAAGTTATGAGTGGCCTGAGATAGTTCGACGCCTTGCAATTCACGAAGACGCTAAATATTTGCAAGTAAGTAGCAAATATTTTAATCGTCTTCGTTCATTCCTTTCTTTTGTTTACGATGATTCGCTATCCATGTCAAAATTACTACAGCCCATCTTGTTAAGCTCAAAGTTCTTAACGGTGTGTCTGGTCAAAAAGGAGTATAATTTAAAAATAACAAATATATTGCTCAACTTCAAATAACAAGTAATTAATTAATAAGCAGTTTTGTCCAAGCCTACATAAGTTAAAAGGAATAACTAATAATGTGGTAGATAAGTAAAAAATGTAGTGGAAATAGCATTTCACTAAAATATCATTAACAACACGTGCAACATACGTGCAACGCGCGTTAACTTGACTAGTACTTAAAAAAAGTTTGGACATGAAAGGATGATTTAATCTAGTGCTTGTACATGCAAATATTGATTGGATCATTTAATCGGAACACCAATTCAACCCTTCCCGTACCCCCTTGAATATAAAAACACCAATTCGACCACAAACAATCCAAATGACACCTATAGTGATGAAGCCATGCCCAAAACATCGCTTGAGTACGAACTTCTCTTTCCACGCTGTGATGTCTCACACCAAACAGAGTTAACTTGAATGTGTTCACATAATACTTCTGTTTAGTTTTGGACATAATAAAAATTAGCTTCTTGAATGGTTGAAAAGCGGAATCGAGAAAAGTTGATTTAGATATAGTTCCTTGATTTGGGACGGTTGTTTTAAGTAGCATAATCTTAATTTGAAAGCTGATGTTCATCTTAATGTTCCATTCAGAAAACAATATAATAGCTGAAGCAACACCAACAATGGCAGAGCAGCAAGGCAGCAATTTTATAAAGCTTACTACAACCAACAACTATCAGTGGAAAGAGCAGATATTGTCAAACCTTTATAGCTAACTGTTGTTTGGTTACATCGATGGTCTCGTCCCCAATCCAAATGATGACAGTGAGGAAAACAAGCTTTGGAGAGGAACAGACCAGCGTATTCGAGAAGGGATCTTAGGTTGCATTAGTGAAGATGTCCTTCCTCTTGTGGCAAACTTGAGTACGTCAAAAGAGGTTATGATCAAACTTGAACAAACTTTCAATGCTGCAGATCGACAGGGAATAGCTACTCCTACCATTGTGGGAGGTAAGTACAACTCCTTCCCTCCCTCCCTCCAAGAAAAACTCTACCTTTAGCTTATTTTTTATTTATATGTTTGCGTTGGTTTGAAATAATTTCCGCACATACATGTTCAGAGTTTTACAAAGGTGCGATTTGTACAAAAATAAAATCGATTTCGAGGCGATTCTAGGGAATTCATTCATAGCGTTTGGTATTGCTACGTGGATGTATGTGGTATGATGTTGAGTATATAGAAACGTCATGTGAGTTTGACTATTTCGACGAGTTTTTGATTGATGAGACAAACCGCTTCTGACAAACTCAGCCATGTTGGCTAATTTTTTGTAATACATAGGCGTCATCACTTCCATTAATTTTTCAATGGAGAATTGTGAAGCGGTAATTTTTTCCACCTTATGAATAGTTTAATTGTTTTTGCTTATTTTCACATTTGAATGATATAGAGTGGGCTACTTAAGGTAAGTTTAATGATCAGATTTGCCATTAACCCATATAATTATGTAGGAGTAAATCATTTATAATTCTTAAATAGTAGGATTGTATTTTAATATTTATGTTGTGATCGATTGGTGAAGACCCCAATCTGCTATGTTGCCCTAAAAGCAGAATGATGTTAGTGGTACCGCCATTGTACAAAGTTTGGACTTGTGGGTGGTGGGAGGCTAAAACATTCTTGGACAAAGACAAGACTTGAGAAACAACCATCATCTCGGAAACCAAGAGACACTTCTCCACGTGGCGTTGTTGACGAGAAAGGCTATTCATTTTGTCAAGAAGCTAGTGGAACGTTTGCCCAAGGAGGCTTTGGTCATAAAAAGAGCTTGGATGAAACACCTTGAGTGTTGCCTCAATCGTTGGAAACACGAGGTTGCAAAGATCTTGGTTGAAAAGAATCCATCATTGCTATGACAATGGATGAAAAAATCCTTATAGGTTTGCGGGGAGGGGAAAAGATCAAGAAAATAAAAAAGAAAAATGGTACGATGCTCAATTAATTATGAGGCGGTAGGGTCTAAGCGGGCACCAGATCAAGTCGAGCCAAGTGCCACCCATTGCAGGTTGTGAGCTCGGGCCAAAAATCTTGTGATTTTTTGGGCCATGAAAAACAAGTGGGTTGGGGGCGGGATCAATTTTGACAACTCTAATATTAGGAATATATATATATATATATATATATATATATATATATATATATATATATATATTCATCTATTATGAAATATTGGTTTTGGATTTAAAAATTTTGATCAAATAATTTCGAACAAGTTGGGTGCATGTCGCGTGACTAATAATTATGTGTTACCTTGTGAATTCTCCCTCACACCCATCATTCTTAATTCCCTTTCTCTGCTCAAATTCACAAATTCAAAAAAGAAAAAATGTAAGATAGGACAACCACTCATTCAGGTTTCGAGTCTATGGTATGCGGTGACGGAGGAATATTGATAACATCCTTCAACAAAGGCGTTTCCTACTTGTTATTGATGATGTTAGATCTCTCGACGGGGAAGATGTGAGAAAGATAGTGTCGGTCAATGATTGTGGCAGTCGATTGATGCTTACAACACGTAAAAATAATGTAGCTTCTCGAGGGGTATACTTTAAATTTAGAGCCCTTGTCTCGAAGAGTCGTGGACACTTTTTTGTAGAAAGGCATTTCCAGAAAGCTCCCTCTGCCCTCCGCCTTTGAAGGAAATCGTCAAAGAATCTTAAGTAGATGCGGGGTTTGCCACTAGCAATTGTGGTGATCGCTGGCGTTTTGGAACCAGTACCAAACACAATTGTAGAATGGATACAGGTTTGAACAAAGCCTTCCCGATGTGTGGGGTATCGATGATGGATTAGAAGAGTGAAAATTGCTCTTTCTCAGTTACCATGACTTGCCTTACCATTTAAAAAATATGTTTCTTGTACATAAGCCTTTTGCGGAGGGCAGAGATGGAAAAATTGAGACTAATTCGACTATGGATAGCGAGAAGGTTTTGTAAAGCGAGACCAAGAATGTCAATTGAAGATGTCGCAGGAATACCTCAACGAGCTTATCAATAGAAGTTTGGTTCAAGTCGGTGACATAGATAGGCTTCTTGGAAGGCTTAAAACATATCGTCTTCACGATCTTTTCGTGAAATGATTCTTCGATAGTGACAGAGCATTAGTTTATTATGGTGGCCATGGATCAAGTTATGAGTGGCACGAGATAGTTCGGCCTTGCAATTCACGAAGACGCTAAATATTTGCAAGTAAGTAGCATATATTTTAATCGTCATTTCGTTCATTCCTTTCTTTGTTTGATGATTCTCTATCCATGTCAAAATTACTACAGCCCATCTTGTTAAGCTCAAAGTTCTTAACGGTGTTTCCGGTCAAAAGGAGTATAATTTAGAAATAACAAATATATTGCTCAACTAAAAAAGTAATTAATTAATAAGCGGTTTTGTCCAAGCCTACATAAGTTAAAAGGAATAACTAAAAATGTGGTAGATAAGTAAAAATTTAGTGGAAATAGCATTTCACTAAAAATCATTAACAACACGTGGAACATACGTGCAACGCGTGCACTGACTAGTACTTAAAAAAGTTTGGACATGAAAGGATGATTTAATCTAGTGCTT
>CM028378.1:110100924-110146767 GCA_013146195.2 Codonopsis lanceolata | reverse complement strand
AAGCCCGACCCGATGCTCCTCGAATCTCGATGATCGTGAAGAACCTCGCTCTACCGCATGACCACCCTAATCGAGCATCGAAGGTAGATAAAATATCATCTGCTCCATGAACATCGTTCTCATCGAGAGATGAAGTAGAAGGCCCCGATCCGCGGAAGCATCGATGCCGCCTGGCACAAAGCAGAGTAGGAAAGGGGGATGCAAAGACGGACCTCGGAAATCCTCATACGCCCATAATTGGTAACCAATGCATGAGGTATTTCGCTGTATTAATACTGCTGGCGTGATCAAAGCTCTATTACCCGTAAGGAGGCCGAGGGAGGCGCCACTGAGGCAACAAACATCGATCTTTGGCGATTAACCCGCTCGCCCATGTATAAGGAATCCACCATAATGGAAACCATCAGTATCCGACAACGGCTAAGTGCCAGAGCAAGAGCATAATGCCCTCTCCACCCTCCCAAGGAAGCGAAGTGCACTGTACAGACTCGAGCTAATAATCTGCTCAAAGACTTCTTTCTTACTCTTACATCCACCATCCTGGGTTGGATAAACCCTATTATCATCAACATACTGGGACAGGTATGGCGGCTGGTGAACTCGCTGAATAAGAGGACCCGGCGAGAAATGGAAAAATGAGAAGGCCTAGACCTGCAAAAAAAAAAAAAAAAAAGAGAAAAAAAAATGTTATCAGTAAAAAAAAAGAAGAAAGAAATTTATGCTGCGAAAAAAATAATAATAAAAAAGAGAGAGTATATATATAAAGAAAGAAAAGCATCAAAAGTAGGAAAAGGCATATACCTCCCAAGCCGGGGCAAATCCATTTAGGCCCTATCCATGGAAGCATATAATTCAGCCAAGCCTACCTGTCCCCAGTCATAAGAAGGGATCCGCTCAAAATCAGCCAAGCAGGCCAGGACAAAGACTCGCAGGGTGGTAGAGGAGTTGGCAAAGAGCGATGTGCCAAGAAAGAAGAATAAAAACGCTCTAGCCACTCGAGTCACAGCAGCTATATCATTCGCCGGCACCTGCCCGACATTACTAAGAAGCCATTTCCGTACGTTGCCAATGAAAATCTCATCCGTCGATTTAAACCTCGGCTCAAAGCCCAGGAGGTCCACCACCTCTTCCCTACGCTGACGGAGAGTAAAATCTGGGGCTAGGGTCTCCCCAACGCTAGTAGGAATGCCCGTGATCGCAGCGAAGTCGCACGGGGTCATGGTAGCTTCCCCCCAACTAAAATGGAAGGTATGGGTGGTGTCCCACCAGAAGTCCCGGAGCACATCAAAGATGGGTAGATAGCTAGTAAAGTGGCGGAAGGAGTGCATGAAAGTGCTGAAACCAGAACCCTCCACCAAAAGTTGTGCTGCCTCGGGCAACATGTCATAAATATCAGCAACATTAGCACATGAAGCGCCCGCATCCTCTTAAATTTCCTGCGAAGCTAAAAAAAAAAAAGAGATAAGAAGAGGGAAAAAAGGTAAGTCCACTATCTTTATTTTCCTTGTAAAATCTATAAGTATGAATAGATAATAAACATGTTGCATGCATTATATTTCATGAATTATAAAATTGCAGCATGCTAATTTCTAAAAAAAATCATTTTTTATGTAAATAAACACTTACCATTTTTTTCAAAAAAAAAAAAGAAAAAATAATAGAAAATATACATGTGCATAAACACACGCGTAAATAAACATTTAATTCCTTCAAAATAAAAATAAAAAACAACAAAAAAATGTGTATATTTTGTAAATATATGTTGTATTCTTTTACATTCCTTCAATCAATAAAATACATTTAAGTATGTATTTTTTAAAAAAAACTATGTGTATTATTTTGCATCCAAATAATCATTTTTATATCATAGGCATCATAGAAAAGCATGTTAGGCTGCATTTATCATGTACATATAAAAATAAGAAAATATTTATGCATCATGTTAATAATCATCCTATAATTGTCCTGCATTGCATCTGCATCAAGTAAAACAGTACTTGCATTCATCATGTGCATTTTATTGTCCAATAAGCAGCCATAGGGGAACGCTAAAAAGAAAATAAAGTGTGACCAATCATGAAAATAAATATTTTTGTGGTATTTACTATATCCCTACAGCATTAGCATGCATAAAAAATAAATTTTAGGGCATAAAATATATCTGTTTTGTCTCATATTCATCCGAATATACGCCCGAAAATATATTTCAAAAAATTTAAATTGTATTTCGAAAAGTTCGTCTCGTGACTATATTGCTTGCAAAAATATGTTTTAGTGTAAAAACATGCATCATATAGCCCCATTTGCATTTATAGTATAAATCATGCATAGTAGGGTCAAATAGTGACCACTAGTTCAATCATGCATCGCAAGAATAAATTATATAAATTTCATACATTATTACTTAATTACATCATTTAGGCATAAATAGGACATGCATATGCATTATTAATAAAGTCAGGAATGCTCCAAAGGTTCCAAACAGTGCATAAATCTAGTAGATCTGAAGTATATCCAGGCAAATCTAGAAAGAGAAAGAAACTTACAGTGGTAGGTGGAAGATTGGACACGTGAGTGCTCCGGTCTCGCAGAATATTGCCTCAGTCATTTGTGGAGTAACGATACTTGATTTTATTCCGGATCAAGGGAGGAAACTCATTCCTCCCTTCATCAGATTCTGGGTGCATAGGAGCCTTCCCCTTTCTGGATCGAGAAGAAGATGCCATCTGCTGGGCAAAACACTGGAATTGGCGAAGAAAAATTGAGAAAATGAGCGAAAATGAGAAGAAAATAAAAAAAGAGAACGGAGGAGCAACAATGGCGTCGTTGAAGAAAGAAAGAGAGAAAGAAGAAATGAGCAGTAGCTCCCTCTCCCCCACTCCCCGTCCATAAGAAGGGTGGAAAAGGGAATTTTTTCTTTTTCCCCTCCAAAGTTTGAAACTGCGACACTTAAGTCCTCAAGTTCCAAAAATTCTAAAATGGCCCCTGAGCTTAACGGAAAGTTAACAAAAGTAATTTTGTGAATCAAAATTGACGGCCATCCATCCAAGGACAAAGAAAAAAGTAATATCCCAAGCAGGTCAGCCACGAAGTAAGCATAGAAAAAAAATTCAAGTGGCAAAGAAAAGAAGAAAGAAAAAAATAAAAAAAAAATAAATAAAGTCCCTGGCTTGGAAAGAGCAAGAGTGGCAGAAATGTCAGAATCAGTCGAATCCGCGGCAGCCACTCGAGGGCAAAAAGGTAAGAAATGTATAGTATTCTTACCCTAACTCTAGAATAAATTCTTTTAAAAAAGAAAGTTCTGTTTAAAAAAAAAGAAAAAAAAAGAGAAAAGTTTTGTTTTTCAAGAATAAAAAAAAACTCTTTTTCATAGGGAGTTTTATTTTTCAAAAATAAAAGAAAAAGTCTTTTCCAAAAAGAGTTTCATTTTTCAAAAAAAAAAGTCTTTCTCAAAAAGAGTTTTGTCTTCCGAAAATAAAAGAAAACCCTTTTTTCAAAGGGGTTTTTTGTTTTAAAAAACAACAACAAAAAGAGGAATATTTGAAAAAAACAAAAAAAATATACATTTCACAACAAAAAAACACAAAAAAGAGGAATATTTGAAAAAAAAACAAAAAAAGATGATATTTCAAAAAACACAAAAAAGAGGAATATTTGAAAAAAACAAAAAAAGATAAATATTTCACAAAAAAAACACAAAAAAGAGGAATGTTTGAAAAAAAAAAACAAATAAAGATGAATATTTCAAAAAACACACAAAAAAAGAGGAATATTGAAAAAAAAAAAACAACAACTGAGAGAGTGAGAAGAAAGGAAGGGAAAAAGAATGATTTCTACCTCACACAATTTTCGAAAAAACTTGAAGAATGTTTTTCTCTGTCGTGCTCGATGACAGAATTTGATCGGTCGAGTGCAGTTTTCGGAAAATTTGAAAATTTTCTTATTATGTTTGGAAACAAGGTATTGACCAGCCAGACACGATTTCGAAAATTTCTCTTAACATATTTTGATGACTGGTATTGACCAGTTGGAATATGGTTTCCGAAAAACATTCAAATCTTCAAACCTTATTTGATGATCGCTCTCAACCGTTCAAATACGACTTTTCGAAAAACACAAAAATCTTTTTCCAGTTGTGTTCTTAGTCGGGTTTTGACCCAAAGAACATAACATCCTCATTGTTTGTAGTTTAGGTTTTGGCCTGAACTACGTTTGGTCTGATTTCCTTTATTAAGGAATACGTAGGCAGCCTACATTAGTAGGTCCGACCATCAGAGCACTTATAATTCATATCTGCTTAAAAACCTACGATAACCTGTTATAACCGACTAAATATGTCTAGGTTATGGAGTTTGGATAGCATGATAAACTGTGCATTATAATTGTTACCTATTGCATTTCTCTCCTGTCTTAATTGAACGAAATTGGAGAGTCTATTGTTTATCAATGATGTTCGTCTACTCAGTAAGCCTTGGGTTACCCGTAGACTCCATCGTTGAGGGGCTCTATAGACACCCCAATTTCTTACCCTTGGTATGTGACTCTGACATGTGATATCAAGAACTGTTCAAACTTAACAAATGTCAAGTTAGAGGAGTCGAAAATGCGAAAGGCGAAGCAGGATGCGCAAAACAGTGAATTGCGAGGGGTGAAAGTGTCAAAAATGGAACTTAAAAAGTAGCATGGCGCGGCCTAAAAGCAAGGTGGGCGCCGCGCCATGCAAGGGTGGTGTCGGCGCCAAGGTCCCTACAGTAGCACTCTTCGTTAACGCATTGTACAAGTCAGGAAGGCTGGTGTACGCGTTTTTTCAGCAGGCTGAGGGAATTTATAATTCCCAATGAATCCCTCCTTCCTATTATAAATAAGAGTGCCGGGCTCCCTCTTCGACACAATTTTTCATCCGTGGAGAAACACTGAAGAATTCTCCTCGCGTTCCTTCGACGTCGATAATAGTGAGAGGTCTGAGATAGGTGTGTGTAGCCCACCAAAGCTTCCAAACCCCATCCAAACTCCGCCAAAACACAAATCCACCGGTTAAAAGTGATTCCTAGCCTTTTAGTTAGGTATCCACCCAACTTCCCCGGCCCAAAATCCATAAAGTAAGTCGTTACTCTGCCCGAGTAATGAGCTGAAAAACACAAAAGGTAAGTCGTTATTCTGCCCAACCAAAAAGTCCAAAACCTTCCTAAATAAGCCGTCATTCTGCCCGAGTGAACGAGCCAAAGTCATCCAAAATAAGCAGTCATTCTGCCCGAATCACGACAACAACAACAACAACAATAACAACAAAAAAGACTCCCTCTCCCTGAAGGACAGAGCGAGCTCACTACCGCTCTAAAAGGTAATAGCCTTTATTTTATTATTTTTTGAAAAGTTATTATTCAAAATCTGGCTCAATGTAGTCAATATAAATCGTTGTGCTGCCCGGATTAGATTAGGAAATATTATGTAAAAGAGGCGTTATAATAGCCAAATATTTTTTAATATATTTGTAATTATTGTAAGGAAATGGCTGCAAGTCCGTAAATAATGTAGCCATGGATGTATTTGTTTTATTTTCCTGTCTTTTAATACTTTATTTATTTGCTAAATAAATATAACAATAAGCATACTTTAGCCAAAAACTATTTTTGAGACCGAAAGAGCGAGTTGGGTACCTAGCACCTTTCCAACTGGTAACTTAGCCTCCGAACCTGTTTTCTTTTTCTCTGGTTTATTTTTCTTTTTTTGGTTTTGCTTTATTTTGCCTTAAAATAAAGATGGTGACTCTAAAACTTTTTGGATCCAGTGGGGCCTCGCAACACCTCTTTTTTGCACTTTTCCGTTTTCCCCTAAAAAAGGGAAAATGAGAATGAAAGGGTGATGCATTCCCATATCCTGGTATCCTCTAAAAAAGGGATAATTTGATGCGGGAAACCCAAAGTTCCCATATTGGATCAAAAATCCACTAAAGTCAACCGAGACACATTCCAACGCGCTATTCTAGACAAAGACTTCTCTCAGATTCTCTTGATTTCGCCTTTCCCCTAAAAAGGGAGGTGGAACGAGAGCAAAAGGGTGTCCTACATCCGCACGCACGCCAAGCACCCCTATCCAAGGGCGCTGGGTGCGGTGGTGCAGCTGGGCGACCCACACCGGCTCGTCATAAGTCGCCTTCTCGAAATTTTAACTGCTCGTACTCAATCACATGGTTCGATCGAGACATACTTCCTTAGCATATATACATGAAATACGTTGTGCACCTATAGTGTAGCGGCAAGGCTAGTCTGTAGTTTACCTCACCAACCTTCTAGAGTATTTCAAATGGTCCCACAAATCTTGGACTAATCTTTCCTCGAATACCAAATCTCATGACCCCTCAGGTGAGATTTTAAGGAATACATGGTCCCCACTTCAAATTCGAGTTGCCGACGATTATCTCGCATAAGACTTCGTCGGCTCAGCTATAAGGAGTCGCGAATCAATCGACTTTCTCCGAAGTAACTTGCACTAACTTCGGTCCTATTAGTTTCCTTTCGCCCACCTCATCCCAACAGATAGGCGATCTGCACTTCCGTCCATAAAGGGCTTCATAGGGTGCCATACAGGGCTTCATAGGGTGCCATACCAATATTTGCATGGAAACTGTTATTGTAGGTAAACTCCACCAAAGGCAAGTGATCGTCCCAATTACCTTGCAAGTCCAACACACATGCGCGAAGCATATCTTCCAAAGTTTGTATTGTCCGCTCTGAATGACCGCCTGTCTCTGGGTAGAAAGCTATACTCATACTCAAATTTGTACCCAATGCTTTCTTTAGGCTACCCTAAAACTTCGAGGTGAATCTAGCATCATGATTTGAAACTATCGAGACCTGTACTCCATGCAGCCGAACGATCTCATCGATGTACAACTTCGCCAACCTTTCCATCGAGTCAATAATTTTAAATGCAAGGAAATGTGCGAACTTGGTCAATCTATCCACAATGACCCAAATTGAATTATACCCCTTTAACGTTCTGGGTAACCCTACCACGAAGTCCATAGTGATATGCTCCCACTTCTACTCAGGTATCGGCAAGGACTGCAACAATCCACCGGGTTTCTAATGCTCTGTCTTCACTTGCTGGCATACAAGACACTTACTCACAAAATCGACTATATCCTTTTTCATATTCTCCCACCAAAAGGTGTCACGCATGTCCCGATACATCTTTGTACTACCCAGGTGTATGGCAAACCTCGAACTATGAGCGTCTTCTAAAATTTGTCTTTTCAATTCTGGATCTGATGGAACACAAATTCTTGACCCAAAGCGAAGGACACCATCATTGTCTTACTGAAAATATTTTTGATCACCATCTTCCAACCCTAAGGAAATCTTCACTAACTCCGGATCCACGGCCCGTGCCACTTTAATGTTTTCTAACAAGGATGGTTGTACACTCAAGTGTGCCAAGAAACCATCACCACTGCAAACCCTAACTTTAATTCCCATCGAGTCGAGATAGTCCAAGATCCTCTTTTCCTTAGTTAACAAAGTTGCCAAACTTCCCCTATTCTTGCGACTCAAGGCGTCAGCCATTACATTGGCCTTTCCAGGGTGATACAATATCGTGCAATCATAATCTTTCAACAACTCCAACCATCTCCGTTGCCTCATGTTCAACTTTTTCTGAGTGAATATGTACATCAAACTCTTATGATCCATGTAAATTTCGTATGTCTCGCCATACAAATAGTGCCTCCAGATTTTTAATGCAAAGACCACTGCTTCCAGCTCTAAGTCATGTGTTGGGTAGTCCCGTTCATAGTTCTTCAACTGTCGGGAAGCGTAAGCAATTACTTTCTCATTCTGCATTAGCACACAACCTAGACCTTTTTGAGATGCATCACTATAAACTACAAATCCTCCCATCCCTGATGGTAAAGAAAGGATCAAGTCTGACACTAGCCGATTCTTCAACTCTTGAAAGCTGGTCTCACACTCAGCTGTCCACACAAACTTTGTGTTTTTTTGCGTAAGTCGAGACAACGACCCTGCTATCTTTGAAAAACCCTCAACAAACAGACAATAATACCCTGCTAAACCCAAGAAACTTCGAACTTCAGTAACAGTTGTGGGTCTCTCCCAACTTACTACGGCTTCAATTTTGGCTGGGTCCACCGAAATACCCTCATTCGAGACCACATGTCCTAAGAAGGCTACTTTCTCCAACCAGAATTCACATTTTTTGAACTTAGCATACAATTTCTCTTCCCTTAAAATTTGCAGTACTGTTCTTAAATGTTGCTCATGCTACTCTCGAGTCTTAGAGTAGATCAAGATGTCATCAATGAATACTATTACACATCGATCAAGAAACTACTTGAACACCCTATTCATCAGATCCATAAATGCAGCTGGGGCATTCCTCAACCCCAATGGCATAACCAAAAACTCGTAGTGCCCATACCTTGTCCTAATGGCTGTTTTTGAAATATCTTCTTTTCTGACCCTTAGTTGGTGATAGCCTGAACGTAGGTCTATCTTGGAGAAATAACGAGCACCCTGTAATTGATCAAACATATCGTCAATGCGAGGCAACGGGTATTGTGTTTGATTTATAAGGTGGGAATTGTGTTCGATTTATAAGGTGGCCACACGTAGTGGATCGGCTTGTGGTGGGCCTGATGACCCAAGATGTTGCGTGTTCAGTGGGCCAGTATGTGGGCTACACGTAGTGGATCGGGCTTTCGGGGTCGGGGCGTTACAAATGGTATCAGAGCGAGTCCCGGCCAGAAATGTGGGAACAAAGTGTTGTGCGGGCCAAAGTGCTACATCGCAGAAGGTGGGAGCCACCTCTTGATCCCCGTACGAGCCACCTCTTGATTCCTGCATCGCCCGGGGTTTAATTCGACCTTGACGAGGACGTCAACGATTTAAGTGGGGGAGATTGTAATACCCCATCCCACATCGGGTAGGTGTGGGAATGGTGTTCGATTTATTAGGTGGCCACACACTACCTCTGGGCACCAACGTCATCCATGGACTTTTGGGTCGGCTTGTGGTGGGCCGGATGACCCAAGGTGCTGCGTGTTCAGTGGGCCAGTGTGTGGGCTACACGTAGCTGACCGGGCTCTCGGGCTCGAGTCGTTACAAATCTATCTAATCTAATCCAACTATCTAATCTAATCTAGCTACCTATTAAAGTTTAGCTTGTCTCTTATAACTTATGGACAAACCTACCCCTTAACTTAATACATCATCTATCATTAATTAAGGCCAAAAGAGTAAATTTGTGATATGCTGATTAATTCCATAAATAACTAAATAATAGTTTGATCCCTTGACTTGTACCTATTTTAAAGTTAGGTCGTACATTTTTTTAATTCTATTCATTTCGTGTTGTATTTTGATTTTCTTATCAATTTCTCCCATCTACTATGATCGTTACAAATGTCGTACAATATTTTCTAAAATGACAAAAACACCCTTACTCAGTAGAGACAGTAAAACTTTATTCGAAACTAAAAAATAATATGATTTTATTTTCTTAAATATGTTCGGGAAAGATATTATTAGATTTATGTGAAAAATTGTATCTATAATAATAGAATTGTCAGTGAAGAACAATTGACATTATTAGATTAATGTCAAGAAAATGAAGAAAAAAAAATGAAGGACCATTTGATGAATTTGTGCGCTTTGTAAAGGACAATACATATAAATTTACCATGTTAAACAATAATAATTGAAAAAAAAATAGCCATAAATATAATAAATCACTTGTCATTAATTAAGGCCAAATGAGTAAATTTGTCATAGGCTAATAAATTCTATGAATAATTAAATAATAATTTGATCCCTTGATTGTACTTATTTTAAAGTTAGGTCCTACATTTTTTAATTCTATTCATTTCGTCTTATATTTTGATTTTCTTATCAGTTTCCCCTCCTACCATTATCGTTACAAATGTCGTCCAATATTTTCTAAAATGACAAAAAAACACCCTTACTTAATCGAGACGGTAAAACTTTCTTCGAAACTAAAAAATAATATGATTTTACTTTTTTAAATATATTCGGGAAAGAAATTATTAGATTTATATGAAAAATTGTATCTATAATAATAGAATTGTCGGTAAGTATCGAGATATTAAGTAAATTTGTAGCATGTTTAGTTATTACACATGAAAAAAATAAGAGAAACGAGTTAAGAAAATGTGTCATAATGTCAAGCAAATGAAAAAAAAATGAAAAATCATTTGATGAATTTGTGCGTTTTATTAAGGACAATACATATAAATTTACCATGTCAAACAATAATGATTAGAAAAAAATAGCCATAAATATAATAAATCACTTGCCATTAACTAAGGCCAAAAGAGAAAATTTGTCATAAGCTAATTAATTCCATGAATAATTAAATAATAATTTGATTCCTTGACTTGTACTTATTTTAAAGTTATGTCCTACATTTTTTTAATTATATTCATTTCGTCTTATATTTTAATTTTCTTATCAGTTTCCCCTCTTACCACTATCGTTACAAATGTCGCCCAATATTTTCTAAAATGACAAAAATACCCTTACTCAGAGGAGACAATAAAACTTTCTTCTAAATTAAAAATAATATGGTTTTACTTTCTTAAATATGTTCGGGAAAGACATTATTAGATTTATATGAAAAATTGTATCTATAATAATAGAATTGTTGGTAAGTATCGAGATATTAAATAAATTTGTAGCATGCTTAGTTATTACTCATGAATAAAATAAGAGAAATGAGTTAAGAAAATGTGTCATAATGTCAAGAAGATGAAAAAAAATGAAGAACCATTTGATAAATATGTGCGTTTTGTTAAGGACAATACATGTAAATTTACCATGCCAAACAATAATGATTGGAAAAAAAAAGCCATAAATCTAATAAATCACTCACCATTAATTAAGACCAAAAGAGTAAATTTGTTATTGGCTAATTAATTCCATAAATAATTAAATAATAATTTGATCCCTTGTCTTGTACCTATTTTAAAGTTAAGTCATATATTTCTTAATTCTATTCATTTCGTCTTGTATTTTGATTTTTTAATCAGTTTTTCTCTCCTACCATTATCGTTACAAATGTCGTCCAATATTTTCTAAAAAGATAAAAACACCCTTACTTAGTCGAGACACTAAAACTTTGTTCGAAACTAAAAAATAATATGATTTTACTTTTTAAAATATGTTCGGGAAAGACATTATTATATTTATATGAAAAATTGTTCTATATTAATAGAATTGTCGGTGAGTATCGAGATATTAAGAAAATTTGTAGCATGATAAATTATTACTTATGAATAAAATAAAAGAAATGAGTTAAGAAAATGTATCATAATATCAAGAAGATGAAAAAAATGAAGAACTATTTGATGAATTTGTGCGTTTTGTTAATGACAATACACGTAAATTTACCATGCAAAACAATAATGATTGGAAAAAAATAGTCATAAATATAATAAATCACTTACCATTAATTAAGACAAAAAGAGTAAATTTGTCATAGGCTAATTAATTCCATGAATAATAAAATAATAATTTGATCACTTGACTTGTACCTATTTTAAAGTTAGGTCTTACATTTTTTTAAATTCTATTCATTTCATCTTATATTTTGATTTTCTTATCAGTTTCCCCCTCCTACAATTATCGTTACAAATGTCACCCAATATTTTCTAAAATAACAGAAATACCTTTACTCAGTCGAGAGACTAAAACTTTATTCGAAACTAAAAAAATATTATAGTTTTATTTTCTTAAATAAGTTCGAGAAAGACATTATTAGATTTTTATGAAAAATTGTATCTATAATAATAGAATTGTTGGTGAGTATCGAGATATTAAGCAAATTTGTGGCATGTTTAGTTATTACCCGTAAATAAAATAAGAGAAGTGAGTTAAGAAAATGAGTCATAATGTCAAGAAGATGAAAAAAAAATGAAGAACTATTTGATAAATATGTACGTTTTGTAGAAAAAACAACTAAATTCTACAGTGATGCGTCCAAAATCTTCTGGATACACTGCACCTGTCCAATCTGGATACCTGACTTTCAACGTATCCAATAATCCTCAAAGCCCAACTCTGCAAAAATATCAATAAGCCGTGAACTAGGCAGGAGCACTCCCTGCAAAAGCCCTCCGGCGTGTGAATCAATATAAGAGAGAAGGAGAGTATATGTTTCAGCAGAGTTTAGGCTAGCAATATGAAGTCACATACCTTCCCTCTTCATTTTGAGGGGCTTTTATAGTTGCTGGAGAGTGTAACCGATCATAACTGCCCCTAACCTTCATGGCATTAATGACGGGCATATTAACTGCCCCATTAACTGTCCCATTAACCACAACGGTCAAATGGAGGATTATCCGGACATAACCGCCCTCAACTGATAACAACATTAAAGTTTACGAGCATGACACGTCATGCTCGCTTCATGCCCATGCTCGCTGGTCAAGCCCCCAGCTCGCTAATATCTTTTGCTCGTTAAAGGATAAGGTCCTGCTCGTGATACACAAGTACCATTCAATTTTCTCCTTGTATCTTTGACTTTTAGATGCTCGTGTGTTGACAGGATAATCACATGCTAAAAACGTGTCTTGCGGCTTGGGCCTATTGGGTCGGGCAGCTTAGTAGCCCCCTACTCATTGTCTATCGAGTATTCATGCTCGAAGCGAGGAGAATTATAAATTTCCCAGTCGAATTGTTTTTCTGGATACGAGCTTTTACAAGTACATCGAGTTCTCTTAATCGAAATTTGAAAGTGGAGGCCAGCCAAAAGGGTTTTTAGGGATATGAGCCATCACCCACCGCCTGCGCACTCACACGGGCTCACTTCCCCATAGAACATTAAATGCCGCCTCGATCCTTGAGCTGTAATGATGAAAAACTCCCAAGCGGTAGTTACCAATTGGTATAAAAGCCGAACTCCTCTCCCATTTGGAACTTTTACCACCCTCTGAATTCTCTTAAACAAAGTTCGTGAGAAGCCGAAGATTCAAGAAATCATCCCTATCTCCATTCTGCAAGGAAGATTTTCAGAGCCCTTTTTTGCAATCTGCATTAGTTTCACCAATCCACTTAGCAATTAACAGGTATGGCTTATCTTCTCTTCCTTCTATATTTTCAGTTTTCATTTGCTTGAACCCTTCGTCTCAAGATCCAGAATGCTTTTTTTGGGTTTTGAATACCCTCTTAAATCGACCCATTTAGAACTAAGATGAACCAATTCTTTCATCCAAACCTTTCTGGTTTCCTCCTTTTAAGGATTTCATACCCATAGGCTCCATATAAACTTAGCCAATTTCCAGTTGGAATCGAGGAGCATCTTAACCAGTGCCCCGTTCACTGGTTTGAGGATAAACCCTTGCTTGTCACGGGTTCTTAATTATTTCTGCTTTTCGCCCCGAGCAGGGTTTAACCTATTGTGAGGTTCCCGGGGTGTGCTCCCGCGCCCCGCGCGCCCTTGGATAGTGGTGCGCATACGTGCACAGAAAAATAAAACAGTTATGGTCTGTCTTGCTGTTTGTGTGGATTTTCTCGGCTTTTTTAGTTTGAGCGCAAGCAAGCAAGCACACCACATTTTAAGAAATAGAAAGAAAAGTGGGGAAACTATCTATCCCTATTAATTACAAATTTTGGTCCTATGTCCCCAAAATAAAATGACAAAATGAATGTAGATATGTATAAATGTACAGAATAAAATGAAAAAGAAAATGAACTGAAATAAATAATAATATAGAGCTGGAAGTAAAGCCTCAGCTCTTTTGTTGTGCTGCCCGGAATTTATTGTAATATATATATATATATATAATATATATATTTTTTTTTTGATTTTTTTTTCGAAATATATATATATATTGATTTTTTTTATACTCTTAAACATGCCTGTAACAGTTATCGGAACGAAACTGCTGCCAGATGGAGGATCATATCCACAAATATGGCCACGGCCGTATGCGAACACTTTATTCAAATGCGTAAATTAATATGACAAGCATACTGCAGTCAGAAACAAATAAAAACAAAAAAGTTTTATTTTGCGAGTCTAGCCCTCCATTTTATTTAAAATAAAACAACTCCCAGCCAGAGTCGCCCACCGTGAGGTTCCGGGGTGTGCTCCGCGCCCGCGCCCTTGGATAGGGGTGTGCGTGCGGATGCGGACAAAGATCGCTCTCGTTTGACCCTCCCTTGTTTAGGGGAAGACGAAATCAAAAGTGCGAGAGGAGTGCTGTCTATATTAGCACGTTGGAATGTGCCTCGGTTGCCTTGAGTGGATTTTGTATCCAATATGGGAACTGATGGTTTCCCATATCAAGTTATCCTTTGTTTCGGGGATACCAGGATATGGGAATGCATTACCCTTCCATTCCCATTCTCCCCTGTTCTCTTTAGAGGAAAACTGAGAAGTGCAAGAAAGGATATTGCGACGCCCCCACTATGGATTTATTGAAAATAGCCTTATGGCCCATTCAGATCACTATGGGAGCTATGGGTTTCCCGCATCAAGTTATCCCTTGTTTAGGAGATACCAGGATATGGGAATGCATCACCCCTCCATTCCCGTATCTCCCCTTTTTTAGGGGATAACAGGAAAGTGCAAAGAGGGAATGTTGCGAGGCCCCACTGGATCTGAAAGTTTTAGAGTTGCCATCTTTATTTTAAGGCAAAAATAAAGAAAAACCAGAAAAAGAAAACCAGAGATTTTAGAAAAGCGGGTTCGGAGGCTAAGTTACGAGTTGGGAAGGTGCTAGGCACCCAACTCACCCTTTCGGTCTCGAAAATGGTTTTTGGCTGAAGTATGCTTATTGTCATATTTATTTAGCAAATAAATAAGGTATTAAAATGACAGGGAAATTTAAACAGATACATTCGTGGCCACATTATTTACGGACTTGCAGCCGTTTCCTTACAATAATTACAAATGCATTTAAAAATATTTGGCCATTATAACGGCTCTTTTACATACTATTTCCTATTCTAATCTGGGCAGCACAACGGCTTATAAAGACTACATTGTGCCGGATTTTAAATACAACTTTAATAAATAAGTAGACAAATAAATAAACAAATAAAAACGCCCTTAAAGGCTGTTACCTTTTAGAGCGGCGGTGTGCTCGCTCTGTCCTTCTCGGGAGAGGGAGACTTTTGTTGTTTGTTGTGTGTTTGTTGTTTTGATTTGGGCAGAGCGACGACTTATATATGGTAGTTTTGGTTTGTTTGGTTGGGCGGAGTGACGACTTATATGTGGTGGTTTTGGCATTTTTGGTTGGGCGGAATAACGGCTTATTTAGGGTGTTTTTCAGCTCGTTACTCGGGCAGAGTAACGACTTACTTTGGGATTTTTGGGCCGGGGAAATGAGGTGGATACCTAAAAACTAGGCTAGGGATTACTTATAATCGGTGGATATTTATTTTGGCGGAGTTTGGACAGGGTTTGGAGACTTTAGGGGGTTCCACTCACCTATCTCACACGTCTCGTACTAATATCGACGGAAGAACGAAGCAGAGCTTCGCTGTGATTAAAAATCGCGGAGGAAATGAGCAGCTCAAATGAGAGGCCGGGGGTCTCTATTTATAGTGGGAAGGCAGGACCCGTTGGGAATTTTCTGATTTCTTCATCCTGCATTGGTGAGTTGTACCATGGGCATCAAAGCTTGTACATTTTGGCAACAGAGAGAGAGAACAGTAAACTCCATGGTGCGGCCAAGGGACTCTTGGTGCGGCACCAAGAGCCTTTGGTGTGGCACCATGAAGGCTTTTATCTTTCAACTTCTTGCACTTTCCCCCCCTGCAGTTCACTGTTTCGCGCATCCTACTTTTTCCTTTTGCATTTTCGACCCTGTAACTTGACATTTGTTAATGTTTCAACAGTTCTTGATATTTTATGTCAGTCACATACCAGGGGTACGAAATTGGGGTGTCTACACCTATATTCCTCGATTCTTGTAGGATGTCTTGTGGTGATAGAGCTTCATCGGAGATTGAAGGACGAGCATACGTCCATGGAGACCCCCTTGAAAATGAAGAGAGCCCGGACACAGGATCCTCGAGCTCGGAAGAAACTGAGCGAAAAGTGATTCTTCTTGTTCGGCAGAGACGACCCTGAATCTCCCAAAATATAACCGAGCAGGCAGTAGAAAACCTTCCCAGTTCGAGCAGACCACCAAATCAAGATTCAGCCAAAAGGAAACAAGTTGCTTCAACTAGTACCCCCTTTATTAAATGGGACGACCTAACCAGCGAAGATGAAGTCTCTAGCTGGTTTTATTCCCTAGGCATGGATCCCAAGAATTACCGGGTCAGGGCTTTTGACTTAGATATCGAAGAAGCCGGGCATAACTTTCAGGGAGACCAGATGGTTTTTTATTTCGATTTCTTCTTAGTCGGCCTCAGATTACCCTTAGATCCCTTCTTTGCCGAATTCCTTGTAATAAACAACGCCCTTCCCTGCGACCTGACCCTGACCACTGTTAGATTTCTGGTCGCATATATTGTTGCTTGTAGACTCCTTAGCTTCGAGCCTAACATGGACCTTTTAAGAAAATTCTTTCTTTTTTCCATGGATAAGAAAAGTGGGCGCATCACTGGTCGCTCCAACCCCAATTACTTCAAACTTCTGTCCGATAGCCCCAACAAAGTCGATGCCTGGGATTCCAAGGCCTTGCTCGTAGAATCCCGAGTAGGCTGACCTTTTGCTCCATTCCTCGAAAACTTAGCCATTGCCAAATATGACAAACAAGCCTTTCGAGCAGAAGAGTCAATGATCGCGAAAACATTCAGAAAGCTTCTCGGCATGAAGGAAGGAAGACAAGGGCAGGACTGGGTTTTAGACTGGGTAGCCTTGACTTCCGACCTTACTTTACTTTGATAAGCTGGAGTAATAAGTTGGCCCGTCCACGGCTGCTAGCCCCAAACTATACTCGAACCTGAGACACCACACCCGTTTTGGGGTAATTGTCATGGGGGAAATTTCCCAAGTGAATGTCCGAGCTGCAGGCAAACCGGCAGAAACTGCACCCCCGCTTTCTCTATATCTGGTCTGTATTCATTCTCCTCGCTTTCACACTTCTTATTCTTAATTGTAACTTCTAACCTCCTTTCATAACTCATTTTGCAGATATGAGGCAAATGGAAGATTCCCAACGCTTGCTCCAAGCAATGAGGAGAGGTGCCATTGGGAGGAATACCCAAATGGCCGGACAACAGCCAGCTCGCCTCCCTACGGTTCCAGCCACCAATACTGGTCGAGGATCCGGCCGAGCTCCTGAATCGAGCCAAGCAGCGAATGCCTCCCTTACTCCTGCTGCCATGGTAATTCCTGCTCCAGTGATACCCACTCCAGTTGCTCCTCCACAACAGCAACAAAAAAGACCTCCCCCAATCTCTCCTCCGGAAAGAAGAACTCGATCACAGACCGATCAAAGCGAGCTCGCTGAGGCCTCTAACTCGCAAGATCCCATATGGCAAAGGGAGAATTTCGAAATGCCCGAGACTCGTGAGCTTGAAGCCAAACTCGTGGCAGAAATAGGCACTGTTCCCGACCTCGCCAACCTGAATACCAATAAGAGAGGGGAAGTGCATCGAGCGTAGGATTAGGGATGGTGAAGAGGCTTCGCCACACTGGCATCCGTCGGAGGAGCACTGAACTCCCCTCCTCTGTCTTGATCGGCGAAATCGGGATGTGCATGACTGAGGTAAATAGCTTCATCATTTTCACAGAATCCCTCATTATTATTCCATGCTCACTTTTCTGTCTTTTGTTTCAGATGGCCAACAAAACGGAACTTCTCTATAATCGCCTGATCGACAACTTAAAATCCTCCAGCACACTCTCCTCCGAGAAGAACACCCTAGAAGAGCAAGTAAACACACTCAAGAGTGAGCTGAAAGAGACCGAAGAGAGCTTGACGAGCAAGGTCACCGAACTCTCTAAGCTGGAGGAGGAAAAGAGAATCCTCGAAGCCCATCTCACTTTTTTCGAAGAAATCTGAGGAATCTGCCCTCAAAAATATCACCCAAGTGAGAAAGGATCTTCGGGAGGCGACCAGCGAGCTGGAGAAGGTCAAGAAGGAAACAACCGACAGGGAGAATAAACTGAAGGCTGAGCTAACACAAGCCCGCACATAAAAAGACAACCTTATCACAGAATACAAAAATTCTGAAGACTTCGCAACTGCTGTTGAAGAAGAAGCATACCCGTTTTTCTTGCAGGGAGTAAATCATATTCTTCGACAACTAGCCTGCAGCAGTCTTGAATTTAACCCGGAACAGCTCGCCACATGGGGAACCAACACCCCTTTCTGCTCCTCGGCTCGCCCAGGTCATGCTTTAGTCCCTTACACCGTGGATGAAATAAACTCCCTGGTCGAGCTGGATTCTGAGAAAGGGCTAGAAGCTTGGACCCCTCCTCCAACTGCAGAAACCACTGTTACCGAACTGATGTCCCGAATATGGACAGGAAAAAAATCAAGAAAATCAAAACTTGACTCTTCAAGCTGCCGGTACCAACGATGATGTGATCATCATTGGAGCCGAAAATGAAGCTACTAACCCCACTGATCCTGCTACCAACCAAATTGTTGTTGCTGACCCTGCTCAAGCTCCAACCAATCAAACAGCCGTTGCAGACTCTTAGATACTTTCTTGGCCTGCGCGCCTCAATTTCAAAACAATTTCCATTTGTGGTCCTGTAATATTTGCTACTCGTTTTCTTTACTTGTTGGATGAATGCTTTTATTTCGTTATGCCTGCTTGCATGTCAACTAAGAATTACTAATTCAAATGTCTAACTCTTTTCCCGAGCAAAGGCAACCTTTGCTCGTAAAAGAGAAATCACAACTGGACAAGAAACCAACTCGAACATCAACTCTTTTCACGAGCATAAACAACTTATGCTCGTAAAAGAGAATAATCGAGAACAAAAAAAAAATCATCCCGAACACCAACTCTTTTCACAAGCATAAATAGCTTAAGCTCGTACTAGAGAATAATCGAGAATAAAAACAGTTCAACTCGAACACCAACCCTTTATGCGAGCAAAAATGACTCATGCTCGCAAAAGAGAATAATCGAGAAACATAGCAAAGCCAACTGACTCAAACACCAACTTTCAAATTGAAAATTGAAAGTATAATTGAGCTTTGCATTAAGCTTTATAAACCAAACACATCTGCTTACGCCATCCATTATCACTTGCGAGATAAAAAGAAGAGATAAATGAATTACATACTGCCAATCACCAATAATATTTCTTCAGGTGATCTGCATGCCATGGATGTCTCAGCTTGTTTCCATCCTCTGTCCGTAACATATAAGTGCCCTCCTTAACAATTCTAACAATCTGAAAAGGTCCTTCCCAATTTGGCGAAAGCTTCCCCCACTCAGCTCGATGACCCGTTACTTCAATTTTACAGAGAACCCAATCGCCCACAGCAAATGATCGACCACGAACCCTTTTATCGTGGTGGGCCTTTGCTCGCTGTTTGTAATTTACCAACCTCATTTTGGCCTCCAATCGTTTCTCCTCTAGCAAATCCAGGTCGACGGCCCGAGCTGCACTATTGGATTCACTGTTGTAATGCAACACCCTATGATTGGGCAAGTACATCTCCACCGGAGCCATAGCCTCAGATCCATAAGCCATAGAGAAAGCTGTCTCTCCAATTGGACCTCTGACTGTTGTTCTAACCGCCCACAGAGTTGAATGCAACTCATAAACCCATCTTCCTGCCTTATCTTCAAGGTTTCGTTTGAGGACATGCAAAACTTGCTTGTTAGCGGCCTCAGCCTGCCCATTACCCTATGGGTATGCTACCGAAGATTGCCAATGCTTCACTCGCATCTGCTCGCATGCTTTAGTGAATTTTTCTGAAAATTGAGTCCCATGATCGGACACAATTGCCCGTGGGACTCCAAAGCGACACCATATGTGCTCATGAACAAAATCGATCACATTGACCTCGCTAATGGTCGCCAAAGGCTTAGCCTCCACCCATTTAGTAAAGTAATCCACAGCGACCACTGCATACTTAAATTTTGACCGAGCTATTGGAAATGGGCCAATGAGATTTATACCCCACATATCAAATGGCCATGATGCAACCACAGGAGTTTGCTCGGTAGAAGGTAAACGAGGTATGTCTTCATAGCGTTGACACTTATCACAACGCCGAACATACATCTCTGCATCTCGCCTTAAAGTGATCCAATAAAATCCAGCTGCCAGGACCTTTTCCGCTAGTGACCTTTGACCAGGATGACCGCCCCATTTACCTTCATGTATTTCTCCCAGAATACCCTCAGTCATCTCTGGTCGAACACACCTGAGTAAAGTCCTAGTGTACGACCGCCTATAAAGTATATTATCCAAGATGACATATCGACACGACCGTTTCTGAATAGTCCGAGCTTCTGTCTTGTCCTCTGGCAATGTCCCCTGCTCGATATAGGCCTTCAAATGTCCATGATCAAGCTGGCTCAATGTCCATGATCACCTCTTTTTCTATGACAGGAAGCTCCAAATATTCAATCATGACCCCTGGGTGCAAGGACTGAATTTCATCTTCAGCAATTTTAGATAAATAATCTGCCCGCATATTATCCTCGCGAGCAATTCGTACTAATTCCCAGTAATCGAAGTCCTTCAGAATCTCTTTCACCATCGCACAATAACGAACCAACACTGGATGATGAACAACATAATCACCTCTAACTTGATTGACAACCAAATGAGAATCACAATAAACAATCACTTCTCGGACTCCCAGATCCTGTGCGAGTTCAAGTCCTGCAATCAAAGCTTCATACTCGGCCTGGTTATTGGAAGCTGGAAACTTAAAGCGTAGTGCTTTTTAAAACTCTACATCCTGCTCGGGTGGAACCAACACCAACTCAGCTCCACTTCCGAACCTGTTGGCCGAACCATCCACATGCAATTCCCAACAATACTCTGGTCGAGGCTTTGGAATTACTATACTTGACGATGCTTTCTTAGAAGGAACCTCTTCCTCACACGAATCCTTGAAGCTAGTCTCCGCTACAAAGTCTGTCAAAGCCTGTGCCTTAATCGCTCGTCGAGGTTGATAGTCAATATCAAACTCAGTTAACTCGATAGACCAAGTGAGCAGACGACCAGAAGAGTCTGGCTTGTGGAGGATTTTTCTAAGAGGCATGTTAGTGTATACAATGATCGAATGTGCAGAAAAATAAGCTCGAAGTTTTCGAGCAGCAACGACAAGCGAATAAGCCAACATTTCTGCATTAAAATACCATCCCTCTACAGCAGTGAGGGCTTTTGACACATAATAAACAGGCTTCTGAACATTATACTCTTCCCTAATTAACACATCGGATACAGCTTGCTTTGTGGCCACTAAATACACAAACAATTTTTAACCTAGGACCGGGCTGCTCAACAGAGGAGGACTGACTGCCCAGGTACTCCACTAGCTGCTCGAAGGCCTTCTGACATTCAGTTGTCCACTCAAACCCTTTGTTCCCACGAAGAACCTTAAAGAATGGCAAACACCTTTCTGCCGACCTAGAAATAAAGCGACCAAGGGCTATCACCTTACCATTGAGCTTTCCAACGTTCCAGCATATGGCTTGAGTCGATCATTAGTTAGCTCTAAACCCTGAAAAATTGAGTAATACATTACATCCCTACAAGCACCGGTATCGACCAAGATTCGATGCACAACCTATCCATCCACCAAGGCCGAAACAATTAAGGACTGCTCTCCTGCTATATTGCTCGCCAGCTCGCTGCGAGTAAATTGTATGGCTTCCTATCCGGCTTGCAAAGCAGTTGGGCGATCCACAACTTTTGACAAGGAATAAATTTGTTTACCAAGCTGGGTTGGAGTGGGCTCCTCATCCATTATAACATTGATTACCCCTCTAATTGGCGGGGCATCCCTCCGAGGAGCATTCCATCTATTTCCTCCATCTCTCTTAAAACGGTCAAGCCGACCTTCATTAATCAATTTCTGAATGGCCTTGTTCAATGGCCAACATTCCTCTATTGTGTGCCCATAATCATCATGATAGGCACATCTCTTCATCCTATCCCGAGTATCAGCCGTCTCGGGGTTCATGCGAGGTGGGCGAGGAAGCACATCCCGAATCTCGTATATGATGTCCTCGCGTAGCGTATTGAGCGGAGTAAGATCTGCTTCACGAAGAAACTCTATTGGGTGGTCATATCTTGACTTGCCCGTATTATAACCTCCGCCCACAGCCTGACCACTCCCTTTGGAATTTCCAGCAGCATCATTACTTTCTTTCTTTTTTTCTTTCTTTGCCGTCTCTCCAGCACACCATTTTTGAGCCCGCATTAACATTTCTGCCTGCGTTTTTGGCTCACGCATGCTCAACTCCGATCTCAACCCACCTTCACCTTCGAGCAAGCCCGTTTCAAAGCATAAAGTTACCTCCTGGTCGGTCAAGCCTGGGACTTGCTCTAGCACCTTGGTGAATCACTCCAAATAACTAGTCGTTGACTCGTGTGCTCTCTGCTTAACTTTCGACAAATCAGCCCTTGTCTTTGCTAATGTGCCCGCAGTTCCAAAATCTGCCAGAAACGTTGCTCGCAAATCAGCCCAATTATTAATTGATCGACGCGGCAAAGCTCCCATCCATTCCAAGGCCTCCCTTGCAAAGCTCCCACGAAAGCCCGAATTTTTAATGCCTCATCTGAAGTCACTAACCCAATTTGAGACTCGAAGGACATCAGCCATTCCCTCGCCTTCGTCTTCCCAGTATACTCTTTGATGTTTGGGAAAATAAGCCCCTGTGCTGGCAGTGCATTCTTAATCCACGGTGCTAGCGGGCTAGCTGAAGTGCCTATGAAATTTTCGTCTAGTGCTTTACCTTGCTCCCACGCCTCCATGCGGCATTTTAACTCTTCAAAATTGTGCATATTAATGGTTGTAGGCAAACCACCCCCGAGCTGAGACTGTACCACGGGCATAGGAGGGACTTGTGGGGGACCCATAGCCCCAATGGCTTGAGTAACACCCATGGCTGCGCCACCTTTGCCTGAGGCACCCCATCAAGCTGAACAACTGGCTTATTGGCACCTAACTGATGCAATTCTCGTTTCTCTTTAGAATGGTGAGATAAATGCCCTTGGGATCGCCTAGGGGAAGGAGTCCTATGACGACGAGTATAAGATCTCCTTGGAGATGGTGAACGACGGCTACGAGCATGCGATCGACGAGGAGAGGGCGAACGAAGCCTGGGAGCATGAGACTTTCGCGGGGAAGGTGATCGCCGATGACGACAGGATTGAGCTGAATCATCCCCCACTCTTGGTCCAAGTTGAGAATGAACACTAGGGGCAATCCTGTGACTTCCTCTATCTTCTGGCTGATCCCGTCCCTTTGACCCCTATACACGCGGCTGAGAAGGAACGACTATTGCATTCAACTTGTTGCCCCTAGTTCTCAAGCCACTTGCTGCTTGAATTGGGGCAGATAAGGCTGGCAAAGGGTCCACCTCGATGGGTAGAGGCGGCTTACCCATAGCAATTAACTGCAAATTAAGCTGATGAATCTGCCCCAAATATATGGCTCTATGACGAAGCACCTCTTCTCTGAATTCATGTGCTAGACCAACAGCTGCTACGACACTCCTAGCCAGAGAATCCACTCCACGCCTTTGATTCAGCTGATGACGAACATCATGTGGGGGAGGAGGATTATTCCCGGCCAACTGATTAAGACTGGGATTGGCCTGTACCTCTTCCTGTCGACTTCCATTAACACCATTAACACCATTCTCTGCCATTATCAAACCTTACCAAGAACGAACTGTCAATTGATGAAACAATACTTCGATTCCCGGCAACGGAACCAACTGATGCGTCCAAAAATCTTCTGGATACACTGGACCTGTCCAATCTGGATACCTGGCTTTCAACATATCCAATAATCCTCAAAGCCCAGCTCTGCAAAAATACCAATAAGTTGTGAACTAGGCAGGGGCACTCCCTGCAAAAGCCCTCCGACGTGTGAATCAGTATAAGAGAGCAGGAGAGTATATATTTCAGTAGAGTTTAGGCTAGCAATATGAAATCACATACCTTCCCTCTTCATTTTTAGGGGCTTTTATAGTTGCTGGAGAGTGTAACTGATCATAACTGCCCCTAACCTTCATGGCATTAATGGCGGGCATATTAACTGCCCCATTAACTGTCCCATTAACCACAACGGTCAAATGGAGGATTAACCGGACATAACCGCCCTTAACTGATAACAACATTTAAGTTTACGAGCATGACATGTCATGCTCGCTTCATGCCCATGCTCGCTGGTCAAGCCCCCAGCTCGCTAATATCTCTTGCTCGTTAAAGGATAAGGTCCTGCTCATGATACACAAGTACCATTCCATTTTCTCCTCGTAGCTTTGACTCTTAGATGCTCGTGTGTTGACAGGATAATCACGTGCTAAAAACGTGTCTTGCAGCTTGGGCCTATTGGGCCGGGCAGCTCATATAGTTTACTTCTTTGAATTTTCAAACTACTACGAGTAGCCTTAAAAACTATCATACTGGTCCCAAACTTATAGATATTACAAACAAAACCAATTGTAGTAATCACAACTAATTGAGTTCAAATATTTTACTCCTTTCCATAACTGCGTTCCAAACCTCAAACTTTTTTTGCTCTTAACTTGCTTGCTCCTTTTCATAGGACCCAAGGTATTTACATATGTGAATCCCTTTATTCCCCTCTCATGGCTATCGACTTTCTTTTCTTCTACCGCAACTCTTCTTTTATTGGAAGATACATCCACCAATAGACATCCTTTCAAGTAGTCTATCCTAAAATTAATTAGATTATCTCCTTGCTTAGTAATTTGACACCGAAAGTGGATAGGAACTAAGAAATAAGAGACGCTCTAAGAAAAAAAGTTTGACTAATCGGAAGTTAAAAAGATTCTATGTCTCCATTTGAACAAGATGAGGTGAATGCATTTCTTAGTGGTGGTGATAGTAGTACTGACGACCGTAGGGATGGTGGAGTTAGAAGCGGTGGTGGTGGCAATTGTAGGGATGACAGTGGTGGTTTAGATGAAATATAGCATTGTGAGATTTCCAAATCAATATATTTTCAAATATCCACATGGGTTTTGGTTTCAATTTGTATATTTGAAAATTCAAAAAATTGAATTTGAGTTTTTAAAAAGTGAAATTCTAAGTTGTGTGGTAATGTGTCTGTAAATGATGAGTTTTGTAAATGAGTTATTTTGAAGGAAGGATTAAAGAAATTAAAAAATGAATCAAATCAAATAAAAAATGAACTTTTTTTGGGGGGAAAATGGTTAATTTTGTCAAAGTACTTTGATTAATTGTTATATTTTGCCACTGTACTATGTTTCGAGCGAAATTATCATTATACTTTTAAGGCTCGTTTGTTGTGGCTGATGATTTACGACTTATGGCTGATAGCTTAAGCGGGTGGCTAAATGACTTGTGGCTAATTGCATGATAGACTGTTTGTTACAGCTGTTGAAAAGCTGCTTATGAGTCGTTATAATTATTTGTTAAAAAACTTGAAAATTAGTATTCATATTTTTATGTATATTTCATAAAAGGATGAAATTGGGATAATCAAATATTTATTAATGAATAGTTGTCTTCATGTTTTAAAAAAAAACTAATTTTTTTTTTAAATTTTGCCTTTTTGGTTTTGGTTTTTCAATGCATAAAGGATGTTGTACCTTACTTATTGATTTTTGACTTATAAGCTGAAACAAACACTATAAATATGACTTTTCAATAGCCAAAAACGAAAAGTCACTCAAAATAAGCTGCAACAAACGAGCACTTAAAGATATATGCAATTTCGTCACTATTACTAACTGTCATCAAATTTTAACGGTGACTTAACGGAAGCTAAAAATATTTTATTTTTCCGTTTTAGCAAAGCAATGTGAATGCGTTTTTTGGTGATGGTGACTGGTGATGGCGGTGACGGCAATTGCAGGGATGCTGGTGGTGGTGGTTAGGAGTCGTGTTTAGGGTGATTGTAAGCATGACAATGGTGGTTTAGGTGGAATATGACATTGTTAGATTTCCAAATCATCATTTTTTTCAAATCTTCATATGGGTTTGAGTTTCAATCTTTAAATTTGAAAATTCAAAAAAAAATAATTTGGATTTGTAAATAGTGAAATTTAAGGTTGTGGTGGTGGTGAGTCTATAAATGACAAGTTTTGCATATAGGTTAATTTGAACGAATGAGTAAAGAATTAGACAAAAAATAAAATCAAATCAAAATTTGATTTTTGGGTTAATAGTGTTATTTGAGGTGGTTATGGTGGTGGGTCTATGAATGATGAGGTTGATGGAAGAAAGCGAATGATAAAAAATAAATTAAATTAATTCTAAATTTCATTTTTTAGAGTAATGTAAGTTTTTAATTTTTAATTTAAATATTAGAAAACAACGCTGCTAGCCTTACAACTAATTTTTTAACTTCCCTTGTAGCTAAGCCTTGAAAAAGAACAAAAATGTCTTTGTCCAAAACAACTTTGCAGTTCTTCAAAATGTAATTGTAAGGAAAGTAATATAATTAGTTGTAAGTATAATATTTTCCTTATAATTATGTCAAATTACAATTCCCCTAAAAAGTATTCACCAAATCATATTGTACACCCCAATCCTAAGGTTTGTCTCATAATAGTATATGACGTTATTTTTTTCCCTATTTTTCACCCTAACCACAGCCGTAAGAAAAGTCATGTTAATTTGACATTTCTTTATGGGTGTTAACTTGAGAGAAATATTAGGAATTTGGTGTAAACTTTGGGGGTGCTAAATGTATTTTAGCTTAATAAAAATTAAGAAATAAAATATAATTTCCTAAAAAAATTATATAAATGTGTGTGTAAAGTTAAAATGTTCAAAAAAAATGGAATCGGGGTCCACCATTCCTTTTCTTCTTGCTGAAAGAAATCTAGAGAAAAGACTCACCATGTTTTCTGATCTTCAGTCGTCCCCAAAACAAAAATTAACCCAGAACCCGATCTGAGTTTTGTCCACTCCGTCCTAATTTCTCTCTCTTAACCCGTAAGATAGATACACGTTTGATTTCATTATCAAATTTTTTTTATCTTGATGATGTAAACAAAGTATGCAAACAAAAGATATGAAAAACTTTTACCCATAGATACCCGTCCCATCTTCGATTTCTTGTATGAAATTGGATCCACCCACCTTCTCCGATGAAATCAACCACCACTGAAATCAATCAATTTCTCATCCCCCCCTTTCATCCTCTTACATGACTTAACTTAACTTAACTTTTTCTCTCATAATTCTTTAAATAATCCAACCCAACCACCATGACAGCTGCTCTAAGGTTGAAATCATCTAGAACCATAACTTCTTCGATATCCTCTCAATTTCGATACTTTGTTTTAAGCCATATGTAAACAGGTCGTATTTCAATATAACCCCTTACCATTTCTTTTAATTCATGCCCGTCTCAATTTCTGATGAATTTGTCGATATGGGTTATTTGTTTTCTGTTAATCCCATGTTTTTATAAGGGCTTTTAGTAAGTATACTCTATAGCCTTTGATTACTACTTCAGGCGCGACTTTTGCAGGGGACAGAATGAGGGAGATCGAAGATGGAATTTGGCTAATATCGAAAAAGGTAGGCACCAGAGCTGTGATAGGAGTGATTGGAGTGGGAAGGGTTTAGGCTAGAGATGGTGGCTTCTATATATGGTGGGGCTGGAGATGGTAGCTATAACGGTGGAGCCGAAGATGGGATTGCACCAGGAGATGAGAGAATGTGAGGATGTGAGATTAGGGTTTTTCCTTTTAATACATTTACTCTTTAACCAGATAAGGGAAATGTCATTTTTGCCCCGTACGTGGAAGATCACGTGCTATTTAAAGTGAATTTTCTAACATCCATCAAGGGTAAGGTGGAAAATGGAAAAAAATGTAGCATCACATACCATTATGGGACAAACTTTAGGTTAGGGTGCACTATGCGATTTTGTGGATACTTTGTGGGGGGAATTGTAAATTGGCCATATAATTATTTTTGGATTATTGAAACAATTATTTATTATTTTTATTTAAAAGTATATTTTAAATACTAAATGGGTAACTAAATAATGAAGTTATAACCAAATTCCATTTTTCACCCCAAGAAAAATGATCAAAATAATCTTCATGTGAGATGCACATACTATTTTCTGTTACTATTTTCAACACCCATAGACGGAAGGGGGCAATAAGGTATGAAAGTGAGACATTTCGTAGGTTGGGGTGCAATGTGAGATTTATTGTGTAATTTTGGGAGCTAATCATATTTTGGTCCGATCGAAAGTAGTCCAAAATACAAATTTCTCCCTAAGTATCCACCAAATTCACTTTGGCCCTCAATGTAATTTTTTAGCATTTCCATATTCCATGTCAAATTTAGTGATGATGATATCATGTCTGATAATTATAGTGATAGACACGGTGACGAATAATGTTTAAGATCGATAATTTGGTTAAATCAAACCATAAACAATATCAACATTGCCTGAGGAAAGCCAAATTTTTGAAAGAAAATTTCAGAGTTACTAGGGCTGCTAGTAAAGCCCAGAAATTTAACCACTCGAATTAATTTTATGACGATTGTTATTTGGAATGCTCGGGGAGTTTGTAATAAACCCACCCGCTCTTACTTGAAGCTTCTTATTAGGCAACATAGACCTTTTTTGTGTGCAGTTTTGGAACCTAAAACAAGTGGAGACCGTTTGTTTAAATTCTGTCGGAGAATGGGTTTTGATCATAACATGCATGCTAATCCGTTCAACAAACACATTTGGCTAATTTGGAATGATCCGGTGGTAGTAGATCTTGTGTGTAGTTCAGATCAACAAATTACAGTGATGGTGAATATTCCTTCGGTTACTCCCACGATAGCTTCTTTTGTTTATGCAAAATGTAATAGGCAAGGTCGTAATGATTTATGGAGGGATTTGGATACTCTTTCAGTAAATTGTGTAACCCCGTGGTTAGTTGGGGGAGATTTCAATGTTATTAGTCAGTCTTTGGAAAAACTGGGTGGAGCTCCGTGCGACTTTGGCGAAATGGATGATTTTAATAATTTCATGAGCCGGGCAGGTTTGGTTGACGCTGGTTATGAAGGAAGTCGTTATACTTGGTGCAACAATCAATCAGGGGGTCATCGTATTTGGAAACGCTTGGATAGAGTGTTGGTAAATGGAGATTTTCAGCTTCGTTTTCCTCGTCTTCAGGTTTCTCATTTAGTAACCTCGGTTTCAGATCATGCTCCTCTTCTTCTTGATTTTCGTATTACGGAGAAACATAAGAGCGGTTTTAGGTTTCAGAGAATGTGGCTTGATCACCTGGATTTTCTGGCCTTTGTGGCATGTTCTTGGAATAGGCCTTGTTGGGGAAGGGGTATGTCCCTTTTATATTTCAAGTTGAGAAGACTTCGGGTTGCTTTGCGTGATTGGAATTGGAAGGTGTTTGGTCATGTTCAGAGAAATATTGATTTAACCCAGGATAATATTCTCAAACTAGAAATGGACCTACAAGCAGGGGGTGGCAGCGCAGTGGCAGAAGGTTTGTCGGTGGCTAAACAACGGCTCAATCAACTTTTAGCCTGGGATATGGAAATGGCTGAGACGAAATCTAGACAGTTATGGGTTCGAGAAGGAGATCGGAACACAGCCTTTTTTCATGCTAGCATTAAGGATAGATTTCAGAGGAATGCGCTTCGGCTTCGTTTAGCGGATGGCTCTATTAGTGAGGACCCGGTACAATTAGGTTCTATGGCTGAGACATATTTTACAGATCTTTTTGCTTCCAATGGGATGAGCGTGGATGAGAATCTTTTTGCTGGGATTCCGTGTTCTGTCTCGATGGAGGAGAACAATTCATTGACAGCTGCTCCGTCAGTAGAGGAAGTGTGGTCTGCGGTTCAGTCACTTAGCCCGAATAGTGCTCCAGGTCCTGATGGTTTTACAGGATGGTTTTTTCAGGGCTGTTGGTTGATTATAAAAGAAGATGTGATGGATGCGATTCTGGAGTTTTTTAGAGGTGGGGTGATGCATCGGGGAATTTCATCAGCGGCAGTTGTCCTTCTACCTAAGGTGGATAATCCTGAAAGCTTGAGTGACCTTAGGCCGATCAGTCTATGTAATTTTTCGGCAAAGATCATTTCTAAGATATTGGCAACCAGGCTAGCCATCCTGCTTCCTAAGATTGTCTCAGAACATCAGTCTGGCTTTGTTAAGGGGCGAAGTATACAAGAGAATATATTGCTAGCTCATGAGTTAGTTCAACGTGTTGACACGAAAACGCGGGGAGGTAATGTGGTCTTCAAGGTTGATATGTCAAAGGCCTATGACCGGCTTGAATGGAATTTTCTGATTCGTGCGCCGCAAGCATTCGGGTTTAGCATGGAGTTTAGAAGTTTGATTTGTAATCTTCTTCAGAATAGCTGGTATTCTTTTAAGATTAATGGGTCTATGTCGGGTTTTTTCAAAGCAAATCGAGGGGTTCGTCAAGGTGATCCTATCTCTCCTATGTTGTTTATTCTCGCTCAGGAGGTTTTGTCCTTCAACTTAAACAAAGCTGTCTCTCTCGGTTTGATACAGCCTTTCCGGCATGGTCGTGGGGGAGTAGTGATAACGCATCTCTTATACGCAGACGACATGTTACTTTTTTGCAATGGCTCTAAAGGCTCAATTCAGGGTCTTAAAAAAGTTTTACGGGATTATGAAAAGGCGTCTGGCCAGTTAGTAAATGCAAGTAAGAGTGGTTTCTTTACTTCAAAGAATTGTTCTCGAAGGCATATCTCGCACATCGCCGAATGGACTGGGTACAACCATAGAAGCTGGCCGTTAACTTATCTGGGAATGCCGCTTTTTAAGGGTCGTTTCAAGCGTATCTATTTTGAGACTTTGGAACGAAAAATTTTGAGTAAAATTGCGAGATGGCGCAACAAATTTCTGTCTTTTGGAGGGAAGGTCACGCTTATTAAATCGGTTTTGTGTAGTATCCCAGTTTACACTATGGCTGCCTTGAAGGTCCCGCAATCAGTGCTTCGTCGTTTAGAACAGAAGATGGCGAATTTTCTATGGAGTTCTAATGGCGAGCATCGCACTCATTGGGTTGCTTGGAACCGTGTATGTTTGCCCGTAGAAGAGGGGGGTCTGGGGATACGTCCGTTGCAACAGGTCATGGAAGCGTTACATGCAAAGTTGGCGTGGAGGGTTCTAAACAAACAAGGTTTATGGGTCCGTTTTTGTGTAGGTAAATATGGTTTGGACAACTTCCACCATCCTCGATATGTTACTCCGTCCTGGAAAGCCATTCTTGCGCAACTCTCACTGGTTCAAAATGTTAGTCGATGGATTATTGGAAACGGGGAAGTCTCGTTTTGGGCAGATAATTGGTGTGGAGTTGTTCTAAATGGGCCGCTTCCTGTGGATAAATGTTTGTCGGTTGCTAAAGCTATGACTCAGTTGACAGATTTAATACCATTAATTCCTATAGAATATTGTGATCTGGTTCAGGCATTAGCTTGTGATGATACAAAGTCGGACAGGTTGATTTGCGAGATAACAACCTCGGGAGAGTTTACGGCTAATGCTTTTTGGAAACATCATCGGGTCTCCAGACCGACAGTGAGATGGGCTCAGCTTATTTGGCAGGCGTGGATGCCTATGAAGGTCAGTTGCTTTCTATGGAAGTTATTTCACAATGCTCTTCCTGTCGATTCAAACATCCAAGCTCGAAATATTCCCTTTGTCTCCTGTTGTCGTTGTTGTGGTAATCAACCAGATATCGAAGATAGTTTGCATCTCTTTGTGAAGTCGAACATGGCTGTTAAAATTTGGACCAAGTTTGCTGGGTATTTTCATCTCCCCAGGCAATATTCTAATCTAGACCATCTTTTTGAAGTTTGGTCCTCGGTTTCCCTTCGATCTCAGCTGGGAATGTCAATGTTCAGCTTATTTGCATATACTTGTTGGGAGATATGGAAGTCCCGATGTGCAGCCATTTTTGATGACAAACAAATGGTGGGAGATCAGATAGAGGCTCGGGTTTTAGACGGAGTTCGAGATGTTCTTCATGGTTTTGTTCCTAAGTCTCCTAGTAATAGGGCTGCTCTAGCAGCCATGCAATCTCTTCACTTAACTGCCAAGAGAGTTCCCATGGGGAATGGTTCTTGGGTTCGGTGGTCTTCTCCTCGGGTTATAAGTTAAACACGGATGGCTCGGCAAGGGACGGTAGATGTGCAGTGGGGGAGTTATTAGGAATCGGATGGCGACTTTCGATGTGCTTTTTCTAGTGACTATGGGCATGGCACCAATATGAGAGCTGAAATTATGGCTCGAGAGAGAGGGCTTCGACTTTGTAGATCTCTTATGTTGGATTCGGTGGTGGTAGAGTCGATTCCTCGGCAGCCGATTAATGTTCTTATTATGGGGCATCAGGAACCATGGCAGTATGTTTATATGCTTCGTGATTGCAGGGGGCTTTTGGGTGCATTTCAGTTACAGCATGTCTTCCGGGAGCAGAATAGGGTGGCAGACAGATTGGCTGCTTCAGCGTATGATCATGGGAGTCAGATAGTTTACTCAGATCTTACATCTTTGCCTATTGATGTTAAGCGGGCTTTAGCCTTTGATTCATATGGTCTGTATAGTTTTAGAAAATAGTTGGCTTTGTCTTGCTCTTGGTATGTATTTATTTTAGAGGTACGGCTCCTCTGTCCCCCCTTTATAAGGGTAAGGCTGGTTGTCCCCCTCAAGTTTGTTTCTTTTGCTATTAATAAAATGCTGCAGGGTGCCGCCCCTGTTTCCTAAAAAAAAAAAAAAAAAATGAAGACGGATTGAACTATGGCGTGCCTCATCTTTGTCGTATACATTTGTGATATGTTCAAATATGAGTTTTGAAATTCGTGGTGTATACTTGTGTATTGTGTTGTACGAGAGAGAAATGGAGAAATGTCGGGGGCTGTGGCAGCTTTAATTTTTTGTGGGTTCTTATTCGTGGCAGTCTTGACACCTGATTGTGATTATCTGACCTTCAGTTATATCTTTTTGATATCTAATATGGTTCCGCTCTATTTTTATTTATTTTTCAATATAAAATTTTTAGAAAAAGATTCATACACTCTTGAATTTTATCTCAATTAAAATTTACATAAGAGGTCATTAATTGATGGAGAAGAAACAAAGAAAGAGTTTTTGGAGAAGAAGAAAAAAAAGTTTATCTTTGGGTAATAAAAGCAGAGAAAGCGTTGCCAGAAAATGACCAAAATGACCTTTACGTGAAATATCATGTGCACCTTAATGTCAGATTGGTAACCTTCGTTGTGGCTAGGGGGTAAACTAGAAAAAAAGTTATAAAATGATATGAAAATGACACAAAACTTAGGTTGGGTGTGGCAAAGTGGGACTTCATAGATACTTCGGTGAAATTTTGTATTTTTTAGTGTAACTATATACTTTGGGGTTGAGAGTTTGATTCTCCAACACAATATTTTTTTTTAAAAGAGTCATAAATTCCAGAAACGACATAAGCAAAGTCTCCAACAACAATGTGCTTATCTAAGATGGTAAGTTTGAATTGTTTTCAATTTACACATTGATAAAATGATTGAATTCATGTTTGGTATTAAAAAAAGAGATTTAAAAATAACAAACAAAAAAGACAAATGTGTAGGATAAGTTGCTATACAATAACTAAAAGCATACATTGTAAATAACCGAAAAACAAAATATCAGAAATGGTAAACACACAACAACATAATTTATAAGTCTAAAAAACTGTAAAGATTATGATGTGGCAAAATCACAGCTTGGGCCGTCCGTGTGTTGGGTTGGATATCTGGGCTTGAATCTGCTTCCTTGAACCTGATTGAGAACATTGAAAACCTGAGTGGAAGTGCAAGGCAGGATCTCGCGAAACCCCTCCGGCGTGAGAGTAAGTATTAAGCGTGAATGTCAAGAGAGAATTTGACAGAGTTTCTAGGCTTAAGGAAGTGTGTACCTTGTTTGTGGCTTGTGAAGGGGTATTTATAGGCCCCTAATGACCTAGAATCCGTGTGGGATTCAGTTTCCATAGATACCCAGTCAATCAAGGAGAGAATCCCTTGATTTTAGGCATGATATGCGGATGGCCGCGTGAATGTAGGAGCAGATAAGGTAAGTGCCCTGCTTGGTTATGGAAGCCTTTGACTTGTCTTGGAGAGCAAGTTTCCAGAGCCTCCTGCCGGATACGTGCCCGGGCAAGCAAGGCTCTGCCCAACTATTTGATGTATACTGATTTGAGGTAAATGTAGATCCCGGGTGTGGCCCCTGGTCGGGCAGGCAAGGCCAGTGCTCGACCTGGTTTGGATGGGACGATTCTAGTTCTTTGCTCGGTGTGAGTGAAGTCCCCGGGCATGGCCCCTAGTCAAACAGGTAGGGTCTATGCTCGGCCAGGTTTAGACGAGAGTTACACTTTCGTTGCTCGATGCTTCGGTTGTCTTGTCAGCTATACTGGTGGGCCCTGTTGATTCTTATTGTATTAGATTTATATCTGTTCACACATTACACTAGTTTTATACTTCAGTGGCTAATCGGGCTGCGTATCGATTAGCGTGGCAACTGTGTATAGAACTTTGCCCAAGTATAGCTTTTATAGGACTTTACAGGTTCAGCGGAAGACCTCTTCAAGGTTTCACCAGAAGACCTGCTCAAGCTTACAAACGGCAGACCTTGTGTACACCTGGTCAATCATGACGTGTCCTGTCCAGCAATGATTAATGGATCAATTTAAATTTATCTTTATCAATGTTTGAATTTAAATTGAGACATTCCCTGACACCTCAAACCCGCCGAAAGCGACTTTCAGCGAGGAAGACTTTTCATGCGAGCAGTGAAAGCGAGGCATCGTCACCACCTGCTCGCAACAACTCTCTCGTCGACATCAAGATTGCCCAACTTTCAGAAGATCTCAGTACTCATTCCCTGCTCGATATCTGTGAAGACGAAATTTCTGATTGACAGCCCCATGCATTTAATGCATTTAACCTTATAGAGCTGTAAAAGTCTTCGTCTTCTCCAACGGATCTTCAGAATGCTCATGCTATAAATGTTGCAATTTAAGACTGAAGAAACTATCCATCGAACACTTGAAGAATTGCTCTGAAAATTCACAACAACTCTAAGTCTTATTACTTAGTGCATTCAAGAGATCCTCAACAGATCTAGAAGTCCTCGTCAACAACAAGAAGCTGTACATCAACATATATTGTTTCTCTTCTTGTTGTTATTCATTTAATAGCTATACTTCTGCACGAGTTAAATATCCTGTTTTCACAGATATTTAATTCCTTCACCCCCAAACACAAGTCAATATTTTGTACACGATCCATTGGGAATATTCTTTGTAATAGATCTAGTGGAAAACATAGTGCACTATTTAAATCCAAGGTTGACTGCCTTGGTGGTAGACGTAGCACTCTTTATAGTGTGAACCATCCCAAAATACTTGTGTTAATTCCTTTACTGTTTGTCTGATCATTGTTCTACTTAATATTTTATTTATCTTTACCCTTTACAGCAAATTTAAGTAATCTGTTAAGGTCTACCGGTAGTCCTTATCGGCAGACCTAGACCAGCTTCTTTGATAGACTTTCGCTACTTCAATCTTTTCAATAGATTGAAAGTACCTTTCAAAGAACTTACTTAAAAGTTTTTAAGTGTTTAATAAGCTATTCAACCCCCCCTTCTAGCTTATTATTGTGCCCGTTGGGACCCACAGGCCCCATACTAATTATGCTCATGACTGGCACATGATGCTACACGTGCTTTGCTCGTGTACCCGGTTTGGGCCGGGCACATTAGTGGTCCCTAGCTTCTTGTCTGGCGAGTATTCATGCTCGGAGCGGGGAGCGTGTATGCTGGATGATGCTCGTACAAGCTTTAATACTTGTGGGTTTTTTAGAAAAGGAGAGGACGGAGAGAGCGGACTTGTGGAAGGTTCTGATGCCTCAATGGAAGACAACTGGAGCGTACTGAGGAAGCTTGCTACTGAGGGCGTACCGGGTGCGTGGACGAAAAGACGTGTGTGCCGTCAAAGGCTGAGGTGATTTGATGGGGACACAGACCACGAAGCGGCGCATTTAATGCGCATGCCCCTAGTGATGATGGGCCGTCCTTCCAGATGCCGTTTTGGCCTCCCCCTTTTTCCCTCCAAAATCGTAAACCCTAGCCTATAAAAGGCGAACCCTTCTCCCTCTTTTCTCTTTTACCGTTCTTGAGTTTTATAGAGAAGATTTTCTGGAGAGTTCTTGCTACTGCTGCCCTGAGCGTTCCCAGAATACGGTGACCTTTCTTCCCTACTCCAATAACTCGTTTTCTTCTGGTGTTCTAGGTCTACTCTCGGTTTCATTTCGACACCGACTGTTCACAAAGAACCGCTTCAACTCCACCAAACGGTAAGTTTCTTGCCCCTTTTCTGATATGCTCTCTGCTTTTTCGATTTGAACAAAGATTTATGGGCTTAATCCCTTCGTCTTCGTGTACCTCCGGTAGGGTTTAGGAGTAGAATTGGACCTTAGGTAGAGATCGAGGAAAAGACCATGTGGTCTTGCTCGCTAGGCGGGCATGGCCCCTTTGGTGTACCTAGACTTAGGAAATTTTCCCCATTTTGCTTTATTAGTTATCCGGGCAGAACATTGATTCTATATTCTCGATCTCTTTGTAGATGTATGATATTTCGGAGAATGACAGCGAGGCCTTCAACTACGACGGAAAGAACGACTCTTTGAGCAGCAAGAAAACTCCTCCCGTTGACTTTGAGTCGGATGAGGGGACGAGATCCATGGCCGGGCCGACGGTCCTTGGGCGCGTGGCTCCTCCAGTAGTTGACTTAGTTGATTCCTGCAGCGGGGAGACTTCTGGAGAGGAGAGCGTTACAAGGGGTTTTATCGGCAAGCAAGGCCTCGAGCAGCAGGGAGCCAACGTTGAACGTTTGATCGAGCAAGTAAGGGCCGAGCAGGGTGAGGTGGCTGGAGAGGCCTCAGAGACTGACGAGGTAGATAACATGCCCCTTGACCGGCGCCTAAAAAAGACAGGACGCACTCAAGTGGAAGCCACACTTGAGGATGAAGCAGATGACCGCGATAACGTTCCCCTTGCCCGCTGCTACAACATGGTCGGCGGCTCTCAAGTGGAGGTCGCACTTGATGAAATTGTTGATGAAGATGAAGAGCCTGACTGGCATGTGAATACAAGTGAGATCCGGTATGCTGCTCACTGGGCTACGTTGGACACGACTAACAATGTGACCGCTTGGCTGACATCCCTTGGCATCGACTTTGCTTACTATCGGGCGAACAAGATGGATGTGCCCGCTGGTGTTAAGCTTTCCCGTGAGCAGGGAAACAAACTTTTGTTTTTCGCTGACTTTTTCTACGTAGGATTACGCCTTCCGCTGGAGACCTTCCTAGTGGATTTTCTGCACGTGACCAGAGCTGTGCTCTGTGACTTGATGCTAAATATTGTCCGAGCAATCACAGCCTTCACGGTGGCGTGCCGTCTACTAGGGTTTGAGCCAGATATGCACTTGCTTTGCAAGTTGTTCATTTTTTCCCCGAGCACAGGCGGGAGAATTGGAGTGAGGGCCAACTCTAACTTTCTGAGGCTATTGGCTGATGTTCTAGGGAAGGTGGAGTCCTGGGATAGGAGAGTCTTTCTTATCGAATCCCGGGTTGAGTGGCCATTCGCGCCCACAGCGACCAGCGAAATAAAGATCCCCAAGGTCTCCAAGCAGGATTTTAGCTCGGGTGAGATTTCCTGGCTAGCGGCGTTGAAGGCCGCCGTAGGGGTTATTGAAGAGAATGAGAAGTGGGTCGGTCAGCAATTTTTGCTCGATTGGAAAGAGTTAGTGGGGTGATTGACACGAACAGAAGTTCCTAGGGTGGATTCCCTCTTAATTCACATTCCTGAGAGCCCTCATCCATACTGGGTGATTGTCACGGGCAGATGTTCAAGCGTGAATGTGTAGAATGTCAACGGTTGGACCCCGACGCAGATTGCCGGCCAACTTATGAGGACCAGGATGGTTGCCTGCTAACTATGAATATGCCCTCATCTCTGTTTTAATCATCCTTTTATTCGTAACAATACTGATCCCGTTTTGCTTTGTCTTGTTTCAGGGATGAAGAATTTGGCGGTGCTGAGGATGAGGAAGAAGCAGGCTGACCAGCGGGCAGTCGATCCGAAGGCCAACAAGCCAGTGGCCTTGCCCAAGGTGCCATTTTGTCCACCCGCAAAGAAAACATCGGCCTAAGGCAGGGCCGCGAGTCCAGTCAAGAAGATAACGGCGCCGAAAGTCGTCGTTGCTATGCAGAAAGAGGTCGTTGTGGCCATTACTGATAAAGCCGCCAAGCCCCCAACTGCCAACATCTCTGTGGTGCCCGCCGCCAAGGATGCCAAGGTCACGGGGAAAAGAAAGAAGAGTCCTTCCCCTCCTCCTGCTCGGAATATGCGCCCCCGTGATTTGAGCTCTGATCCTATAATTTCTGCCCCTACTCAAGGTGGGGTGGCGACCTGGAGGCAGGCCGGTTTCAAGATGCCCTTCACCACAAGTGCTGCCTGAGCGTTGGTCAAAGAAATTGTGGGTCCCAATGAGCACAATAATAAGCTAGAAGGGGGGGGGGTTGAATAGCTTATTAACACTTTAAAACTTTTAAGTAAGTTCCTTGAAAGTTACTTGCAAGCTATGTAAAGATTCAAGTAGCGGAAGACCTTCAAGAAAAATGTTCCAGGTCTGCCGATAAGGACTACCTAGACCTTTTACAGATTACTTAAGTTTTCTTGAGATGGATATATTGAACAAGGAAACTAGCCAGATCAAGTAATAGACAAACAGAAGGAAATAACACAAGTATTTTGAGATGGTTCACACGTAAATAGTGCTACGTCCACCACCAAGGCGATCAACCTTGATTTAAATTGTGCACTATGTTTTCCACTTAGATCAATTACAAAGAATATCCCTAATGGATCGTGTACAAAATATTGACTTGTGTTTGGGTCTATGGAATTAAATATACGTAAATACAAGATATTTAATTAGTGCTGAAATATAGTTTAATGGAAGTTAACAACAAGAAGAATAAAACAATAAATGTTGAAGAGCGGCTTCTTGTTGTTGACGAGGACTTCTAGATCTTGAGGATCTATTGAATGCCTTGGTGAAAGACTTGGAGTTGTGTAGATTCGAGCAATTCTTTAAGTGTTCGATTGATTACATACGTTGTCTCTTTGTTCCGGTCTTCAATGGCGTATTTAAAGCGAGTGCATCTAAAAGATCCGTTGGAGAAGACGAAGACTTCAACAAATTTTTTCATAAATGCATTAAATGCATGGGGTCAAGGAATTTCGTCTTCCGCAATAACTAGAGCGGATAATCATTTTCGAGATCTTCAAAAGGTGGGCGATTTGGTGTCGATCGAGAGATGAAGCAGTAGGGGGCGATGCGCTTCACCGCTTGCTTTACAGGGACGAAAAGTATTCACGCTTTTGAAAGTTGCTTTCGGCTTGACATGTCGAGGAAAAGACTTGGATTAATTCAAATATCATGAAGGAGAAAGTTTGAATTAATCCGGCTAGCTTTGATCCGGAGAGGACACGTAGAGAAGCGATCACTGACACGAGGTCTACCGATCTTAGGCTTAGAGCAGTCTTCCTTAGGTGGAAGCGAGAAGTGGTCTTCAGAAGTTCTGAAAAAGTCCTACAAAAACTATACAAGGCAAAGTTCTATACACAGTTGCCACGCTAATCGATACGCAGCCCGATTAGCCACTGGAGTATAAAACTAATGTAATGTACTGATCAGATATAAATTTAACATAAGAATCAACAGAAATTTATGGGGATGCCCCGTTACTGGGGGTATCGATTTGCATGCCCGCGGGAGCCCGAGAGGTCTGGTGGGCAAAGGTGTCATAGAGATGGCCATGCATGATGGCCTAGCCCAGGATCGGGATACTGCCGGCCATATCCTGGTCAGGAATGTAGGCCTCTGCTTGAGCGAGGTAAAATACGAATTGCGACTTGGTTCTCTTTTACTTCCTTCTTTCATGTACTGACTATTTGTCCTCTAATTGTAGATCGCCTCCACATGTACCAATCTCTATGACCGGTACAATAAGGAGAAGGATGCTCGCAAGAAGGTGAAGGCAGACTACAAGGCTCTCGAGAGCCTGCTGAAGGAGAAGGTCGACTAGGTGGACACTCTGGATGACCAATTGGAGACCAACGATGCCGTTGCCAAGAACAAAGAAACTGAGCTACTCGAGTGAAACTTGCAGCTGGTTGCCAAGAATAACACTCTGGCTGCTGAGAAAACAGAGTTGGTTGGCCAGATGAAGAAGAGCCAGGTCGAACTGGAGAAGGGAAAAAATGCCCTTGAAGCGGTCACCCTCCAAAGGGAGCATCTGAAGGTGGATCAGGATGCCCTCAAAATATAGGTTGTCAAGGACAAAGACTGCATGGCCGAGATGATGGGGAAGCTGATGAATGTTGAGGAGATTGCGGTGGAGAATTACAAAAGCTCCCCTGCCTTCGAGGATGTTGTGGATGAGGCCATCGTGCCCTATTTTGCACATGGTACTAACCATATCCTCCGACTGCTCATTGGCCGCGGGGTAGTGGATATGCAAAATATAGGCGAATGGGCTGTACTTGATGTCTACTCTGATGCTGCCCGCCAGTTCCATAACTTAGTCCCCTACACTGAGTCGGAACTGGAAGCCCTGACCAAGGCTGATGCCAATGCTGGTCACGAGCCATGGGTTCCCCCCACTCCCCTGAATGAGAATGTGTGCTCCTTAGTCGATGCATTGGAGGGTATAAAAGTCGAGCAGATGATTGCCGAGGATGATGTAAAAGCGGTTGAGAAAGAGGCTGCCCGCAAGGCTCTGAACGCTAAATATGCAGAGCAATTTTGTGCTTCGGCTAAAGGTCTTCCGCCCCCTCTAGAGCAGGCTCCTGATCAGGCTTAGCCTAGGGTCTATCATTTTTGTTCGGCCTGCGCACCACTGTTTAATCTTTGACTGTAATTCTTTCCATTCTTGTGAATAGAAGACCTTTTTGTTTGTCAATTGTTCCTTTCGTTAGTATTCTTTGATTCTGTTTTGATTTTGCTCGATAATTGCTTTCTTGCTCATATTTCTCCTGCCATCGATTAGTACAAGTACATGTATTCCCCATTAAGATGTCGAGCATAAATAACGAGAATTATTGAGCATGCAAACTTGTAATTATCAACTTGAAAATAACAAGGCTAATTAAGCAAACCTATTATTTAAATTGAGAAGTTACCCGGACAGATGCCCGATCTTAGTGCTTGGTTCTGGCGAAGGCTTTGTGGGGGCATGGCCCCTATCGCTAAGAGCGAGCATCTTGAAGATTGCCTAGTGGGCAGGGCCTTACTCTGAGCGGCCACCATTAACCGGGATCGGCCCTAGTTCGATGTGGGTACATCGAAGCGGTTGCTAATATATCAATAGGGTATAGAGATATACGACTAACAGTGTTGCTCGGTTACTATAGGAATCCGAGGTAGTTTGTGAGACCCCGATTCCTGGTTAACTTGAATTGCGTGCAATGCTCGTATTTCTTCCTTGGTTGATTGCTTATTTGATTTCTGAGAGAGTCTAGATGTGTATGAGAGATCAAATTAAGACCAAAACACTTTTAAGAGATGCCATTTAGTTCTTGACTTGCTAAAGTCACAAGTCGTAACTCGACGATAGTCAAAATGCGACGCGATTGAGAGTTTACTCGGGTTTTGTGTTCCTGACCTCGATTTGGTCCTAGATCTTTACATGATGACTGATTAACATGTTTAAATGTGTTAGACTTCTAGTAGGATGCATTCCTTAAGTCTCGTGAAGTTTCGACGCTCCGAGGATAGCAATTCTCTTTATCGCGTAGTTTGAGATTGAGCCGGGTGATCGTCTCGTCTTTCGGGAGCTCATTTCTCCTATCTGTTGTTAATCATCTGAGGGGCATTCAGGCCTATTTAATAGTCTTTTGAAGTGTTTATAATCATGGGTTGTTTCCCGTCGGTTAGTGGTTTCATTCGACGTTTCGTTAGCGAGATGTTGCGCCTTCCGCCAGTTTTGTAAGATCCCGATTCCCAGTTAGCTTGAATTGCGTGCAATGCTCGCATTTCTTCTTTGGATGATTGCTCGTTTGGTTTGTGAGAGAGTCTAAATGTGTATGAGAGATCACATTAAGACCAAAACACTTTTAAGAGATGTCATATAGTTGTTGACTTGCTAAAGTCAAAAGTCGTAACCCGACGATAGTCGAAATGCGACGCGATTGAGAGTTTATTCGAGTTTTGTGTTCCTGACCTCGATTTGGTCCTAGATCTTTACATTATGATTAAATAACATGTTTAGATGTATTAGACTTCTAGTTGGATGCATTCCTTAAGTCTCGTGAAGGTTTGACGCTTCGAGGATAGCAATTCTCCTTATTGCGTAGTTTGAGGTTGAGCCGGGCGATCATCTCGTCTTTTGGGAACTCATTTCCCCTATCTGTTGTTCATCATCTAAGAGGCATTCATGCCTATTTTGTAGCCCTTATAGGTGTTTAAAATCATGGGTTATTACCCGTCGGTTTATGGTTTCATTCGACGCGTTAGCAAGTTGTTACGCCTTGCGCTCGGTTTTGCCCCTGTTGTTTCGGTGTTGTTTAGGGAGTTTAGACCTACTTTAAAAGTGGTTTGAGACTTGGATGGATTAGTTTAAGGTTTGAGGACTTTAAGGGTTCAATTGTGAGCCATTTTGAAGCTTTAAGGCTCGAGGATGCATGCGGGAGAGTCCGGTACCGAGCAAGGAAGCAACAAAAGTCGGGAAGGGGTAGTCAGGAGTGATGCACTTTCATCACTCAAAGGCCAAGCGACCACATTGGTCCCTGGTAGCCCTGTTACGGGATTTTGGTAGAAAATTGAAATGTTGCCCAATCTATACCCACCCAAACCCAACCTAAACTAAACCTAAACCCTTCTAATTAACCTAAGACATGTCTTAAACACCTAATAGAGTTTTAGAGGTGGATTAGTTGGCTAATTAAGGAGAGATAATCCCACCCACTTAAATTAAACCCATTTACTCTCTCTATCATTTATCAGCCGCATAATACGATTTCCTCCTACATCCTCCGCAAACACTCCACAAAGACGAGAGAGAGTCGAGAGAGGCGATTTCTAGGGCTTGAAGGGCTCGCCCGAGGCCATAGCTTTGGTCTTCTTTCCCCAATCTACACCGTAGCTTTGAAGAGAGGGTTGAGGAGAACAACACCATCACTTGGAATTCGGAATTACACTTGTTAGGGCTGAACAAAGGTAAGTTTCTACCTCTCTCTTCCTCCTTTTGGCCCCATTGACCCTAGGGAAAACAATCATCTTGCTAAGTGAGGTCAATGGGTGCAATTTCTAGGGTTGTTAGAGATGCCATGAACCCTAGGTTTTCAAATGTTGATATAGTTTGGATGAACCTATGTGAGAACTTGATTAATATGAAATTCATATGCTAAATGGTCTATTAAACCTTGTTATGAGAATTGTTCATGGGTGTTGAGCTTGATTGGTAAAGATACTTGGAAGGGGATTTTGCCCAAATTATGATTTGGCTTATTAAACATAGTTGTAAGCTTGATTAATATGTTATACATGTATAGTGTAGTATATTAATCCGGTTGTGTGATTTAATGATGTTTTGGAGAGTATGATTGGTAAGGTGACCTAAATGAAATTATGCACAAATTGGAAAATTTGTTCTATGATGCATTGATAAGTGTTTTGTTGGGTTTATGTGAGTTCAATGAACTTGGGAAGATGGCTATTGATGATAGTTATGAATATAGGAGGTATTGAGACCCATGGATTCTATGCCCTAAATTTTGGAAAGTGTAGATTGGACTCAACGGAGTCATTATAAGTTCGATAATGTGCTAAACGAACTTGGGTTGAAATCCTACGACCATTGGATTTCGTTTGATTAATGAAGTGAAACACGTAACTTCCAAACTTTAAATGGATTATTTATTGTGATGTTATGGATTTTTAGGCTTGGGAATCAAGCCCGAATGAATATTGGGATTTTGTTGTAAACTTTAATGAATTATTACGGTGTGGATTTATGAAACACATAAAGAATGAAATGTAGTAGTAAGACTCAACGGAGTCGTTATAAGGCCAATAAAATGATAATGAGCTTCTGGGAAACCCTACAATGTTTGGGTTTGTTTTGGTTATGTTCTGCACACCCAATTTGGGTTTGTGTCCAATTGAGACACTCATGTTATGGAGACTTATTAGAAATATATCTTAAGCATGCTTGCTAGAGCATGAGACAGTAGAGACCAACGTATGGTCACGGGTATATTTAAGTGAAGATTAAGAAAGAATTCTCTCCTTAAGGATTTTGGTTGCGTGCATATGAAAGCACTTGTGAGAAAGTGACTACGGAATAGTCATGATGTTCTTGAGCATGGAATTGGTGATGTCGATCATGTATGACGATTAGGACTATGATTGAGTCCGTGTACTTAAAATAAAGACTAAAATATAAGTCTTGGGTTGTGGATATTCTTAGACTAATATAGTAGTCTTTGGTTTGATTTTTGAGTGGAGGATTATTGTAGGCCTCACATTATGATTTATTAAGCTTGTATGCTATACTTGATTTGGGTGATGACTTGAGGAATAATGAGTACCTCAATATGTAGTTCTTGAACTAAACTTGTAAGTTAGTTGAACACGTTGGTTATATGCAAATATATGCATTGTTCATGATACTTTGTAGAGCATTATGTCCTACTTGATTATATGCAAATATGTGCATGGATTATGGACTGGAGCATTATGCCCTACCTGTTTATATGCAATTATGTGCATGGTTTATGAGATGTTGTAGAGCATTATGTCCTACATGATTTAATGAGCCCGATATTAATGAACTTGGTCTCATTGGCTTATGCAAGTAAATATCTACTTGATCATTTTGGTTTAAGTCCACCGGGCGGGTTTGGTTGTAGTGTCAAGAATGGGACGATTCATAGTCTTTGGAAACAATCGCTATGAATCGTTGCATTGTTCCCTTTCTCCTCACTATTTGGCCAATAGTGGGATGTGGTCTCGAGATAGAGCCATCTAGCCTATTTCGAGCTCCCATTTCTCATCCCGAGACCGATGAATGTAACGAGTACTCATTAAGGAAAACCGATGAGTTGTGATTATTTGGGGACGAAAACCCTGTGGTATGATTGATTGGGTATTGAGTCGGATCTTTTGGTTTGAGATTGATCTCATGGTAAGTTTGGTTGGGTGTTGACCCGGATTTGGTTGTAACTGTTCGATTTACGCTCTCGTTACACATGTTTATTTATGAGCATTTATATGAAAGATATTATGCTACATGATTTATGTGAGTTTATGTGCTTTAAAAATTAAGTACATGTTTCTTGTTGGTATACTAGCATGATACCATGATTTTATATGATTGTGCATTATGCCATGCCATGACATAATATGCCACATTGCATTTAGAAACTTCATCGGGTCATTATGACTCACCCGGTGATTGTTTTCCTAGTGTGCAGTGATCCCGTTAGTACGCCACTTCTGATAGCGATTTCTAGCAGTGGTCTTCCAAGCCATAAGCTTGGAGTTATTTAATATTAATGTTGTTATTTATTAGAGACTCGGATGTAAAGTTATGTAGACTTTACTTGGGTAGATTATAGTAATAGTATTGTTATGTATTTGG
>CM028378.1:110058818-110100824 GCA_013146195.2 Codonopsis lanceolata | reverse complement strand
TCAACAAACATTTGGCTAATTTGGAATGATCCGGTGGTAGTAGATCTTGTGTGTAGCTCGGATCAACAAATTACGGTGATGGTGAATATTCCTTCGGTTACTCCCACGATGGCTTCTTTTGTTTATGCAAAATGTAATAGGCAAGGTCGTAATGATTTATGGAGGGATTTGGATACTCTTTCAGTAAATTGTGTAACCCCGTGGTTAGTTGGGGGAGATTTCAATGTTATTAGTCAGTCTTTGGAAAAACTAGGTGGAGCTCCGTGCGACTTTGGTGAAATGGATGATTTTAATAATTTCATGAGCCGGGCAGGTTTGGTTGACGCTGGTTATGAAGGAAGTCGTTATACTTGGTGCAACAATCAATCGGGGGTCATCGTATTTGGAAACGCTTTGTTTGGAGAGTGTTGGTAAATGGAGATTTTCAGCCGTTTTCCTCGTCTTGGGTTTCTCATTTAGTAACCTCGGTTTCAGATCATGCTCCTCTTCTTCTTGATTTTCGTATTACGGAGAAACATAAGAGCGGTTTTAGGTTTCAGAGAATGTGGCTTGATCACCCGGATTTTTTGGACTTTGTGGCAGGTTCTTGGAATAGGCCTTGTTGGGGAAGGGGTATGTCCCTTTTATATTTCAAGTTGAGAAGACTTCGGGTTGCTTTGCGTGATTGGAATTGGAAGGTGTTTGGTCATGTTCAGAGAAATATTGATTTCACTCAGGATAATATTCTCAAACTAGAAATGGATCTTCGCTGTGGGGTGGCAACAAGAAAGGGCGTGGTTTGTCGGTGGCTAAACAACGGCTCAATCAACTTTAGCTTTGGGATATGGAAATGGCCGAGACGAAATCTAGACAAGCATGGGTTCGAGAAGGAGATCTGAACACGGCCTTTTTTCATGCTAGCATTAAGGATAGATTTCTCAGAGAGGAATGTGCTTCGGCTTCGTTTAGCGGATGGCTCTATTAGTGAGGACCCGGTACAATTAGGTTCTATGGCTGAGACATATTTTACAGATCTTTTTGCTTCCAATGGGATGAGCGTGGATGAGAATCTTTTTGCTGGGATTCCGTGTTCTGTCTCGATGGAGGAGAACAATTCATTGACACCTGCTCCGTCAGTAGAGGAAGTGTGGTCTGCGGTTCAGTCACTTAGCCCGAATAGTGCACCAGGTCCTGATGGTTTTACAGGATGGTTTTTTCAGGGCTGTTGGTTGATTATAAAAGAAGATGTGATGGATGCGATCCGGAGTTTTTAGAGGTGGGGTGATGCATCTGGGAATTTCATCACGGCAGCTGTCCTTCTAAGGTGGATAATCCTGAAGCTTGAGTGACTTAGGCCGATCGGTCCTATGTAATTTTTCGGCAAAGATCATTTCTAAGATATTGGTAACTGTGCTAGCCAACTTGCTTCCTAAGATTGTCTCGTAACATCGATGGCTTTGTTAAGGGCGAAGTATACAAGAGAATATATTGCTAGCACATGAGTTAGTTCAACGTGTTGACACGAAAACGCGGGGAGGTAATGTGGTCTTCAAGGTGGATATGTCAAAGGCATATGACCGGCTTGAATGGAATTTTTCTGATTCGTGCGCTGCAAGCATTCGGGTTTAGCATGGAGTTTAGAAGTTTGATTTGTAATCTTCTTCAGAATAGCTGGTATTCTTTTAAGATTAATGGGTCTATGTCGGGTTTTTTCAAAGCAAATCGAGGGGTTCGTCAAGGTGATCCTATCTCTCCTATGTTGTTTATTCTCGTCAGAGGTTTTGTCCTTCAACTTAAACAAAGTCAGTCTCTCTCGCTTGATACCTTTCCCAAGATGGTCGTGGGGGAGTTGTGATAACGCATCTCTTATACGTAGACGACATGTTACTTTTTTGCAATGGCTCTAAAGGCTCAATTCAGGGTCTTAAGAGTGGTTTCTTTACTTCAAAGAATTGTTCTCGAAGGCATATCTCGCACATCGCCGAATGGACTGGGTACAACCATAGAAGCTAGCCGTTAACTTATCTGGGAATGCCGCTTTTTAAGGGTCGTTTCAAGCGTATCTATTTTGAGAATTTGGAACGAAAAATTTTGAGTAAAATTGCGCGATGGCGCAACAAATTTCTGTCTTTTGGAGGGAAGGTCACACTTATTAAATCGGTTTTGTGTAGTATCCCAGTTTGCACTATGGCTGCCTTGAAGGTCCCGCAACCGCGCTTCGCCGTTTAGAAACGTAAGATGGCGAATTTTCTATGGAGTTCTAATGGCGAGCATCGCACTCATTGGGTTGCTTGGAACCGTGTATGTTTGCCCGTAGAAGAGGGGGGTCTGGGGATACGTCCGTTGCAACAGGTCATGGTAGCGTTACATGCAAAGTTGGCGTGGAGGGTTCTAAACAAGCAAGGTTTATGGGTCCGTTTTTGTGTAGGTAAATATGGTTTGGACAACTTCCACCATCCTCGATATGTTACTCCGTCTCGAAAGCCATTCTTGCGCTCTCCGGTTCAAAATGTTAGTCGGTGGATTATTGGAAACGGGGAAGTCTCGTTTTGGGCAGATAATTGGTGTGGAGTTGTTCTAAATGGGCCGCTTCCTGTGGATAAATGTTTGTCGGTTGCAAAAGCTATGACTCAGTTGACAGATTTAATACCATTAATTCCTATAGAATATTGTGATCTGGTTCAGGCAATAGCTTGTGATGATACAAAGTCGGACAGGTTGATTTGCGAGATAACAACCTCGGGAGAGTTTAAGGCTAATGCTTTTTGGAAACATCATCGGGCCTCAGACAAAGATGAGATGGGCTCAGCTTATTTGGCAAGCGTGGATGCCTATGAAGGTCAGTTGCTTTCTATGGAAGTTATTTCACAATGCTCTTCCTGTCGATTCAAACATCCAAGCTCGAAATATTCCCTTTGTCTCCTGTTGTCGTTGTTGTGGTAATCAACCAGATATCGAAGATAGTTTGCATCTCTTTGTGAAGTCAAACATGGCTGTTAAAATTTGGACCAAGTTTGCTGGGTATTTTCATCTCCCCAGGCAATATTCTAATCTAGACCATATTTTTGAAGTTTGGTCCTCGGTTTCGCTTCGATCTCAGCTGGGAATGTCAATGTTCAGCTTATTTGCATATACTTGTTGGGAGATATGGAAGTCCCGATGTGCAGCCACTTTTGATGACAAACAAATGGTGGGAGATCAGATAGAGGCTCGGGTTTTAGACGGAGTTCGAGATGTTCTTCATGGTTTTGTTCCTAAGTCTCCTAGTAATAGGGCAGCTCTAGCAGCCATGCAATCTCTTCACTTAACTGCCAAGAGAGTTCCCATGAGGAATGGTTCTTGGGTTCGGTGGTCTTCTCCGGCTTCGGGTTATAAGTTAAACACGGATGGCTCGGCAAAGGACGGTAGATGTATAGGTGGGGGAGTTATTAGGAATTCAGATGGCGACTTTCGATGTGCTTTTTCTAGTGACTATGGGCATGGCACCAATATGAGAGCTGAAATTATGGCTCTGAGAGAGGGGCTTCAGCTTTGTAGATCTCTTATGTTGGATTCAGTGGTGGTAGAGTCAGATTCCTCGACAGCAGTTAATGTTCTTATTATGGGGCATCAGGAACCATGGCAGTATGTTTATATGCTTCGTGATTGCAGGGGGCTTTTGGGTGCATTTCAGTTACAGCATGTCTTCCGGGAGCAGAATAGGGTGGCAGACAGATTGGTTGCTTCAGCGCATGATCATGGGAGTCAGATAGTTTACTCAGATCTTACATCTTTGCCTATTGATGTTAAGCGGGCTTTAGCCTTTGATTCATATGGTCTGTATAGTTTTAGAAAATAGTTGGCTTTGTCTTGCTCTTGGTATGTATTTATTTTAGAGGTACGGCTCCTCTGTCCCCCCATTATAAGGGTAAGGCTGGTTGTCCCCCTCAAGTTTGTTCCTTTTGCTGTTAATAAAATGCTGCAGGGTGCCGCCCCTGTTTCCTTTAAAAAAAAAATTAAAATTGCATATTAGTGGGTTTTAATTCTCCTAAACCTAATTGTTTATAGACCGAAAAAGGCATCAAGTTAATACTTGCTCCTAAATCTTGCATTGCTTTCATCTTTTTAGAATCTCCCAAAAAAACTTGGATATTAAAGCTGACTGGGTCTTTCAACTTAGGTGGTAATTCGGGTTGTAAACAACGACGCTTTCGAAACAACAATTTTTCATTGTTTTCAAACTTGTGTTTCTTAGAGTGAAGATCTTTGAAAAACTTTGCATATGCTGGAATATTTTTAATAACATTAAGCAAAGGTAAATTAACATTTACTTTGGATAACATATTATAAATTTCCGTGAATTGTTTGTCCATTCGGTTTTTCATAAGTCTTCTTGGAAACGGAATTGGAGGAACATATGGTGGTGGAGCCACATAAGGTTCCTCTTCTTCTTGATCTAACTCTTTATCTACTTCAACTGTATTGTCTTTATTTTGAGTTTCTTTTTCTTTTTCTTGTTCCTTATTTGGAACTTCTACTTCTACTTCTTTTTCTTTTTCTTTTTCTTTTTCTACCTCTTGATTACTTAAATCATTAATCACTTTATCATTAACACTATCTTTCTCAATTTCTTTTTCTATTACCTTTTCAGAATTTTCTACTATAGCATGCATATTAGAAGGAGGACCAGAATCACTTACCTCTTCACCTATCACCTTACCACTTCGCAGGACGGTGATTGACTTAGCTTGCTCAGTTTGACTAGGGAACTTCTCTTCTTCTCTTTTATTTGCTTCTGAATTTTCAATATGTTTCTTCAGATTTTCAATTTCTTCAAGCATGTACTTCATCAAAGATGCTTGACCTTTACTAGCTACTTCTTGCTTGGGAACTTCTTCAATTCTCAACTGATTTTGATTTTGATTTGGCAACTGTGGAGGTTGTGGTGGTTGAGGTTGGAATTGTTGAGGTTGCAAAGGCTTATTTCCTCCCCAAGAAAAGTTAGGATGATTCCTCCAACCAGGATTATATGTATTGGAATATGGATCATTCCTTGGCCTTTGAGGGTACATATTCATAGCATTAGCCTGTTCAGAATACATAGCACTTGACGGACAAAAATTAGTAGCATGAGAATATAATCCACATAGAGCACATGCTTCTTGAATTTGCCAATTTTCAAATTGAGCTTGTGTATTTGAATTATCTTGCAATTGATATAGGCTCCTATTTTTACCTCTAGCACTTTTCTGTTGGGAATTAATACTTAGCATCTCAAATAATTCTTCTAATGCTTCGGTGTCATTCTATTAATAGAACCACCACTGCACTATCAACCATAGTTTGTAAACTTTGCGAAAGACCATGATAAAATTGAAGCACTAACATATGTTGAGCCAAATTATGATGAGGACACATAATAAGCAGATTTTTAAATCTATCCCATGACTCATGGAATGTTTCACCTGGTTCATTTTGAAATGACATGATTTGTTTTCTATACTACGTAAGAGATGCATGTTTGTAAAATTTGCTCATAAACAAATCATATAATTGTGCCCAAGTAAAAACACTATTTGGTGTTAGGTTCATAAACCATCTCTTTGCCAATTCTTTTAATGCACTGGGAAAGTATTTCATTTTAATTTGATCTTCAGTTAACCCTCCTAAAGGAAAAGTACTCATCATGTATTCATATTCTCTTAAGAAACCGACAGATCTTCATTAGGGCATCCCATGAAAAGATGGTATGGCATTAAAATAATGTCCTTTAGCTCAAAATTCCTAACAACATCCGGCAAGACTAAACATGATGTTACCACATTTAATGAAGGTCTACTAAATCATTAATAGTTCTTTGATTTACTACTACTTCCATATTTCTTCTTGCGAGGCTCTTCTTGTCTTTGATTCCTATTGACTGGTCAACTAGGTTTTCGAGGATTACGATTATTGTTATTATCTTCCATTGTAGGATCAACCAGAGGATCCTCTTGATTAATTGGTCTTGATTATCGGGCTCGAAAGCTAGATTTTCAAAATATCTTTGGTATCTTTTAACAATATTTATCTCTTGATCTAAGTCTACCAATTCGGGATTTAAAGATCTACGACCTTGCATAAAAATAAATTAAAAGCAATTTAAAAACAACTAACTATTAAGGCAAAATAAAATAAAATCTTTTTGTATTTTTTTTTTATAAAACAGAAAATTAAACTAAAAACTAAATTAAATTAAAAACTACGCTACCTACAAACTAACTACGTGAACTAGCTTGTCCAACGGCGCCAAAAACTTGATCGATGTTTTATTTAATCTTTTCCTTGCAAGTGTACAAGACTATTATAGAATAGACTCGGAAGCAAGGGTCGAACCACAGAGACAAGTGATCACGAGCAGTGCGGTTATAGATAGCAAATTATTAACCTAAGGGGTTTTTATGTTTAATTCTACTCTAATCTACTAGTTATAGATGTTTAACTAATTAGCGATAATAATAGATATGAAGATCTTATGGTGAGTGGAAATCTAGGATTACGGGTTTCACTTATATCTCCTTTATGTTCAATTCATAATAATGTCATTCAATGTCTTGGGTTCGTTCACTAAAAATAGATATAGTTACGTTGAACAATTGGTTCACTCCATCCCCGCAAAATTCACCCATTCCATATCCTAAGCACGAGGCGCAGGCGTAATCTAGTTGTCACCTAGATTTATGATCTATCATCACCTAGATCATGTAAGAACCCGGTCCTAACTTATCACTCTCGTGCTTCGATAGGTCCAATTTATTGTGTTGGTGAGCCGATTGTACGACATATGCACTTGGTCATGCAGTTATCCGCACCTCTAAGCCTTTATTATTTGCGATTACATTCATTTGTTCAAAGCAAAATAATATAGGGGTTGATAAACAACACAATCAACAAGCATTGAATAGACATATATATAAGAATCAAAACATAAATTCGATACAAGTTACCTCCCACCTCCTAGATTAGGGATGATTTAGTTCATCATAGACGATGAACGAGACATGAAGATGATGGAAGACATGATTTGATCTTCAATACTTGAAATTACAAAACCTAATTATGTTATACAATCTAAAACTACCTAAAATCTATGTAAAGAGAGCTTCGGCCGTCCTCCTATGCTTAGGCTCGGCATCGACTTCTATATATACTTGGGAGTTGTGATTGAATCGAATGACTGTGTGAAAATCCGAAAAGTCGCATTACGCCTACCTTGCGGTCGCAAGGTCTTTGGTACCTTGCGTCCAAGGTCTTTGATACAGCGTCCGCAGGTCTCCGATGTGTGTGCTTTTTGCTCTTTGATTGCCGGCGACTTCGGGGGCTATCTTGCCTACCTTGCGGTCGCAGTCGCAGGTGCGAGGCACCTTGCGTCCGCAAGGTGTCGAGATGTGCAGCATTTTCATTTTTCTTCAATTTTTCTTTCTTTGTAATTTGCACTTAAAACCACAGTTTCGCGTATTTTCACGAACAATCCTCAAACTTACAAAACTCACCAAAAACATATATTAGTACTCAAAAGACTCGTGAAATAGCATAATTCAAGTCACGAATATATAAAATCGGCGTATAAAATACATCGATCGATCACTATACACATCCACGTCAATGCCCAGTTTGATTCCTTCAAAAGAATCCTAAAGGAAACCTTGAGACAAGCATACGATCGCTTCTTGGGTGAAGGTGGTAATAAATAGCTGCTTTTCTCTTGGTAAAACATATGACAAAAAGGAAATGAACATGAAGTTTTTAGGCTCTCTAGGTAGCTTATGGCATGTTAAAACCACGGCTATGAAAGAATCCAAAAACTTAAACGAGATGACTCTCCGTAGTCTCTACGCAAGTTTGAAGGTTTATGAACTTGAAGTAAATCAAGCTCTAGAGCAAGACAAGCAGGTTCAAAAGCGTGTCTTTGCCACCATGGTCAAGAAGAAATCATTGTTGAAAACAAACCTTCCACTTCCTCCTGTGAAAATGATTTTCTATCCGATGAACAATTTGCTATGTTTGTTAAACGTTTTAAAAAATTTGCAAAATATGGAAGGAAGAACACACACCAACAACCTTTTAGGAAAAATGGTGAAAGCTCATCTAAGGAAGAGCTTGTGTGTTACAATTGTAGAAAACCTGGTCATTTTGCCTCCAAATGTCCAAAACCAAAATTTGAAGCATACCGAAAACCTACTTTTTGAAAATTTCAAAAACAAAAGGGTATGTTGGCAGAAGTCATAGAAGACAAACAGGTTGCTACATGGTTTGAGACTGATTCAGAAGAGGAAGAAGATGATTGTGAGCAAGCTAACATATGCTTAATAGATCATGATTCAGGTCCTACCTATGACTCTGAAAATGAAGTCGAAGTTTCACCTAGTCCCTTGGATAAAAGTGAAACCAACAGTGATAGCTTCAGTAAGGAAGAACTTCTCAAGGATAATCAAGATATGCTTGAAGAATTTAATTCCTTTAAAGTAGCCTATGTTAAACTTGCAAAGAACTGTGAGAAACTTACTGCTGAGAAATCTATGATGGCAGCTGAGATTCAAACTCTCAATAGCTATCAACAAGAAAGTATCAAACTGAAGGAAGAAAACAAATTCCTTTGTGACAAAATTAATTGTCTATCTGAGCTTCTCAAAGGACTTGACCTAGAGAAAATTGTCTTGCAAAAGACAATTGACTCTTGGAACAGCTCCAAGGATGCCTTCGAAGAAATCCTTTCAAGCCAAAAATCTAGTAATGATAAAACTGGCATAGGATATTCAGATGTGCCTCTTACGACATTTTCTTCAGTCACAGAGAAAGGTGAATCCTCCGAGAATGCTAATGATATATCTTTCTCTAAATAGACATTCGGAAATAAAGGGAAACAAGGCCTTGGCTATTCAAGTGTTCCCTATGTTTACCCAAAAGTTCAGAAAGGAAAAGTCAAGATGACTGATTCAAATGAGAAAACTGAAAAGGTAATGGTAGAGAGAGTGAAGTCTGCCGACAACAACTATGCTATGGCAAAGTCTGCTGGCGGTAGACCTACTAAACCTCTACCGGTAACTATTAAGTTTGTCTATGAAACAGACAAGGCTCCTTTACCTGTTGAAAGTAAACTTAAAGGTATTCTACCGAATCCTCCTAAAAGGGTAATCAACAGACAAGCTAAAGCTAAGTCTGGTGGTAGCCTACCTAGGAAGATTCAAAAGAAACCAATTAAGTCTACCGTCAACAAGCAAGCTGAACCAAGAATGGATGTCAAGAAAAGGGATGATCATAATCACTCTTCAACTAAAGCCACTAACAGTTCTCTATGGAATTTTCATTTATGTCATTCTTGCAATTGCCTAGGCCATCTGGCCCCAGAATGTCTGCTAAGGTTCACTCCAAGATCAGAGAGACCCAGTTCTCTCAAGGTCAAACAGGTATGGGTTCCAAAAGGTTGCTAATCCTTAGGACCCGAAAGAAAATAAAGGGTACCTTGTTGCTTTAATTCTTTTTTAGGTATGCTTCATGGCTATAGAATCAGAAAACAAAGACATCCGTACTGGACGGTGGCTGCTCAAGACACATGACAGAAAGCAGTCTTCTTCTGATATAGGCTAAGCTAAAGAACCCACTGTTATTTTCGGAGACAATGCAAGAGGAAAGACAATTGGATATGGCTCAATCACTAGAGGAAGTCTCTCCATCAACAAAGTTTCTCTAGTAAGTGGCTTAAAGCACAATCTGTTGAACATATCCCAATTTTGCGACAAAGGACTACTATGCCAATTCAACTCCAATCAGTGCCTCATCAATGACAGTGAATCCTGCTCTACAATACTGACCGGCAATAGACAAGGAAACGTCTATGTCGTGGACTTAAATCTTCTAGGGAGATTCTCAAGCCTTTGCCTAGTATCTAACAACGTTCGTGACAACAGGTGGCTATGGCACAAGCGTCTCAGTCACCTCAACTTCAAGCACCTCTCCAAGCTCTCAAAAGATGGGCTTGTCAAAGGTCTACCTACGGTGTCTGCCGACCATGACAGAAGTTGTAAAGCCTGCCAACTAGGAAAACTTTCCAAGTATTCCTTCAAAAGAAAGTTTGTCTTGTCAACAAGCAGGACCTCTTCAACTGCATATGGATCTCTTTGGACCAATCACAACAACGGTATTTACGGAGACAAGTATACACTTGTAGTGGTTGACGACTACTCCAGATTCACTTGGATTGAAACAATGACATCTAAAGATGAAACGTATGATCTAGTCACTGCATTTTTCAGAAGACTTCAAACTCAAAAGCTTGAAGACATTAGTGGCATAAGATCAGACAATGGAACTGAATTCAAGAATAATGGTGTAGAAAAGTATTGCGATGACCACGGGATCGGACATAACTTCTCTGCCGCCAGTACTCCTCAACAAAACGGTGTAGCTGAACGAAAGAACAGAACATTGATTGAAGCAGCTAGAACAATGTTGGCAGAAGCTAAACTTCCTAAGTACTTCTGGGCAGAAGCCGTCAACTCTGCATGTTTTACCCAAAACAGATCCCTGGTAAACAAGTTTCATAATAAAACTCCATATGAAATATGGAGAGGAAGAGCCCCCAACATAGGATTTCTTAAAATCTTCAGCTGTAAATGTTTTATTCTTCATAGTGGAAAAGAATACAGAGGAAAATTTGATGCAAAATCAGACGAAGGAATTTTTCTGGGGTATTACAAACATTCAAAATCATTTCGCATTTTCAGTAAAACTCATTTAAAAATTTTAGAATCTGTGCATGTTTCGTTTGATGAATATTCTAAAGGATATCTTCCTCCCTGGTCTCTTTATTACTATGTTCGAGGAATTTTATTCATGCAAAGGGCCTCTATGTTCTCCTTCTGTCATTGTTATAGAGAAGCAAATTCAGTTGCAGATGGACTTGCCAATTATGCTATAGATAATCGCGCGGATGCAGAAGTTTTCTCTCTCACTTTTTTGCCTCCTTTGGTCAGAGGAAATTCTATTTTGGATGGCTGTGGTACCTCTCATGTTCGCATATCTTAGTTCCTTTATTTGCCTTTGTATCTATTTCTATTTCGAGGTAAGGCTACTTTGTCCCCCCATTTATAAGGGTAAGGCTGGTTGTCCCCCATTCAAACGATTACAAAAAACACACTATTGCACACACTGAAGGTGCGATCTGCCTTATCTCGGTCTTAGGGTTTTGCGGCTATGGCCGATGTTCCACCAGCACCGCCGGATCCTCCACCCTCCAATGCTCCAAAATCTTTTGTTGATGCCCTCGGTTCATCCCTCGGCCTTCCCTTCCACCTTTTCCATTCCTCCATCTTCATATAAGGGAGAACCCTCTCTTAAACTTTCTTCCGAACTCATTGAAACCCTTGCGGCCCACCGTTTTGCCTTAATCGGTAAGTTTTCCCATGGCCGGCCCTCCATGGAAGCTTCCAGGAAATACTTCAATACTATTGGCCTCAAGGCTGCGTTTACTATCGGTCACTTGGATTCTAAGCATATTCTCATCCGGGTAAACAATCATGAGGACTATCAAAGGCTTTGGATTAAAGATCATTGGTATCTTGGCAAATACCCAATGCGGGTCTTCAAGTGGACACCCAATTTGGCGATGTAGAATGCTCAATCGTTCGATGCGGTTTGCTTTGCTGGTCTCCCTATTCATTTGTTCAATAAATCGGCCTTGTTCTCATTGGCCTCTCTATTTGGTAAACCTCTCATGTTAGATCAGCCGACTGTTAATCTTTCAAGGCCCAGTGTTGCCCGCATCTGTGTCGAAATTGATCTCCTTCATCCTTGTCCCACACGTATCTGGGTAGATTGTGGCAGTGATTATCCAAGTTTTTGGCAACCGCTTGAAGCTGAGAATAAGCCAGCCTATTGTGCTCATTGTTATCGTCAAGGACATTATGAACTTAATTGCAAGGTTAAAAATCCTATCCCTGCTCATTCAGATCAAAATCAAAACCCTTCTACCCTTCCAACTCAGCCTCATAATGCACGACAGAGATGGACCCCTAAGAAACCTTCTACTGATACTGCTAAGCCTCCCCATGCAGCCCATGATACCCCCCCGTCTGAATCCCATGGCAAAGGTAATGGCAAGGTACCTTCGAATCTGAATGAGTCTCCCCCTAGTCAAGACCCAACTCTAGTTCTTTGTGGACATTCCCCAATACGCCTCGACTATCCCTCGAGTTCTTCGAAGCCAATCTGGATATTAATCTGGATGTTAATCAACCTCATGTCCCCAATAAACCCAGTGAGACAACTTCTGCCTCGACTATCCCTCAGGATTCTTCAGTCGAAGCCGAACTGGATATTAATCTGGATGTTAATCAACCTCATGTCCCCAATAAACCCAGTGAGACAGCCTCTTCTCCTTTGCCTCGTACCAATGATTCTCCGGTAATCCCCTCCTCTCCAAACCGATTTGCAGTTCTGGACATTTTAGAGACAGATGATGATGATAATAGCTCTCTTAATGCCCTTAATGTTGAGCATGCCCAGATTTCAAACAAACCAAGGCAAAAACCTCCTATCCCTCCGTCGGATAGGCTCACTCGATCTCAGGCTTCTAAGCCATCCGACGGATCTTCTGCTTAAGTTTTTATGGATATTAAAGCCCTTTTTTGGAATATTCGGGGCATTGGTAATGAGCCTTCAGTTAGCCGCCTTAAGCAACTTGTTCGCCTTCACAACATCTCGATAATTGCTGTTTTTGAACCTATGCTGCATATGGAAAAAGTGAACCTTATTTCTCGTCATCTGAAATTCAGGTTCTCCGCTTCCAATTCTAGAAGTTCTATTTGGATTTTTGTTAAATCCTCTTTTACTTGTCATTTTATTAATGATTCTTCGCAGCAAGTTACCTTGCAGATTCAACATTACTCTTGGCCTTCCCATGCTATTCTAACTTGCGTTTATGCCAAATGCAACATTGATGATCGGAAATCTTTATGGGATGATCTTATTTATCTTGGAACTTCTTATCCAGATGTCCCTTGGATTGTTGGCGGTGATTTCAACATTATCCTCCATCCTGATGAAAAATCTGGAGGTGTGGGTTGGGACCGTCTTGGAGCTTTGGATTTTCATGCATGTCTTGCCGCTTCGGGCCTTTCTGATATTGGCTTTTCTGGGAATATCTATACTTGGTGGAATAAGCGGGATGGGAATGCTACTATTCATGAGCGAATAGATCGTGTTCTTTGTAATACTGCCTGGTTGGAAAAATTTAACGCCACTTCAGTTCAACATCTTAATCGGACTTGCTCAGATCATGCTCCCCTCCTCACTTCTATCATCAGTCAGTCTAATCGGGGACCTTCTACTTTTCGCTTTCTTAATGTTTGGACCAGCCATGCTTCCTTCAAAGCCACAGTTTCTAATGCCTGGGATTGCAGTTTTGATGGTCGGCCCATGATTCGGTTTTCTCGAAAATTAAAGAATGTTAAAGATTCTTTAAAAAGCTGGAACAAGAATATTTTTGGTAACATCTTCTCTAATCTTAGACAAGCTGAGGAAGATGTTCTTGAAAAGGAATTATTATTTGATCTCAATGCATCTCCTTCTAATCGGGAAGATTTTATGGTAGCTCAAGCAAAGTTAAAGAACTTTCTCAAAACAGAAGAAGACTACTGGAGACAAAAATCCAAAATTAAATGGTTAAAAGAGGGCCAAGGTAACACGAAGCTTTTTCACGCTTCAGTTAAACAGCACCAACGACGCCTTTTTCTGCACTCTATTCATGATATGGCAGATAGACTTCTTGAGACTGAGGAGACTATTAAGCAGGGAGCTGTTAGCTATTTCATGGAGCAACTTCAATCTGATGATCTCATATTTCCTTCTCTTAATATGAATGTTATTCCTCGTATTGTCACGGATGACTGGAACTCTCTTCTCATTTCCCCTCCTTCAACTTCGGAAATAAGGAAGGCAGTGTTTGACTTAAGTGGAGATAGTGCTGCGGGGCCGGATGGTTTTACGGGCAAATTTTACTCTTACTGCTAGGACATTATTGGCGATGATTTTTGTGATGCTGTGCTTGAATATTTCTCTGGTTTCTCCCTCCCCAAGAACTGGACAAGCACCTTCATTGTGGCTATCCCTAAGGTTGATTCCCCGTACTCTTTCAAGGATCTTCGTCCCATAAGCCTATGTAACTTTTGTAATAAGGTTATTTCTAAGATCCTCTCGACTCGGCTTGCCTCAATTCTTCCTCACATTATTTCTGCCAATCAGAGTGCGTTTACTAAAGGCCGAACCATTCAAGATAATATTCTTCTGGCTCAAGAATTAATGAGTTTTCTGGGCAAACGAGTTTCTGGTTCCAATGTTGCTATTAAACTCGATATGGCGAAGGCCTTTGATAGAGTTTCTTGGCTTTTTTTAATCAAAGTTATGAGGCAGTTTGGTTTTCATGAGGTGTTCTTAGATCTTGTTTGGAGACTCATCTCAGATAATTGGTTCTCCGTTCTTATTAATGGGAGGCCTTGTGGATTCTTTTCTTCGTCCCGTGGTCTTCGGCAAGGTGACCCCACCGAAGTCTCTTCATTCTCTCCGCTGATTATTTTAGCCGAAGTCTCAATATGTTACATCAGCAAGTGTCTCATTCAATCTATTCATCCATAAGCGGATGCCCCATTATATCTCATCTCTCTTTTGCTGACGATATTATTATATTCTGTAATGGAGGCAAGAATTCTATTGAAAACCATAAGGCTGTTTTTAAGCACTATGAAGAGGTCTCTGGCAGCTTATTAACATATCCAAGAGTGCATTCTTTGTGGCTTCCTCTACTGATATACACCGAAAGGCTTTGATATCATCCACTCTGAATATTTCTCCTGGAAATCTTCCCATTAATTATTTGGGATGCCCGCTTTTCTATGGGCGGAAGAAAGCGGGCTATTTTGACAACCTCATTCTCAAGTTCTGACGGCGTATTTCCAAGCCCAGTGCAGTCGGTTTCTCAATTCGAGCGGCCGTATCATCCTCATAAAACATGTTCTTCACTCCATAGTCAGTTATCAGTTAGCTTCTTTTGACCCCCCAGTTTCGGTCATTTCTCTTATTGACAGGATGTGTTCCAGCTTCTTTTGGGGGCAATCTGATGGGAAAAATAAATGTCATTGGATAGCTTGGAAGAAATGCTGTAAGCCTACTTCTGAAGGTGGCCTTGGTCTTCAGAACATGGCTGATATAGTTACAGCTTATAGTGTTAAACTTTGGTGGCGATTCCGCACTTCTGTCAGCTTGTGGTCTACTTTTCTTAAAGCCGGTATTGTTCGGCCTCTCCATCCTAATCAAGCTCGTCTTAAAGGTTCCCATGTTTGGAAGCGTATGCTCAAAGCAAGGGACATTGCCGAGCCTCACATTTTCTGGTTCTTGGGTCGGGGAGACTGCTCGCCATGGTTCGATAACTGGTTGCTTAATACCCAAGTTCAACAGCCTCCTGGATGTTCTGTCTCTTCAGTTCGAGATATCCTATCTCCTATCTCTGGAACTGATTCAAGACCTTTGCTTCCCCCTCACATTGAAGAGATGATTTCTGATCAACATATAACTCTTGATGATTCGGCAGACTGCCCGTTCTGGACTGCCACTTCATCCGGCCAATTCAGCCTTGCCTCGGTTTATAATTTGGTATGTGATCATCAGCCTTCTCTTCTTTCGGCTGCTTTCACTTGGCACAAAGCTTTGCCAAGACATATAAGTGTGTTTATTTGGAAGTTGCTAGCTCTCAAGCTCCCGATAGATGAAGCCTTATGTCGAAAAGGGATTTCTTTAGCCTCTAAATGCTACTGTTGTAGAGAGGGTTATTTGGAAACTTTTGTGCATGTGTTTCTTCAAAGTCGCAATGCAGATGTGATCTGGTCTCATTTTCATAATATTTTTGGAGTTCCAAAATTCTCAGGTTCCATTTCTCAAAGGTGCTTCTCTTGGTGGCTGCACAGCAAAGCTCTCCCTTTTTCCTTGCTTCCTTCCATTATCCTTTGGCATATATGGAAGGCCCGTAATATGGCTGTGTTTGAAGATATTAGTCTTCCTTCTATGGTGATTATTAGAAACATTTCTTCTGAGCTTTTCCAAGTGCTTTCAGCAGCAAATTACTATATCTCAGATCTGTCGAGTAATGCCAATCTGTTGCATGGCTATCGTAAGAAGGTGTTAGTTCAACAAGTTGCTTGGCGCAATCCCCCCTCGGGTCGTGTTAAACTCAATTCAGATGGAGCAAGTCGTGGTAACCCAGGTATTAGTGGCGGTGGTGGCATAGTTCGTGATTCCTCCGGGCATTGTCTCTTTGCCTACTCTATTTTTTTTGACGTTTGCTCAAACATGACGGCTGAAATTAGAGCCCTTTTCTTTGGTGTGCAATGGCTTTGCGATAACGGTTTCCATGATGCCATCATTGAAACAGACTCTAAAGTTTTATTTGAGTGTTTCTCTCAAGGCCATAAATTACCCTGGATACATTCTTATTTGGTTCGCCATATCTCCCGTTCTCAAGCTGCGATGGGATTTACTTTCTCTCACTGTTTCCGTGAAGCTAATAAGGTGGCTGATAGTTTAGCAAATCTTGCTTGTGATTCTCGGTCTGATGTTTTTTTCCACAGTTTGCTAGATATTCCTCGTCACACGAAAGGTCTTATTTTACTAGATGCTAGCAATACTCCTTATATTAGAATCTCTTGATTGGTTGTATTTCCTTTTCGAGGTAAGGCTCCTCTGTCCCCCCGTTCAAAGGGTAAGGCTGGTTGTCCCCCTCAAGTTTGTTCTCTTTTTTTATTTTAATAAAATCTCGCAGGTGCCGCCCTGCTTCTCGTAAAAAAAAAACAAAAAAAACAAAAAAAAAAAAAAAAAAAAGGCTGGTTGTCCCCCTCAAGTTTGTACCTTTTTTTTCTCTTTTTAATAAAATAGTGCAGGGTGCCGCCCCTGTTTCCTAAAAAAAAAAAAGAGCCTAGAAAGGCTCCGAACGTTGCTAATGATTCTGATAATGATGAGACAGGTACAAATACAACATCTACTTCCACTCCTCATCAAACAACGGCAACTGCCGACCCCTCCAGTACCGCTAACCCTCCACCGATAGATGTAAACTCTTCCGGTACCGGTACCAACTCTTCTATTGACCCAGAACCCATCTCTTATGTTTTACCCCAAGCACCTTTGCAGATCACTCATCCTTCTTGTTCACCAGAAAACGAAGGTTTTGAAGATCCTATCTCTTCTGAACCAGATTTTGGTGAATCTCCTTCTCAACCTACTCCGGAATTCTTAAGGGAAGAACCCACCAGAAGTGATCTTCCTCCAACCATTATTGAAACTAGAGATCACCCCCATTTCTCAAATCATTGGTTATCTCAACACAGGAGTTCGTACGAGAAATAAAGTTCGAGAAGAGACTATGTTTGCTTATGCATTCGTATCTGAACTCGAGCCAAAGAAGATTTATGAAGCTATAGAAGATCATAACTAGATTGAAGCTATGCAAGAAGAGCTGAACCAGTTTGAAAGATGCAAGGTGTGGAGCTTAGTTAAAGGCCGACTGATCATCCAGTCATCGACACCAAATGGGTTTCCAGAAACAAAAGAGATGAAGATGGGAATGTCACCAGAAACAAAGCTAGACTGGTTGCTCAAGGCTACAGACAGGAAGAAGGAATTGACTTTGATGAAACTTTTGCTCCTGTTGCTAGACTAGAGGCAATCAGACTCTTTCTAGCCTATGCATCGTTCATGGACTTCAAAGTGTATCAAATGGATGTAAAGAGTGCCTTTCTGAATGGTGATCTTCAAGAAACTGTATACGTGGAATAGCCTCTAGGATTTGTCATTACAAACAAACTGGATCATGTCTACCGACTCAAGAAAGCTCTCTATGGCCTGAAGCAAGCTCCCAGAGCTTGGTATGAAACTCTATCCAAGATCTTAATAGAACAAGGATTCGTGAGAGGAAGGATAGACACTACCTTATTCATCCTCAAGCACAAAGGTCATTCTCTTCTGGTACAAATCTATGTGGACGACATCATCTTTGGATCAACTAACCAAAGCCTGTGTAAAAGATTCGAGAAGCTGATGCAAAGCAAGTTCAAGATGAGCATGATGGGAGAACTTACCTACTTTCTAGGACTGCAGATACAACAGACTTCCGACAGTATCTTCATCAGCCAAACCAAATATGCAAAGGAGCTAATCAAGAAGTTCGGTCTTGATTCAGCTAAAGGATTTGAGACTCTAATGTCTACCGAGGAATCATAGGTTCACTTCTTTACCTTACTGCTAGTAGACCTGACATTATCTTTGTTGTTTGTGTGTGTGCAAGATTTCAGGCAGATCCAAAGGAATCACATTTGCTTGCTGCCAAACATATCATCAGATATGTTTCTAGAACAACAAATCTAGGCATATGGTATTCCAAAAACAACAATTTCGATCTAGTTGGATACTCAGATGAAGACTATGCAGCCTGCAAAGTGAGCAGAAGAAGTACTGGTGGGACTTGTCAATTTCTTGGAAATAGACTTGTCTCATGGTCTTGCAAGAAACAAGGATCAGTTGCAAACTCAACCACAGAAGTTGAATACATCGCTGCAAGCAGCTGTTGCACTCAACTCCTATGGATGAAGCAACAACTAGTGGACTATAACATCAAGACTGCAAATTGTCCAATTATGTGTGACAACACATCAGTAATTTCAGTCTCCAAAAATCCAGTGATGCACTCCAAGACAAAGCACATTGATATTCGTTATCACTTCCTCAAAGATCATGTGGAGAAAGGTAACATCAGTCTGGAATACGTTCCAACTGAGCATCAATTGGCTGACATTCTCACAAAACCACTGGATGCCACCAGGTTTGCTTATTTAAGGAGAAATCTTGGTATGATTGATCCTACGGCTTAATTCAAAGTTTTATTAATGTTTATTTCTTACCGGTAGACTTAGTTTTAGACTGACCGGAAGACGTAAGTTTCCCTTTACCGGAAGACTTAAAGGTCAGTATTCTTACTTAGTCTATTTTTATTAAAGAGGTTTCTAAAGCAATAAAGGGGGTCAAGGATAAAATTCAGTACTAAGAAAATATCTCAAGTTCCCGCTTGAATTTTAAAAAATTTCTCGCCTTTAAATAGACCTTGAACCGCCTTTTGCCAAACTTTACGGAACCCCTTTGATAAAATATTTCTCTCTCTATTCATACTCTCTCTGTGTAATTGCTTTCTACATTCCCAAATCTTTCTTGTTTCTTCTTCTCATCAACAGCAATGGTATGTTCTTCTCTACTTCTTGAAACTTATTGTTTTATGTTCTACATTTCATTTCATAACCTAAAATTGTTTTGGAATTCAAACGATCACTTTTGAGTTTCATACAGTTTCCGCCATTGTTGTTCTTAAAAAAAAAACAACTTGAAACTAACAGTCGTTTATATGCTTTAAATGTTTACCTTCTTGAAAAACTTCTGTTATACATTTCTCTGGTTCGGATTCTCTAAACATTCTAAGGTTTCAAGCTTTCATTTCGAAAAATTCCAATTATTTTTGAAAACCTTGAAATTTCTGCTTGTTTAGTTCTTGAGGTGAAAAGCCCTAATTTTTATTTGCATTTCTTTCAGGAAAAAACTTCAAAATCAAAGCATGACAGCGTAAAGAAACTGAACCCCGAGACAGACATTCCACCGAGCTTGGATGTCAATCTTCCGGGATATCCAACCTTTCCCGCCTCTCATGACATCATAGTGGCCCTGGACCCAAAACTCTATATTCCAGGGATGTGTATTGACCTTCAATCAGTATGCACAATAGCCGCCGGCGTCAAAGCATGCGAGGACATGAACGCCTATGGAATACTTCCTCTCTTCTGCCTCAACGACAAGAATTACAGTATCTTTCTGGCAGAAGAATTTTATCAGAGAATGGAACTCATGAGCAAAAACGCTCTACGAGGATGGATAAGAGGCCGTCCAGTCTCCATCACCGCCAAGACAATCTCCACCATAATCGGCGTGCACTTTGGTGGAGCACTTGCAGCAACCATTGCTAAGGCTATGCATGCCTGGGAAGCAATGAGGGGAGTAGATACCTACAGGGAACCACAAGGGAAAATGCTCAGAAATCTCTTCCCTCTGGACGTCTACTGCACCAGCCACCTTATTGACAAGGGGCTTCTGTTCAAAAGTGGAGCACATGACATGTTTACGGTACAACAGATCAACTTAACCAGTGTCGTATTCCTTCAGCTCCGTCTCAACTGGGGGGCCGTCATCTTCAACGAATTAAAGCAGTGGGTAGAGAAAGCAAAGAACAACCCCACTTGCAAACGCCCCTTCGTAAGGCTAATCAATGCCTTACTCAGAGACACCTTGGAAATCAACTCTTCCTTGAAGGAAGATGAGTTAATAGTAGTGGCCAAGGAGAAGCAGCTAACAGCCTCGTTCTTCAGTAAGTACACTGAGTACGAGAACAAGCGAAGGCTGCAGAAGGGTCTTCCGCCAGTCACCCTTGATAAAGTTGCTAAGCCGCTACCGATCATCGTCACTCGCTTCAACATGGAAGCCTATGACGCGGCCAGCAAGACCTTCAAGAAGGCTTCATCAAAATTTGATGAACAAATTGCCTCCACCATCCATCAACAGGCAAAAGACTTGGCTGATGAGGCAGAGTAGCTGCTAAGAGCCAAGATGCAATCCAAGGGCAAGAAGAAGACAAGGCCGGAAGATGCAGTGCCTACTGAAGAGGAGCAGGCCAAATGGGTTAGAAAAGAGATGAAGGAAGGCTAAAAGAACCTGCCTCCAGCCAGACCAACTCCTTCACCTTCCCCAGCCCAAACTTCACAAGCTCAGCCATCTTCTCAAACTCAAACCTCTTCTTCCCAGCCATCTACTCAAACCAATCAACCACCCTCACCCTCTCCTGCACCCACTCCTAAACCAAAACGAAGGAGACTTCGTAAAACCTTTGAAAACCAGCCACCAGCAGACACTCCTGCAACTACCGATGCCGCATCTGAGTCTCCTACTCAGCCGCTAAGGAAGAAAAGGAGATCTGCCGGTACCAAGCCCTCTACCAACGCCCAACCCTCTACCGACGCCGACCCAACTACCGACGCCCAACCAACTACCTCTAGCCAACCCTCTACTGCCACACCCAACCAACAACCTATTCCTACTGAGTCATCTACTCAGAGGAATTCACCACCTCCGGAGGAGCCTATCCCTTAAGAGGAGCCTCAAACTCAGGAGGAGCCTGCCAGAACCCCCACCCCTCCTCCTCCTTCACCTTTCAACTACTCTCCTGACCCTTCTACCCCTTCCTCACCTCACCAATCCCAACCACCTTCATCAACCGCACCACAACCAACTTCAATCCCTCCCACAAAACCAATAGACTCTGCCGCTGCCAAATTCCTTTTCGAACTTTCCTTAGTAGCAGAGCTATTTACCCCTAACCAACAACCTCCTCAACCTACCCTTCACAAACCAAAATCCCTTTTCTACCCTGCCCCATCTTTCTAGTTCTCTACCGACAATCTACCCGAATCCTCCCATATCAGTGAAAATTCTGACACTGATATGGAGCTTGATTCCCCACCAACACCTCCTCCCCCTCCACTTGTAACCATATCTTCCTCTGCCAATACCATACCAACCCAAGACTCGTCCTCTTCCGACTCCATCACTCCTCCACTCCAACAGCCCTTACGGCATGACGTCTCTACCTCTGCCGGCACCATTCACATTTGCCAGGCAACCTCTTCTTATCAGCCAGGCAATGATGAAGTTTTGTCAAGGCTGGATGCCATCTATCAACGGCTAGGCGAGCTCATAAGCATCACTACCGCTACCGCCGAAATAGCCATTGCCGCTTCCAAGGCCAATGACCGGACTGCCGCTCTTCTACGACAATTTCAAGAGGATGTTTGGACTCGCTTTGGACAGATACGACACGACTTCATAAACGTCAAGATCAACGTTGAATCTCAATGAGATGAATGTGTACATATCCGCTCCTCCCTCTTCTACGAGCTTTTCCATGCCATCACTCTCCATCTCGACAGCGGTCGCCCTCCTGTTCTAGAGCTCAACCGCCTTCCTTGCGACTCTGCTCACAACATTATGAATACCCATCGTGATCGTGATCTAGCCATCACGGAGGAGAAGCAAATGAGGTCAATCAACAGAATGTTGATGGAAGAGAACAGTCGTCTTCGTGAAGAACTTGACTACCGTTCTCGTTCCACCAGACCTCCTACTGATGCAGATGACGAGTACGTACACAGAATGGAAGAGCTAGAGAGAGAACGAAGGGAAAAGGAAGCTGCAGACAAAGGCAAAGGGAAAAGACGTTGGTAGTTTTGTATCTTTTCTTCCCTTACCTTTGCATTTATCTTACATTTTGAAAACTCTATGATATGTAAACATTTTGTTTATAAATACAGAAGATTATTTGATTTTCAAAATTTTCTTGTTTAAATTCTTGTTACTTCTTTCTCTATATCTGTTTAGAATTTAAACACTCAGTTTAAATTTATTTGAACTGCTACTGATCTGTGTGCTATTCTATGATTTCCTTATTCTTGTATGCACTTAGATTAGTTTCTTACACTTGAGGTGCTCTTCTGTTTGATAGAGGCATGTCTTCCGCTACTATATATATAAATTTCTTAGCCATGCTATTATCTATCAAATAGTCTTTTGATAGCCCTCATTTGTAGTAATGATGACCAGATATAAATAGGAGGAGATTGTTGATTCTTGTGTTAGATTTATATCTGTTCAGATCATTACATTAGTTTTATACTTAAGTGGCTAATCGGGCTGCGTATCGATTAGCATGGCAACTGTGTATAGAACTTTGCCTAGTATAGTTTTATAAGACTTTACAGGTTCAGCGGAAGACCTCTTAAAGCTTCACCGGAAGACCTGCTCAAAGCCTACAATCGGCAGAGCTTGCGTCCACCTGGTCTCTCATGACGTGTCCTATCCAGCAATGACTCATTGGATTAATTCAAACGTATCCTGATCATTGTTTGAATTAATCTAAGACATTCCCTATCACATCAAGCCACCGAAAGCAGCTTTCCGAAAAGCAGGAAGACTTTTCGTCCTGAACAGTAAAAGCAGGAAAAGCAGACTTTCTCCTACTGTCTGCAACAACTCTCAGATCTGACATCCAGATTGCCCACTTTTCGAAGATCTTAGAAATCATTCCCTGCTCTAGATATCTGTGAAGACGAAAATCCTTGACTGACAGCCCCATGCATTTAATGCATTAATAAAATAGCTGTTGAAGTCTTCGTCTTCTCCAACGGATCTTTTGGAGTGCACCTGCTATAAATACTGCCTTTGAAGACTGGAGACACAGCACTGTACAGAAACAATCGAACACTTAAGGATTGCTCTAAAACTCCATAACTCCAAGTCTTACAGCTCAGCGCATTCAAGAGATCCTTAACAGATCTAGAAGTCCTAGTCAACAACAAGAAGCTGTTCATCAACACTTATTGTTTTAACTTCTTGTTGTTTACATTCATTAAGTATACTTTTGCACGAATTAAATATCTTGTATTTATAGATATTTAATTCCCTAGAACCCAAACACAAGTCAATATTTTGTACACAATCCATTAGGAATATTCTTTGTAATAGATCTAGTGGAAAACATAGTGCACTATTTAAATCCAAGGTTGACTGCCTTGGTGGTGGACTGGACGTAGCACTCTTTATAGTGTGAACCATCTCAAAATACTTGTGTTATCTCATTACTGTTTGTCTGATATTTGAACTGTGTAGTACTTTGATTATCTTTATCCATTTACAGCAGAACTTAAGTAACTTGTAAAAGGTCTACCGGTAGTCCTTATCGGCAGACCTGCAACAACTACCTTGAAGGTCTTCCGCTACTTCAATCTTTTCAATAGATTGCAACTACCCTTCAAAGAATTTACTAAAAAGTTTTAAGTATACAATAAGCTATTCAACCCCCCTTCTAGCTTATTATTGTGCCCATTGGGACCCACACATGTGCTTTATGTGGATTATATTCTCATGCTACTAATTTTTGTCCATCAAGTGCTATGTATTCTTAATAGGCTAATGCTATGAATATGTACCCTCAAAGGCCAAGGAATGATCCCTATTCAAACACATATAATCCTGGTTGGAGGAATCATCCTAACTTTTTTGGGGAGGAAATAAGCCTTTGCAACCTCAACAGTTCCAGCCTCAACCACCATAACCACCAGAGTTTTCAAATCAAAATCAGTTGAGAATTGAAGAAGCTCCAAGACAAGAAGTAGCAAGTAAAGGTCAAGTAGCATTGATGAAATATATGCTCGAAGAAATTGAAAATTTAAAGAAGCACATTGCAAATTCTGAAGATGATAAAAGAGAAGAAGGGAAGTTCCCTAGTCAAACCAAGCAAGCCAAGTCAATTACCGCCTTGCGAAGCGGTAAGGTAATAGGTGAAGAGGTAAGTGATCCTGATCCTTCTTCTAAAATGCCTGCTACAGTAGAAAATTCTGAAAAGGAAATTGAAAAAGAAATCAAAAAGGATAGTGATAGTAATAAAGAGAATGATAAATCAAGTAATCAAGAAGTAGAAGTAGAATCAGAAGTTCCAAATAAGGAACAAGAAAAAGAGGTTCAAAATAAAGATAATCCAGTTGAAGTTGAAAAAGAGTCAAATCAAGAAGAAGAGGAACCTTATATGGCTCCACCACCTTATGTTCCTCCAATTCCGTTTCCAAGAAGACTTATGAAAAACAGAATGGACAAACAATTTACGGAAATTTATAATATGTTATCCAAAGTGAATGTTAATCTCCCTTTTCTTAATGTTATTAATTAAAAATATTCCAGCATATGCAAAGTTTTTCAAAGATCTTCACTCAAAGAAACACAAGTTTGAAAATAATGAAAAGATTATTGTTTCTGAAAACGTAAGCTCTATTTTACAACCCGAATTACCCCCTAAGTTAAAAGATCCTGGTAGTTTAAATATCCAAGTTTCCTTGGGAAACTCTAAAAAAATGAAGGCAATGCTAGATTTAGGAGCAAGTATTAATTTGATGCCTTTTACGGTTTATAAACAGTTAGGGTTAGGAGAACTAAAACCCACTACTATGCAATTACAATTAGCTGATCGTTCAATTAAATATCCCTTGGGTATAGTGGAAGATATCCTAGTTCAGGTTGATAAACTAATCATTCCTGTTGACTTTGTGGTTCTAGAGATGGAAAGGAAGATTTGCACAAACAATGAAGTTCCAATATTGTTAGGCAGACCATTTATGGCTACTGCCAATACAATGATTAATGTGAAAAATGGTAAACTCACAATGTCAGTCCTAGGTGAAACCGTTGAAATATCTGTGTTTGATGCTATGAATAGACCTAGTGACATAAGTGCATGTTTTTCAATAGATGAAATTGAAAAGTTATCAACTGAAACTTTTGAAGAAGAGGAAGATTATGAGAGAGATAGATTCATAGTTTATGATGATAGTCCTATCCCTCCCATAAAGATTGACATTGATGAAATTGAAAGAGAAATAGAAGAAGAAGAAAGACAAGAGAGAGAAAAGTTAGAAGCTAGCAAAAAGAAAGATAAAGAAGATATAAAGAAGGAATCTGAAAATAATTATGATAAATCTGAAAAAAGTAGAGAAAGAAAGTAATGAAATTAAGGAAGATGAAGTAGAGATTCTGAAATCTCTCTTTGAAGAAATTGAGATAGAGAATATCGAAGTAGAAACTAAAGAAGAGAATAAAGAAGAGAATGAGAAGGCTAAAATAAAAGAAACTATTAAAGTAGAAAATTCTGAATTTATGCCATCCATTAATTCTCCTAAAGTTGAAGAAATTAAAGCCATTACCACCCCATTTAAAATATGCATTTTTTGGAGAAGGTAACACTTTGTCTGTTATTATAGCAGCTGACCTAACAGAAAAGCAAGAAGCTAGTTTGTTAAAAAATTTATGGACACATAGAGAAGCTTTAGGATGGTCCCTAGCCGATTTAAAAGGAATTAGTCCTTCTATGTGCATGCATAAAATACATCTAGAAGAAGGTAGTAAACCTTCAAGAGAAAGGCAAAGAAGACTTAACCCACACATGGAAGAAGCCGTAAGAAAAGAAGTTCTTAAGCTCTTAGATGCGGGTATAATTTACCCTATATCAGATAGTAAATGGGTTAGTCCTGTTCAAGTAGTTCCTAAAAAGTCAGGAATTACAGTTGTTAAAAATGAGAAAGATGAATTAGTCCCTACAAGAACAATAACTGGTTATAGAATGTGCATTGATTTGCGGAAATTAAATGCTGCAACCAGGAAAGATCACTTTCCTTTGCCATTTATTGACCAAATCCTTGAATGACTAGCCGGTCATGAATATTATTACTTTCTTGATGGTTTTTCTGCTTACAATCAGATCCCTGTTGCTCCCGAAGACCAAGAGAAAACAACCTTTACATGTCCCTTTGGTACTTTTGCTTTTAGGAGAATGCCTTTTGGATTATGTAATGCACCAGCTACCTTTCAAAGATGCATGATTTCTATATTTTCAGACTTAGTTGAAAGATGCGTTGAAGTTTTCATGGACGATTTTTCAGCTTTTGGAAATTCTTTTGATCATTGTTTGGAAAACCTTACACCAGTCCTGAAAAGATGCTGTGAAACTAATTTAACCTGAAGTTGGGAGAAAAGTCACTTCATGGTCAAACATGGAATTGTCATAGGGTATGTTGTTTCAAATAAAGGCATTGAAGTTGACAAAGCTAAAATTGAAGTTATTTCACAACTACCCCCTCCCACTTCAGTTAAAGGTGTTAGAAGTTTTCTTGGGCATGCTGGTTTTTATCGAAGATTTATAAGAGATTTTTCCAAAATCTGTAAACCTCTATGTAATTTGCTAGCAAAAGATACATAATTTATTTTTGATAAAGAATGTTTAGAAGCTTTTAATTTACTAAAAGAAAAATTAACTACTGCCCCTATTTTATCCGGCCCTGATTGGACACATCCTTTTGAAATCATGTGTGATGCATCAGATTTTGCGATTGGAGCCGTGTTAGGACAAAGGGTAGATAGAAAACCTCATGTGTTCCACTATGCTAGTAGAATTCTAAATGATGCACAATTGAATTATACAACTACTGAAAAAGAGTTTTTATCAGTAGTATATGTTTTAGAAAAATTTAGATCATATCTGTTAGGATCGAAGGTGATTATATTTTCTGACCGTTCTACATTAAAATATCTGTTAAGTAAGAAAGATGCTAAACCAAGATTAATTAGATGGATGTTATTGTTACAAGAATTTGACATTACTATAAAAGATAAAAAGGGAACCGAGAATGTCGTAGCCAACCATTTGTCCAGATTGGAATTTTCACCCTTGCTTGAACGTCAATTTCTTGATGATCCTGTTCTCATAAATGACAATTTTCCTGATGAGAAACTTTTAGCTATTAAAGATTCTGACCCTTGGTATGCTGATTTTGTCAACTACTATGTGTCTGATATCATTAATCCAGATTTTGATCATTATGAAAAGAAGAAATTTTTGGCGGAAACAAAAAATTATTTTTGGGAAGCACCTCATTTATATAAAATTTGTTCAGATTCTTTAATAAGAAGATGTATTCCAGAAAAAGACCAACAAGGCATTATGGAATTTTGCCATGGATATTCTTGTGGAGGTCATTTTAGTGGAAACAAAACTGCTAGAAAAATTTTGCAATCGGGTTTATATTGGCCTACTGTTTTTAGAGATTGTGAATTATTTTATAGAACTTGTGATAAATGTCAAAGAACAGGTGGAATAGGAAAGAGAAACGAGATGCCCTTGCATATTAATTTAGTTGTTGAAATCTTTGATGTCTAGGGTATTGATTTCATGGGTCCTTTTCCAGTGTCAAATAATTGTGAGTATATTTTAGTAGCAGTTGATTACGTATCTAAATGGATTGAAGCAGGAGCAACTAAGACTAATGATGGAAAAACAGTGGTTAAATTCGTAGAAGATTTGTTTGCTAGGTATGGAGTACCTAAGGCCATAATAAGTGACCAAGGAACCCATTTTACCAATAAGTTGTTGAATAATGTCCTTAGAAAGCATGGTGTAACTCAGAAGTTAGCTACACCTTATCATCCTCAAACATCCGGCCAAGTAGAAGTTAGTAATAGACAAATAAAAGTAGTATTAGAAAAGACTGTTAGGCCTAATCACAAGGATTGAGAATCTAAACTTAAGGATGTTTTATGGGCATACCGAACTGCTTTTAAAACACCCATAGGTATGAGTCCATACAGAATGGTATATGGCAAAGCTTGCCATTTACCAGTTGAAATTGAGCATAAAGCCTATTGGGCGGTTAAAGAATTAAATTTAGATTTGACCTTGGCTGGAGAGGAAAGATTGTTTCAATTAAACGAATTAGAAGAACATAGGTTGAATTCGTATGAAAGTGCTAAGACGTATAAAGAAAAGACCAAGAAATATCATGACATAAGGTTAGCTAACAAAATGTTTCATCCAGGGATAAAAAGTGTTACTTTTTAATTCTAGATTAAGGTTATTTCCCAGAAAATTAAAATCTAAATTGTCTGGTCCCTTTATAATAGTATGAATCTATCCTCATGGAGCCGTTGATATTCAAAATCCTAAAAATAATGAAGTTTTCAAAGTGAATGGACACCGACTCAAGCCATATTTAGAGTCGATGTTAGTTGAACGAACAATTGAGTTAATTCGTTTGGCTAACAATGAGCCACCCCAAGATTAGGCTTGCAGTTTGGTCGAGCCAAAGACATTAAACAAAGGCGCTAAGTGGGAGGCAACCCACTATTTTGAATGTTATTTGCTTTTGTAGTAAGTTTAAATATGTTTTTCTCCGTTAAATTTAATTTTTGGACATTTAATTTTTAATTAAATATGCCAAAATTCAAGTGTGGGGGAGAAAAACATCTTAGTGTTGTATTTATATGTTACTAATAATTTTTAGTCTAAAGTTTTTGTTAAGTTTTTGCATACAGGAAAGTTGCAAAACATAACGGAAGTTAATGGAAGGGAGAAATTGCAAAACTGTTGAAAAGGAAGAAAGAAAAACAAGAAGGACAAGTTCTGGACACCTTGCGGACGCAAGAATGCAAGTTTTGTGCAGTGTACCGGGCAGACGTGGGAATCAGTATAGAATACAAATCGCTTGACCTGCCTACTTTGCGGACGCAAGGTAAAAGGCACCTTGCGACCGCAAGGTGTCTGTATTTAAGGACTGCAAGGTTTTCATTTGCAATTCACCCAGAACTCAATTCCCCTCTTCAAACAGCAGCAAAGCAGCAGCTCTCCCTCTTCAAATTCCGGCGAAATTCTTCCAAATTCCAGCACACACTACAAGATCCTCTCCCCCCTCTTCAAACTCTTCATCTTCTACCTCCCCCACATCCACCATTACACTCCATTGAAGTTGAAGCTTTAAAGAAAGAGGAAGAACACCATTGTTGCCGATCAAGCTTACACTCCGGCTGCACTCTCTTCATCTAGGCTACAAACAAGTAACCCTATCACCCTCTTTAATTTTTTACGTAAAATACTTGCATGCTAGGGTGTTAGATAATTTTAACGTAGATAAATTTTTTAGCATGCTTTAGATTTTATTTTTAATTTCTAATTTTAAGATTTTAAAACTTATTTTAATTGTTAAAACTTTAGTTTTTAATTTTTTATCAAACAAAATGTTTAGAAAGCGTAGAAATACCGGTGCTTGGTCCTCCGACCATGCTCAGGAGGAGGAACACAATTTTGACATCACCCGATTTGTGTCCTACGAGGCCTCAGAACGATATACGGCCAAACTCTCCAAGTCCTTGGTGCCCGAAAGGGGATTCAAGGCTGAAGAATTTGGCCTCCGTCCAAATTTTGTGGCCCGTAGGTGGGGGCGTTTGATCGACTCTCCGACAAGGGCAGCCGTTGTGCCCATTGTCCGAGAGTTCTATGCCAATGGCAACATTGGCATAGATGGAGGTGTATTAGACATCGTTAATGTTAGGGACGTCGTAGTACACTTTTCGTCCCAAAGCATTAACGAATATTTCGGCACCTCCAACTTCGCGGTTGGTGCCGATGATTTTAGCACACACCTCCACCCCCTATCACTGTCGAGGTGGTCAATGAGACCATCGCCCACCCTGGTGTTGAGTGGACCTACAACCGTAATCCACCCTTTGGTCCACGCACCATGGAGGAGTCCTTCCTCCGTAACACGCCCAAGCCCGTGTTCAAATTTGTTTATGGGCGGCTCATGCCCTCCAGTCACCAACATACTGGTAATCTTGGGAGAGGTGGCTTGACCTACACCATTATGTTCATGGGTCTGTTGATGTTGGTCATTTGATCAACGGCCAAATCAAGACCCTTATTAGAGGTAGGACGAATGCGGGGTTCGCGTTCCCGCATTTGATTACCGAGTTGTGGGTCCCAATGAGCACAATAATAAGCTGGAAGGGGGGGTTGAATAGCTTATTAAACACTTAAAAAATTTTAGGTAAATTCTTTGAAAGTTACTTGCAATCTATAGAAAAGATTCAAGTAGCGGAAGACCGTCAAGGAAGTTGTTCCAGGTTTGCCGATAAGGACTACCAGTAGACCTTTTACAGTTTACTTAAGTTCTGCTATAAATGGATAATATAAACAATGAAACTAAGCAGTTCAAGTATCAGACAAACAGTAAGAAATAACACAAGTATTTTGGGATGGTTCACACTATAATGAGTGCTACGTCCACCACCAAGGCAGTCAACCTTGGATTTAAATTGTGCACTATGTTTTCCACTTAGATCAATTACAAAGAATATCCCTAATGGATCGTGGTACAAAATATTGACTTGTGTTTGTCTAGGGAATTAAATATCTCAGAAATACAGATATTTAATTGCAAGTATATAGTTAATGGAAGTTAACAACAAGAAAATTAAAACAATAAGTGTTGATGAGCAGCTTTTTGTTGTTGACGAGGACTTCTAGATCTATTGAGGATCTATTGAATGCACTGAGCTGAAGGACTTGGAGTTATAAATTTTCAGAGCAATTCTTTAAGTTTCGATTGATTTTGCGCTTTTTCTGTTCCGCTCTCAATGGCGTATTTATAGCAGTGCACTTCAAAAGATCCGTTGAGGAGACGAAGACTTCAACAGCTTTTTTCATCAATGCATTAAATGCATGGGGTCACAAGGATTTTCGCTTCACGTATATCTAGAGCAGTAATCATTTCGAGATCTTTAAAAGGTGGGCGATATTGGTGTTAGATCCGAGAGTTGTAGCGTAAAGTAGGGATACCGCTTTTCCTCGCGACGAAAAGTCTTCCCGCTTTTGAAAAGGTTGCTTTCGCGACTTGATATGTCGTGGAATGTCTTGGATTAATTCAAATAACATATTGGGATAAGTTTGAATTAATCCAATCAATCTTTGCCGGATAGGACACGTCGTAGTGGACACGAGGTCTACCGTTTGTGAGCTGAGAGCAGGTCTTCCGTTTTAAGCATATGGAGAGGTCTTCCGCTGAACCTGAAAAGTCCTACAAAAACTATACAAGGCAAAGTTCTATACACAGTTGCCACGCTAATCGATACGCAGCCCGATTAGCCACTGAAGTATAAAACTAATGTAATGTACTGATCAGATATAAATCTAACATAAGAATCAACAATCTCCTCCTATTTATATCTGGTCATCATTACTACATGTGAGGGCTTGAAAACAGACTATTTGATAGATAATAACATGTCTGAAAAATTTTATATATTAAGTAACGGAAGACATGCCTCTATCAAACAGAATAACACCTCAAATGTAAGAGACTAATCTAAGAGCATACAAGAATAAGAAAATCATAGAACAGCACACAGATTAGCAGCAGTTCAAATAAATTTAAACTAATTGTTTAAATTCTAATCAGATAATAAAATAAAGCAACAAGAATTTAAACAAGATAATTTTTGTAAAAGCAAGTAATCATCTGTATTTATAAACAAGATGTTTACATTCAACAGAGTTTTCAAAAATAAGATAAATACAAAGGAAAGGGAAGAAAAGATACATAAACTACCAAGGTCTTTTCCCTTGCCTTTGTCTCGAGCCTCCTTTCTCTTCTTCTCGCTCAAGCTCTTCCATTCTTCGTCAGTATTCATCATCCGCATCGACGGAGGTCCGGTGGAACGAGAACTAGTCCGCTTCTTCACGAAGACGGCTGTTCTCTTCCATCAGCATTCTGTTGATAGACCTCATTTGCTTCTCCTCCGTGATGGCCAGATCACGATCACGGTTGGCATTCATGACATCGTGAACAGAATTTCGAGCAAGGTTGTTGAGTTCAAGAACGGGAGGACGACCGTGGTCGAGATGAAGAGTGATGGCATGGAATAATTCGTAGAAAATGGAGGACACGATACGGACACCTTCGTCTCGTTGAGCTGCGATGTTGATCTTGACATCGGTGAAGTCATGCCACATCTACCCAAATCGAGTCCATACATCCTCTTGAAACTGTCGAAGAGTAGCGGCAGTCCGGTCGTTGGCTTTGGACGCAGCAGTGGCTATTTCGGTAGCGCGTAGTGATGCTTGTAAGCGGCACCGAGCCTCTATATAGGCGCCCACCATGTCAAAATCTCATCATTGGCCGGAGGAGTTGAAGCTTGGCCAAGATGAATGGTGCCGGCAGAGGTAGAGTCTGCAGGCCGTATGGGCTGTTGTAGAGGAGGAGTGATGGAGTCGGAAGAGGAAGAGTCTTGGGTTGGTATGGTGTTGATGGAGGAGGATATGGTAACTGGTCGAGGTGGAGGAGGGGTTGGTGGGGAATCCTCCATATCGTTGTCGAATTTTCGCGATGTGAGAGGATCGGGAAGGGATCGGTGAGAAAACCGTAAAGAAGCGGGCAGGGTAGAAGAGGGATTTTGGTTTTCTTAGGGAAGGTTGAGAAGGTTGAGGAGGTTGATGGGTAGGGGAATAGATCGCATCGACGAAAGTTCGAAGAGGAACTTGGCGGCAAAGCCAGAGTCTATGGGATGGGTGGGGGGATATGTGAGTTGGTCAGTGGTGTGGTTGATGAAGTTGGTTGGGATTGGGAAGGTGTAGATGGGTCGGGTGAGTAGTTGAAGGGTGAAGGAGGAGGAGGAGTTGGGGTTCTTGGCCGGCTCCTCCCGATTTTGAGGCTCCTCCCGAGGGATAGACCTCCGAGGTGGTGAGTACCTCCGAGTAGATGACTCAGAGGAATAGATGAAAGGTTGTGAGTATAGATGAAGGGTTGTGTGTAAGGCTCATGCCGGTAGTTGGTTGGCCGGTAGATGGGTATATAGATGAAGGGTTGATGATTAGCTAGGGTTGGGCGCCTGCAGTGGTAGTTGATTGGTCGGTAGAAGGTTTGGGACTAGTAGCTCTTTTCTTCCTCGCCACGTTGAATAGGAGACTCAGTGCTTTTGGTAGAGGTTGGAGGGCTGGATCGGCCTGGTTGTCTTCAAAGGTTTTACTGAAGTCTCCTTCGCTTTGGTTTGGGAGTGGGTGCGAGAGATGGTGAGGGTGATTGGCCGGATTTGGTAGGTGGCTGTGAGGATGGCTGGACTTGGGTAGGTGGAGGTGAAGAATGGCTGGATTGGCCTGGTGCCTTCTTCTTTTGGCCTTCCTTCATCTCTCTCCTAATCCACTTGGCCTCTCTCTTCGCTTGGAGTTGCCTCTTCCGCTTTGTCTTCTTTGCTTTGCCCTGGCCGCCATCTTGGTCCGTAGCAGCAAATGCTACTCGCCTCATCGGCCAAGTCTTTGGCTTGATGGAGGACGCTGACACTTGATCACCAAATTTTGCAGATACCTTCTTGAATGGTCTGCTGGCAGCTTCATGTGCTTCCATGTTGAAGCGGGTTACCAAGATAGGCATAGGCTTGGCCACTTTGTCGATGGAGACGGGCGGTAGACCCTTTTGCGCCTTTGTTCTCGTGATCAAAATATTTTATCAAGAACGGCGCTTAGCGCTTCTCCTTGGCCACGCTATCAATTCATCTTCCTTCAAGGAAGAGTTCACTTTATCATCATCCCTTAAGGGCATTGATCACCGACGGGCGCTTACAAGGGGTTGTTCTTTGCTTTCTCCACCCACCGCTTAGCTCGTGAAGATGATGAGCCCCACTGAGTTTGAGTCGAAGAAATACCAAGATCGCATGTTGATTTTGTTAGGGCCGTGAACATATCATGTGCGCCATGGAACAAGCCCCTTATCAATATGGTGGCTTGAGCAGTATACGTCCAGAGGGAAAAGATTCCTGATCATTTTCCCTTGGGGTTCCCTGTAGGTTTCTACCCCTCTCATGGCTTCCCAGGCATGTACAGCCTCAGCCATGGTTGCTGTAAGAGCTCCTCCGTAGTGCACGCCGATAATGATGGAGATTGTCTTGGCGGTAATGGAGATGGGACGGCCTCGAATCCAACCTCGAAGAGCGCTTTGTTCATGAGCTCCATTCTTTGATAGAATTCTTCTGCCAGAAGAGTGCTATAGTTTATGTCGTTGAGGCAGAAGAGGGGTAGAATCCCAGAGGCGTCCATGTCCTCACAAGCTTTGACACCTGCAGCTATTGAATTGATTGACTAAAGGTCAATGCACATTCCTGGAATGTATAGCTTAGGGTCCAGAGGTATTATTATGTCATGAGAGGCGGGAAAGATGGGGAATCCCGGAATGTTGATGTCCAAACTGGGAGGAATGTCAGTTTCTGGATTCAAACTCTTTTCCGCTGCCTCCGGCTCAGAGCAGTTTGCCCGAAACTAAAAAGCAATTTCAAGGTTTTCAAATAATTAGAATTTTTGAACCGAAAACTCGAAACCCTAGGATGTTTAGAGTATCCACACCCGAGAAAGGTAAGACAGAAGTTTTCATATGAATGAACAATGAATATACATAAACGACTGTTAGTATTCAAGGTTTTTAAGAACAACAATGACGAATACTGTATAAACTCGAAAATGACCGTTTGAATTCCAAAACAATTTTAGGTTATGAAATGAAATGCAGAACAGTACGTAGAAAGTTTCAAGTAGAGAAGAGAGGAGCGTACCATTGTTGATGATGAGAAGAAGACACAAGAAGGATTTGAATTTGCAGGAAGTAGTTAAACAGAGAGAGAGAGAGAGTATGAATAGAGAGAAATATTTTCGCCGAGAGGTTTTCAGAATTTGGCAAATGACGGTTCAAGGACTATTTAAAGGCAGAAAATTTTAGTTGAAAAGCGTAAAACTTAAGATATTTTCTTAAGTACCAAATTTCATCCTCGACTCCGTTATGAAACCACCTTTAAAAAAAAAATAGACTAAGTAAGAATACTGTACCTTTAAGTCTTCCTCAGAAGGAGAGCTTACGCTCTTCCGACATTAGTCTAATATCGAGTCTACCGGTATGAAAGAAACATTAACAAAATTTCAAATTTAAGCAGTTGGATCAATCATACCAAGATTTCTCCTTAAATAAACAAACCTGGTGGCATCCAATGGTTTTGTGAGAATGTCTGCCAATTGAAGCTCAGTTGGAACGTATTCCAAAATCGATATTACCTTTTCCACATGATCTTTGAGGAAGTGATAATCTAATATCAATGTGCTTTGTCTTGGAGTGCATCATGGATTTTTGGAGACTGAAATTACGATGTGTTGTCACATGATTAGGCGCTGCCTTGATGTTGTAGTCCACTAGTTGTTGCTTCATCCATAGCAGCTTGAGAGCAACAGCCGCTTGTTAATGTATTCTCGGCTTCAGGTTGAATTTGCAATCGATCCTTGTTTCTTGCAAGACCATGAGACAAGTCTGTTTCCAAGAAATTGACAAGTCCCACCGTACTTCTTGCTCACTTTGCAGTTGATAATCGGTGATCCGAGTATCCAACTAGATTGAAATTATTTGATTTGGAATACCGTGATGCCAAGATTTGTTGTTTTTGAAACATATCTCGATGATATGTTTAGCGTTGCCAGCCAAATAATGACTTCTTTGGATCTCGCCTCGAAATCTAGCACAAACACAAACAACAAACATAATGTCGTCTACTAGTAGTAAGGCAAAGAAGTGAACCTATGATTCCTGCATTTTGGTCATGTTCTCTTTGTTTTCCTTTTCATCTTTTTTGTCAAGATGGCAGTTGGTAGACATTGGAGTTTCCAATCTCTTGGCTGAATCAAGACCAAACTTTGATTAGTTCCTTTGCATATTTGGTTTGGCCGATGAAGATTCCGTCTGAAGTCTTGTATCTGCAGCCCCAGAAAATAGGTAAGTTCACCCATCATGCTCATCTCGAACTTGCTCGTGATCAGCTTTTCGAATCTTTTACACATGTGCTTTGTTAGTTGATCCAAAGATGATGTCGCCCACATAAATTTTGTACCGTAAGAGAATGACCTTTGGCTTGAGGATGAATAAAGTAGTGTCTATTCTTCCTCTCACGAATCCTTGTTCTATTAAGAACTTGGATAGAGTTTCATACCAAGCTCTGGGAGCTTGCTTCAGCCGTGAGAGAGCTTTCTTGAGTCGTAGATGTGATCCAACTTTTGTCTCCGGAAATGACAAATCTCGAGGTTGTTCCACGTATACCGTAAAACCCTCGATTTATGGCTTGCTTGTGATATGCATGGATTCATATGTTTATTATCATCATAAATATGTTCATTTAGCTCCCGTATATGTTTGGAGTCAATAGCATGTTCGTTGACGTTGTTTGAGATGCACGTATGTATTTTTTCTTTCACGAGATGCGTGGAATCTCGGTTTGTGATTTATGTTGTAATCACATGGATAATTGTTATAAGGCATTCATAATATCATTTACATGCCTTGATGTTGGTTAGATGCTTGTTGCATCGCGCTTTGGTTGCTAGTTTGATTCTAGCGTTAACCCTTCTCCGCTCGACTTTTTCGGTTGTCGTCGTGTTTTACCCGAGTTCTTGGCCATGTTTGAATGAGGCTGAGGCTTGATTGTTTTGGTTATTGTTTGGAGGTCATTAAGGTTGATTTGTAGACACTTTTGGCTTGGAAGGACTCGAGAATGCATGCGGGAGAGTCCGGATCGAACAAGGAGCAAAAGACCTTGGAATGCCGAAGCCGGGTCAAGATGCACTCAGATACCATGCCCATGCGACCGCAAGGGGTCCCGCGCATTACGGGATTTTGCAATTTTTCTACTTGTCCGAATTTGTACCCAACCAAACCCAATTTAAACTTAACCTAAACCCTTCTACTTAGCCTAAGGCTTGTCCTAAACATCTATTAGAGGTTTTAGGGTTGATTAGTGGATTAATTAGGGAATTAATCCACCCACTTAAATCTAAACCCAACTTACTCTCTAGTTCTTATCACCAAGACAATTTCCAACCTTTGTGTTTCTCGCCTTCACTCCTCAAAAACGTGGGAGGCACATTTGAGAGCTTGAGAGGTCAAATTCTAGGGTTCTTGAGGGTTCCATCTTGAAGGCCATAGCTTGGGAGCTTCATTTTTCAAGGTACTCCATAGTTTTGAAGAAGGGATTGAAGAGAACAACACCCACCATAAAGGATTTCTGATTCAACCTAGAAGGGGCTGAACACAAGTAAGTTTCTACCTCTCTTCCTTTTTCTTTTGGGCTCCATTGACCTCAGTGGAAACAACCATTTATGCTATGTGAGGTCAATGGATGCCATTGTTAGGTTTGTAGAAACTCATGAACCCTAGGTTTCAAATTATTGTTAGAGATGGGTGAACCTATGTGAGACTTGATTTTTATGAAATTCATATGCCAATTAGTCTATTAAACTTTGCTATATGAATTGTTCATATGTATTGAGCTTGAATGACAAAGATACTTGGAAGGATTTTCCCCAAATTGTGTTTTGGCTTGTTAAACATGATGGTAAGCCTAATTATTGTATTATACATGTTTAGTGGAGTCTATTGGACTTAGTTGTGTTGATTATCCATGAGTATTGAAGTTGGTTTGGTTGAGATACTTGGAGGTGTTTTGCCCTAATCTTGTTCTAGCTTGCCAATTATGGATGTGAGCTTGATTACTATGTTTTATATGCTTAATATAGTATATTAAACCATGTTGTGTGATTTAATCATGAATTGATTATGATTGGTAAAGTGTTAAAATGAATTTATGCACAAATTACAATTTGTTTAAGGTTGCGTTGTTAAGTATTTGTGAGGTTTATACGAGTTCTATGAACTTGGGAACAAGGTTTTGGCGATAGTTATGAACATAGATGTTAGCCCATGCTTCTATTCCTTGAATTTTCTAAAAGTTTAGATTGGACTCAACGAGTCAACCTGGGTTATTATGAATCCTAGAACTATAATCTTAAGTCCTCTGAATTTGGGAATTCATGAGGTCGAGCCTCCAAGAAGTTTTGAAGTGTGAAGCACACTTGATTATGAGAGCTTATATGATTTCCTTGTGATGTTTATGCTAGTTGTGGATGAAATGCATGACTAGTTTGATGGTAGAGTGTTTACCTACTTGTTTTGAGCATATGAGTATATATTACTTGTGCTTGGCTTGAGTCCAAAGGCCTGGCTTTGTTGAGTTTTGTGGGACGATACATCGCTCTCACGAATCAGGAGATTCAGATCGATGGATCGCCGTGTCGGGTTTACACACCCTCCATCGATGGCCACTGGGAAGTAGTTTATCTTAGTTGTAGTAATACACATGACTTTGATAACTATGGAACTCGAAAGATCGTTTGACGCCGATATTCTACGTAGAGGGATATCGAGGGCAATATAAAGGTTTTTGCACGCGTTTTTGCGTGAGCGACACGCCATGAGGAAGAATGGGTAATGGTATCATATCCCTTATACATGAATTGCCACAAGTGCTTAAGTGAATAATGTGTTTGGTGGTTTGGATATGATATGATGTTTGATTTGGTTTCTTACATGTTATACTTTAATAGATAACATATTGATTAATGTTGTTAAGCATGAATGCTATCACATGAAAAGTATTTGAATGTGGTTTTATGCCAAAGGTATGATCATTATTGTTAAGTTTATATGCCTTGACATGAATATTATGGGAAGGTATGTTATAACAATAACATGAATTAGTGTTGTTAAGTTAGTATGCTTTAACATGAATATTATTCGATGTGGTATTATGCCGGTTAATGAATTATTGTTGTTAAGCTTATATGCCTTGACATGTAAATTATTAAGGCTATGTTATACCAATAACAAGAATTACGATCGTTAAGCATAAAATGCCTTGACATGGATTTTAGTGAGATGTTATACTACAATGATAACATGTTTTATTAATGTTGAGCATGGATGCCATAACATGATTTTATATAAGGTTATTTCATGACGATAGCATGATGTAATTTATGATTGAGCATTATGCCATGATAGGAAGTTACGTTAGTAACTTACTAAGTCTTTGTGACTTACTTTTATTTGTTGGTTGTTTTCCCTAGATCCGAGCCGAGCGGCGGATCCAAGTAAATCAAGAAGACATGCTTGACGAAGTATTATTTTGGCAAGGTTGCTACTTAGATAGTTTATTTGCTTTTGGTGAGGTCGTTGGGAAAGATGAAGTTATGTAAACTTCATGTTGGGTAGCAAACCTAAATGAATTGTGATATTTATAATTGTTGTTTAGTCTATACTTTTGTAGCCGACAAGTAGTAGTCGTGCTTGGTGTATATTTATGGTTATGATTCCATATATATTGTTGTTACAGTATTATTGTAGCCGACTTGTGTTAGTCGCTTGGTAAAATTGGTGAATATGTTTAGCATGTTACATTGCTAGTTAAAGTATTATGCTTTTCCCAAGCATGTTTGTAGCCGTTGAGTTGTTAGACTAGAGTCTTAGACTTAGTGTAATGTTGGGTTCTACTGTAGCTTCGCCGATGACTTGGTTTATATTATGCTATATATTTGAATTGCATGACAGGGAGATTTGTCCTACGTGCCTAATGTTGTGGCACGCGAATCGAATTTTTGGACCGAGAGATTAATTATCTCTTTGGTTGTTTTTAGTTTGAGCTTGTTAGCTCTGCGCCACTATTTTATTTTATTTCGCTCCGCCTATGTTTTGAGTTTGGCGTGACGGCGTTATGGCCCTACCCATTATTTGCTACTTGTTTCTTGTTATTTGTTTCTGCGGCACGACCTTGGGATTTCGCCTTGGGATCCGGCCTGTCGTCACGCTTGTACGTAGCTATGATTATAAATTTAGCTTTCACCGATAGGTTCCTTGGCTTGGGGTTGGTTTTGTGTGATTGTTATATCTTAACGCCGAGAGTTATAGTATGTTAAGATGTTTGAACTAGAATGGATGTTAGCACTAATAGAGGTGCCAATGTTGATAAAGTATAAGGTGGTACTAGTAAGATCCATGATTGAGAGTCCACCGAGAATTGGTGGCAAATATGATGATATTGTGATTTAATATTTAAGTGAAGATCACTTAGTTAAACATATGGAGTAGCACTTAGTACCGGATGAGACTAGGAAGACTCCATAAATTGTGAAAGAGTTAAGGATTAAGGATAAAATATTTGGCGATTCATTTTATCATACCATGGATTTTCGAGGGGTCAGTTTATACTCATGAGAAAAAGTTAAATATTAAGGAATCCACTGAGAGGACCTCGTGGAAGATATAGGGTGATGATGTGCTTAGAGGATAGTAGGTACCTCCCGAACCCGTATAGGCAAATCCGTAGACTAATAAGTTGAGTGATGCTTTTACCTAAAATCATAGATGAAGAGGTGATAAATTGTTATATAAATTTCGCTTTGAGAAATGGGACACCAAGTGTAGGTGTTGAGCAATATAGACAAGTGTTTAGCTTATGATGGTGATCACATTAGAATGGATTGCCTTAAATTGAGGATTAATGACTCTAAGAGCACTAATAAGCAAATCTAGTGACCTTTAGTGAAATGGTTATAGATGAGTTAGGGTTTGAGGTTGTATTGCACGTGGCTGGGCTATCAAGGGAGTTTCGAGACCTACCTTGATGGGAGGTAATTCATTATACGGATATTAGGTTGCTATTATCGCTATTTTGAGTGGACGTGTATCTAAGAGCTCATATGCATTAATACATACATTGCATTGTGTGCTGAGATTTAATTATTGCTTTCTTCGATTTATGGATATTATTGAGGAGGATGTCCCTGATGGGATTGGTTTACGGTTTTGGTTGAAATTGATCCTGCCGGTAGACAAATGATCGGCAAAGAAAGTAATACTAGGTATGGCTATATATATGGCAATGTCATGCATATATGAAGAATGTGTATGTGATAATGTTACTAGGTGATTACTAGTGTGTTAAATTTGTATGCTATAGAGATATGTGTAATTTTGTAAGTAAAATAATTATACATTATTGTGTGATTTTATGCAGTAGGATACCGAATTGCACTGCAACAACTTGGTGGTTATGGGATGCGTTAAGATTATTACTGACGCATATACCGCTTTATTGCGATTAATAGAAAGTATCATTACCACGCGAGGGTATTTCTCGGTGTGTTTTGTCAAGACAAGATTTTGGTTAAGGTAATGATAAACTTTACGAAGTTTTGATGGTTGTGGGTACTAGAGTAAATATTAACTCTTTTCCTTGAGTTTACTATGAAAATATTATTAGGCTTAGTATACCGATATACACCTTGGTAATTGTTAGAACTTCCATTGCTTGTGAATTACCATGGCGGGAAATTTATGAGTATGTTTTGTTGGTTTTGTGTTATGATTATGCATGATTGAATTGGCAATCACTTGTGTTATAATGGTTGTTTGGCTAACCAATATGCATGGTTATGAGTTACACTTAAATATATGGATTATATGAGTTGCATAAATTGCATGAATTACAAGTATATGTTAAAGTATGATGATACTTGGTAATTGTATATCCCAAGTTACATGATATATGTGTATACATGTAGCATTGCAATATGGGAATCTTAGCATTCGCTGAGGA
>CM028378.1:110006071-110058718 GCA_013146195.2 Codonopsis lanceolata | reverse complement strand
ATCCGATAAAATGCTAACTGCTCAAACTATAGGTTATCTGAAATAGGTATGAAAAGTGACGATTTAGTCAATTCATCCATAACAAGAACTAGTCGTAATACTCCATCGATAGAAGGAATGCAAATTCTGCTTCAGTCAAGATACTATCATTGTTCAAAGAAAACGCAGGAGTCTTATTCTCACAATCATTAGGCAATGCTAGATATTCAATTCTTGAAAACTGTTTTCACATTTGTCACTCCAAATAAAAGTAGACTTCTTCTATTTAAATTAGTCAAAGAAGTAGAAATCTTTAAAAATCCCTCAATGAATCTACGGACTTCGATAAACAAATTAGGAATCTTCCACTTAGCAACCACTTCCAATCTCGATGGATCCAAGTAAATACCAAGACTAGAAACTACTTGCCCAAGAAAATAGACTTTTTCGAGCAAAAACGCATACTTGCTAAATTTAGCAAAAAGTTGCTTCTCACGCAAAACAGAAATAACCACTCTCAAACGATCCACATGTTCTTCTCATGACTTTCAGTACACAAGAATATCCTCATTGAAAACTACGACAAAGCAATCCAAATAATTATGGGATACTCGATTCTTTAAATCCATGAAAACTGTAGGCGCATTTGCCAACTCAAACGGCATCACAACGAACTTATAAAGGTCATGTCATGAAGGAAAAGTTGTCTTCAGAATATCTTCCTATCGAACTCATAACTGATGGTAACCACTTGCGCGTCAAGATTGAAATATACAAGCGGTCCATGAAGTTGATCAAAGAGATCATCAATATGCGGTAAGGATAATTATTCTTTATAATCACTTGGTTTAACTGGAGGCAGACAATGCATAACTGTAAAGTATCATATTTCTTATTTACAAATAACACTAGTGCACCCCACAGAGACACCCTTGGTTTAATAAACTCCCTATCAAGAAGTTCCCGCAACTCTCTCAACCCAGTTGGAGCCATTCTATAAGGTGCTCTAGAAATAGGCAAAGTTTCCTGGCAATATCTCAATGCAAAACTCTAACTCTCGGTTGAGAGGTAATGCATACTCAGTCGAAAAAAAAAACATCCGAAAATTCATTAATTACCAGAACTTCATGAAAAACTAGAATTTCTTATAATATAGAAGTAGGCATGCTAGTCTCAAGTACACAAGGGAGATAACAAGTACAACCTTGCGTTAAAAGTTTTCTAGCCCGCAAATTAGAAATAACATGTATATTATTCATGGCATGATCACTAATAAACACAAACTCCGGTATACCGGGCATGTCAGATGTAACTATCTTATTATGGAAATCTCATAATTACACTTATAAAAATTTTATATACAAAATACACATATTTGTACAAGTATAACAATGCACCATTTACTTGTTCTATTCCATTTTGGTAACGAGTTCAGTCAATTTCAATCCTAACTTATGCCATTCCAGTACTCCGACGAAGTCCTCTTGATAACCAAGTCAAAGATCCTCTTAAATGATTTCAAAAGCTTTCGTCGTATAGGATGCAGGGTGTTTGTGATTCAAAAACAAGCATCCTCCAATTCGTTCTCAAATAAGTATGTATACATATAGATAGGGTACAAACGTCATGTAACATAGTATTTTAACTCTACTATGCAAGTATAACAAGTATGGAATAATCGTGTTTTTATCATACATATACACATTCATGCAAGGTAAGGTGGCCTAATATTATTTAACCCATTTCAAGGAATCTACTAAGTAGTTTTCGATATCCAAGTTCAAGAAAATTCACGTATGTTATTAATCACACTTTAAACCACTTATCAATGGTAGGCATGGAACATCACTATGTTAAGCATGAACAAAATCACGAACATTAACGTATAGCATAAGATTACTTACTAGTATATTCTTAATCATTATAAGTCAACCCGTATACGGTCGACAATCAAGCTAGTCAATGGTAGGTACAACACAATACCCAAAGCTAATATTTTCCCAATATATTTGGTTAACAAAGAGGCAAGAACAAAATTTCAAAATTAGTAGGTAGAATATGTTTACCCACCAATACACTACTAATCCTTTGACATGAAAACACGTATAGGTTGAAAACAATTTCGAGCATGTGGCACGTGATTAACTCTTGGCTTATCACAAATTTTAACAGACCATGAATGAAAATCTTTCATTATTTGGGATAATCTCCTTAACTAAAATTAATATCGGGAAGCAAGTACTCAAGTTTCCTCCAAGCAAGCAAGACATGAACACATGATCATGAACTACAATGGCTACAAGTCTTCATATAGCAATTATGAAATATTAATAAGTACTACGCACTACAACAAATATGGTCTTTCACAACGTTTTTAAAACGTTGTAATAGCTATTTTACAACGTTTTTCAAAACGTTGTGATATGCGATGTTGTAATAGGTCACTTTTTAAATGCAACGTTTGTTCCTAGATTTCTATTACACAACATTTAAAAAACGTTGTGGAAACCAAATAACAACATTTAAAAAACGTTGTCATTTCTTTTTTTAAAAAAACGTTGTCATTTATTTAATGTAGTTCTTGGATATCTATTACACAACATTTAAAAAACGTTGTGGAAAACAAATGACAACGTTTCAAAAATGTTGTCAATTCTATTACAAAAAACGTTGTCATTTTCTGAATGCAATGGATTTCTCTTACACAACATTTAAAAAACGTTGTGGAAAACAAATAACAACGTTTAAAAAAGGTTGTCATTTCCTTTAAAAAAACGTTGTCATTCTTTTAATGTAGTTCTTGGATATCTATTACACAACATTTAAAAAACGTTGTGGAAAACAAATGACAACGTTTGAGAAACGTTGTCAATTCTATTACAAAAAACGTTGTCATTTTTTGAATGCAATGGATTTCTATTACACAACGTTTAAAAAATGTTGTAGAAAACCAATGACAACATTTCTAAAACGTTGTAAATAGTTTAACACAACATTTAATGAGAAACGTTGTAAAAATGGTTAGTACAACGTTTTAAAAATATTGTGTTAGAGTTGTATTACAACTTTTGAAAATGTTGTAAAAGTCTTTTACAAGATTTAAAAACGTTGTAAAATTGTATTACAACTTTTTAAAACGTTGTAATAAACTTTTTACAACGTTTATAAAATGTTGTAAAATATCTATTACAACTTTTATAAAACGTTGTAAAATGTTTATTACAACGTTTTATAAACGTTGTAATAGCTATTTTCAAAAAAAAATAGCAATCATGTTCTTGTTTCAAACCCCCACCTAGCAAAAGCAATCCTGGTTTATAGCTTTGCAAGAAAAAGCAACATAACAATTCAGATACCAACATTGACAACACATAATATTCCCAAGTCATACATAATCAGCCACCGCAGGCCACCTATTGCAAAAAGATATGACAAATGTTTAACAAGTTGGGTAGAAAGAAAAAAGCAATTTTAACACCATTGGCATTGAAAGTATTCCTTAACTTACTACCTGATTGGGGAAACAATTGGATATTCAATATTCATGTGAGTTGGTGAGTGAGACTCCAAATCCAAAAACTAAAGGACGGCCGACCAATCACCATTCACCAACCCGACATTGGACGACAAAGTTGCTTTCCCAAACAAACACATACTTCCATTTCCACGTAGAATCAAAGCAAAGTTTTATATTTCTCTCACATGTGTTACTCTATATATTGTTTGTTACTCCACTATTTACTAACTTTCAACATGAAACATTATTATCAAACTTATACTACCTTTGCTCTAACTCCAATTTCGTGCTCCCAAACATAGTAACATAGAATTGAAAGAATAAAAAAACAATCCAATGGATAAATATCCAACTAAAAGGCTGTTTGGCTTCATTTTTACAAGAGTGCTTTACCCTCGGCCTCCTCAATTATCTGCATCGTGTTGATCTATGGCCTGCGATCAGCGATGTGCCCCCATCTCCCTGCTGCAGAGAAGATTCAAGCTTGTTTGTAAATAATGTTAATAATTGGGAATATCATACAACAGGCCTATCTCCGATGTTGGGCTTCTTGTAAATGTACCAATCTCCATCTTTACAAAGTTAAACTGTTCTATGGTCTCATCACTTTTCACTTATAGCTTAAGCAACACTTTTCCGAAATTTATGCACTTATCACCCACTAAGGCTATTACCCTTGTGTCCTTAAGGCTATTACCAAGTTGTGTGATACTGATAGGTTATAATAAGTTCAAGTTTAATGAGCGGCAGAGATTAAGGGGACAAAGCCACAAAGGTGAAGTAGGCCAAAAACAAGTACTAGTAAAAAAGATTCTCAAGCTTACCAAGCTAAATCTTGTCAAAATCATCATCAAAGTCCTCACCCCCATCATCGGAAAAAATGAGAGTTCATCAATAAGCTACGAGTTCATCAATTAAAAGTTTGATGAACATGACCGGTCAAATAATAATAACTAAATAGCAAGAGCATAAAAGTTCATAACATATAAGGACTCTTTGGTCACAATCGAACCCTAAACCGATACTATCCGACCAAAAAAATTTGTACCTCATAATTATGGAGCGTGAAAACTTCACTTGTGACATAGGTAGATAGATGCTCCAAATTACAAGCTGCCCTGGATAAAGCCCCGAAAGTGCGAGCTTGTACATCTAACTTGAATGGTGTCACCAACAAACACATTGGGACCATCATCGAGCTCCTATCTCTTGCGGCAAAGTTTATGACTGACATTAGACAAAGACCAATGAATGCGGCGGAAACGTCACGATTTCAAGAGAGCCCATTCTTTTTCATGAACTTGAGGCCAACCCAAAATCACATGCAAAACAACAAGGCTGGATGTTGAAAGCGAAGCCAAACTAGAAGGCGCTTGTTGGTGGGCATTGGGCATTTGATAAATGAAATAAGGCAAGTAAGGTAACTATAGCACCCCATAAGTGAACAATCAAAACTGTTTTTGCGGTGTAAAGCCATCTCCAAGATCTAAAAGTGCCATCTCCAAGATCTAAAAGTGATGGCAGGGTCATCAAGCGATCTGGGTAAGTTCTCTTGTCTTTTTCTCGAGTTGGGCTTGGGTTTATTGGCATCTGAAAATAAGCTGCAACCACTGGAAGGGGAGCAACGAGAAGCGAGGAATGCAATCATGTAGACTCCAACAGACACAAACTTACTTGGAGATGTTAGCAGGTACAAGAAAAAAGATTGATGAAATTTCTCAAGGAGGTTATTTACGACCGTAAAACTCCCTCAATCAACCTGTATCGAGAAAACAAGCGGTTACAAAATCAACAACGAGAGCTTGTTACAACTCAAAGTAATTCTCTTACAATTTTTTTAACAGAAGGGCACATTATATTTAGGCAAGAACTATGAGGGGATATGCTACATCATTTTACTATGAACTTAAAAATGCTTAAATGGAGACAAGGAAATTAGATGGAAAGATTGGCACAACTGTCTTGAAGTGGGCAATGGAAACAAAGTGAGGGAACTTTTTATTTATTGATAAGTGACAAAGTGGGTGAACTTTTAAATCTCTTTTCACCTGAAAATTCAAAAGATCGTCTGCTATAGGTTTACATTTTGAAAAATGGACTATTTTTTGAGATAATACAAAAATAGACTATGCTTTTGATATGATTGATGGAATAACTAGTAAGTCTTGAAAATTTAATGACGAAATCAAAATGCCCTTTAAGATCATATGAAATCCTCGTATACCAATGGTACCAACAAATCGATTTTATTAATTTATAACAGTGAAAAGCAGCTGTGAATATAGCTAAATGGCAGATAAGGATTCGTGCAGATGACCACAAGTAGTCGCGAAAAGGTACAATCAATTTGAACTAATTTAAGGATACTGAAAATCAGGATGTGAAAAAACTATCAAAATTGGAAGCCACGTGCTTCGAGGAATTCCGACTATCAAAGAAAATTGGACATTTGTTCATATGGATAACAAGAAAAGAGAAATCCTAACAAAGCACTGACCTGCCACCTCGAAACAAGAACTCATTTTGTCTGGACTTGTAAGTTGAAGAAAGTTTGGGTGAGATCTCCAAAGTAACTGCATCAACTTGATAATCACGAAAAGCACCATGGGCACCGGTGGGAACACCAAGTGCTGACAGCCAAAATGAATGATATTAAGTTAATAATATGGATATAATCCTGGATGGTTAGTAGTAACCGACGAGTATATCGTTCGGCAAAATTTACGTAACAATTAGGATTTAGGTCTATAAACAAGCCAAGCTGAGCTTTGAGTGTTTGACCCGGGCTCTTTGATTTTTATTGAGCTTGAGCCAAGGAACCTATCTTTGAGCTTGACTCGATTATTTCATAAAACGAACTATAAATGAGACCAGTTTGGGGTTTACTCGAGCCTGGTAAAAAATATGCAAGAAATCACATAAGCTACAAGTATATATATATATTGTGACTGCCAAGCTGGGACTTTCCCCTGGGAAAGAGGAACATAATTACCTGGTTATAAAGTGAGCTGGCAAGTGTAGCAATGCCTTCAATATACTCCGCTTCAGGGATACCGAACTTCCACTGTGGATTCAAGCTTCTGGATACCTTCCCAACTGATTCAAATATTTGACCCAGAGTCTTAAGCCACTTCGACTCAAGCAAGGACAAGAGTTTATCCACCTTTACACGCAAACCCTGCCCATGCACCGCCAGATAGTTCACGATATTGAAAAGGTCTAGGTTTGGCATCTGCCCATTTGATGCCTCAGCATAGATGCTAAGAGCATCCTTCTCACCTTCTTCATTTGTATCTGCAATCTTAATGACAAGGGCCATGGTCCCACCACGACGAAAAATTGCTTTTGACTCGTACAAACCACTGCCTTTGTGACACATATCAGCATTTACCTTCTCAAGACCACCAAATGAAGGATTATGATAATCTCTTAGCCAAGCAAAGCAACTGGGGCATACTCTCCATGCTGTGAGTCTGCAGCCACCATATAATATCCTTGGCAAGCCAACTAACTCGATGCGCGAGAACACTGAATATGCCATTCCTAATGATAGAGCCTCACCCAAACTGGTCTTGACGGAATTATAAGGAGTCACCAATACAATAGCTTCCTTTCCATCACCACGCGAGCCCTAATAATCCCAACAGTGTTAATTCCATATGATGCACAAGTAAAGTTAGCTTGAGTTATATCTGGATCAGGGCAAGTAAAAAAGTGCAGCGGGTGGAATATCTTTGGTTGAGGCTGGAACTTGTGATAAGTAACTTCTCCGCCCAAATCTGACATGTACTGTGCTATCAGTCTTGGAATTTCCATTCTGTGATCCAGTACCAATACTGTTCTGCGATACGTATTCATATCCATGTTGCAGTCCACCGTGATGGGATCTGTTCCCATACTCATACTGATGGGCATTTCCCTTCTGTGATTCAGCACCATTTCTGTAATGCGATCCAGTACCATGTTGTGGTCCATTGCTATAACTCTGCCCATTGCTATCCCGCTGCCAATTCACCTGATGTGACTGACTGTTGTATTGCTGTGGCCCATTGCTATACTCTCGCCCATATACCTGTTGTGGTCCTTTGTTAAACTGCGGCTCATAGACCTGTTGAGGTGCATTGCTACTGCTAGTTCCGCCATTTTACTTGTTGAGATCCATTGCCATATATTTCCCTACCTTGCCCATTTACAGTTGTGGTGCATTTCGATACTGCCGCCCATTTACCGGGTTGTGGTGCATTTCCATACTAATAATTATGCTGCCTGTTTACCAGTTGGGGTGTATTTCTATATTGTTGCGGGCCATTTTTGTACTGATGGTCATTTCCCTGCTGCGGACCATTTCCATACTGCTGCACATTTATGTTTTGTGATCCGTATCTATATGGTGGCATATTAGTGGTGGCATAACCAGGCAATCTCGAGTTTAGAAGCCAATCAATTTCTTCCTTACGACCTACTTTATCAAAAGCTTCAAGTACAAAATCTTTAAGCGCAGGGGTAAAACCAACGCCATAGTTAACCATCTGTCCCAACAAATCCACACTTGTATCAAAATTACTTACTCCGCAAAGTCCCCTAATTACCATATCAATAAGCTACGAGTGTAAGCCACAAGGTTGAAGTAGGCCAAAATTATTTTTATTAACTATTAAGAAAGTTACACTACTTAAACACCAAATACCATTAACACTCCTAACAAACACCATTAAATCCCAATTGTATCCTTACATCAAGAACTCCAACAAATTTAAATTCCCAATACACCTATTACACTCCCAACAAAGTGGAAATTAAAATATGCAACATACCTTCTGTATATAGCTTTGTTTGTATGCATAGTAAGATTATACTAATTTCAAAACATATTTAATCTGTTTTCATTATAGATTCATACATGTTTGGACACTCATATAAACTGCATTTTGATGCGCTTGTGTCCTATGATTTTCAGAACTCGCCTTAATTAAAAGGTTTTGTTTCAGGATGAAGAATACGCGACACTACGTTAGTGCAAGCCTGAATTGGTTGGAACTCATGGATCTTAAGCCCAATTTTGCTACAATACGCATCACAACAGGGAAGAGCCCATTTGAGATTGTATTGGGAGTGCAGCCCCGGACACCAAATGAAGTTGATGTACAACGAATGGGGGGTGATTGTCCAGCAGCATATCGTTATGCCATTGATAGACAGGAACTCAGCAGGGCTTTGCGGAAGCATCGGAAGCCTTGCTAAGGCGCAAAGTCGAATGAGAAAACAAATACACATCAAAATTAAAGATTACAAGTATCCAAGGTTGGCAAAGATAAGGTTTTGTTGAAACATACTCCACAAAGAAGAGCATCAATGCTAAGTCGAAGCAAAGAGATAACATTACCGATTGGTGCCAAGGTATGAAGGACCTTTTGAGGTTTTGAAGCGGGTTGGTGCGGTGGCGTATTAGAAAAGGATGAAGCTACATCCTACCTTTCATGTCGGTTTCTTAAAACCTTTTCATGAGAGTCCTGTTTTAAGCGAAGCTCCTAGGCATTGAGAAGATTCTCGATCATAGGGCGATGGGAATGAGCAAGAAGAATCGCAGGATGATTTTCTCATTCAATGGAAAGGAGAAGGTGTGGAGATACATAGGGGACATTACTTTGTGGCGGTTTGAAGATCAGATTAGATCTTATTGGCATGAACATCCGATGAGGACATCGGACTCTTCCTAGTGGGGGAGAGTTTGTAAGCACTTAAGTGTTGAGTGCAGCCATGACATGGCGGGGCATGTCGTGGCATTGTGTTGTGTTAAGATAACGATGCAAGTTATGGCTGCGATGGGACGAAACAATGACATAGATTCTGCGGGACGAAACCGACTTACCAATGGGTGGTCTTGAATGCTGGGTTGCTAGCAGATTCAGTTGTTGGCATTCAGGTTGCTAGCAGATTCAGGTTTAATTCTTGCAGATTCGAGTTTGCGGGCGAGTTCAGATTGCTGGAGATTCAGGTTGTGGACTGTTGTACAGTTCACAAGCAAGCTGGATAGTTGACTGAATCTGGAGCTGGAAGCAATTGGTTCGAGCAGGCGGTTGAGCGATTTTAGTGACAGTTTTAGGACATAAAACTGCCACCAGATCTGGCAACCACCTGTCCCGGCAGTTATTATGGGCGATTGTTGGTCTCTTGTTCAGTCATTTAAATTGTTGCTGTAAACTGTTTTGATAGACAGAATTCTGGCGTGAGTTAGCCATAGAAAACAGTGTTGTATTCCTTAGTATTATGCAGTAATATAAGGTTGGGTTTGATCCTGTAATTGTTGGCTGCATTGTTGTTTCCTTTGCTGTGAGTTACCATTAAGTTTGTGAGTTAACGGGAAAAACGAGAGGGCTGCTGTTCTTAAGTGTTAAGACAGGCCGCATAGGCGTTATAAATCTGAAAAAGAAAATAACCCTGTGACAATTGCATTAAGCATGCAATTCGATTCTCCATCTGCTTCTGTTAACACATATATATAGACTGTTAACAGATCTTGCAATAAGGTCAATGCTCACTAATTAAAAATATATATAAGGAAGAAAACAACAATTGTTATGCAATAAAAAAATTCCTACCTTCCCCACACCAATATGCATAGTGAGTGGTCTACCACGCTTATAGCTGCTGTCAAAGACTATGCCATCAGCAAATCTTGCAGTGTAATGAATCTGTAACATGAAACGGAAAAAATGTCATAAGGACTGTCTAAATATGAATTTCATGTCGTATAAGTTGGACGTCAAAAGGCAACGAGGAAGAGAAAGGAAAAGAAAAGCACAGAATAGATCAGCTTCTGAAGCAAAGATCAGCGAACAGATTGAGTAGGATGAGCAGTAAAGACCATTCGGCTCTGGCTGTGAACCTTCCCCTCCTCCTTTATCCGGGCTTGGGACCGGCAATGCAATGCTATAGCAATTACATTGGCGGAGTTAAAAAGGGGTTAGTTACTTAAGTGGTGCATGAGCCTGTAAAAACAATAATCTACAATATCCAAAGCAATTAATAAAAGGCATTAACATAGATTAATAGTCTAAAACTTCACACAAAAAGTCCCACACAAAATATTCACATCCAAAAGAGGCATGCATACTAAACCAAGATTAATCAAAAGTAATGAAATCTTTACGCCATGCCACGGTACTCCCAACTGCATCCTCGATCACCGACATCTCTGAATTAGTCGAAGTCCGTGGAGCCTTGGGATCTAAACACACTTGGACCCAAACTTTCCAAACATCCTTTCCGAGTGGAGCGAAGTGCACCATATCATTAGGGTCCATAGATTCTACTTCACCTTTTGCAACGGCCATCCCTTGCCAATTAACTAACTTGCATTTTCTACCAACATTGGCATTAATGGGAACATCTCCTGCATTTAAATTAGTGGTACCACCAACGTGAGAGCTACCCACTGAGCAGTAGAGGGTGTATTCACAATCTCATTACCCTTAGAAGCGAGCTGTGGACAAACATAAATTACATAATGTTATTGACTAATAAACTATCTAAAACAATGTGTTTTATGGTAGAATACTTGCCTGCATCTGCATAACTACATTTTCCAAGTTCGCCAATTTATTAGTCACAATTGAAAGCTGGTTCTCAAGTACTTCAACTTTCTTAGAGCTATAGATGCGGGCGCCTAATTGAGAAGGGGTGATACCAAATCCCATCCCCCTAACTCTTCCATTTCGTTCGGGTCCAAGGGTTTGAGCGAGTGCATCTTGAGTGATACTTAATGAATTCCCAGGAGAAGTTTGTGAGGAATTGATCTCCTTAATTTTACTCTAGAAAATTTATAAAGAAATGAGTAATTAGATATAAAACAGTCAAACACAATTAGAAAATAAATAATTTAATAAAATTGTACTCTTACCACACATTCGAGAGATAAAATTTGTAGGTGCATCCCCATTCTTTTTAGTGTGTGCTTTACACCAAACATCTTGTCTCCTTATTTCGCATCTGGACTCTCCTTTCTCTGACCAATTTAGAACATCGTTTAAATCGCAAGACAAATTAATAGTCATTGATATGTTGGTAGATTCATAGCAAGTTACCATCTCCTCTTCTAATCGGGCATACCCCTTCCTGCTCATGGTATGTGGGGTTTGATTCTTCGCCCTTATTTGCTTGAATTTTTGGCTTTTCACCTACACTAAAATCACGTAAATAAACATACCTTACTAAAATCCTTAATAAAAAATTATCATGTGTACCTCAAAGTCACCAGATAGCTTCTCCGCAATAAAATTATTCCAATCTTCAGAAGATTTTACACTACTCGGTTTAAGGCTAGCATAAACAGACTCCTTGTTAGGGAGTTTTGATGCATTTCTAAGTGATGTTATCAGCCTAGACTTGAACTCTCTCCAACGAGTTCCCATCACTTGAAGAAACAGTTTCTTGAATATGTCATCAACGTTAAACCTCCCCTATAAGAAAAACATCACATCAAATCTATATAACATGTGCACTTGAAAAATTATGCTTGAAATTAAGTTAGCGAGATAATTATTACCGTAACGCATTTCCACAAAACATCCTTCATTTTATCATCAACTTTCCTCCAGTTATCACAAGTAACAGGTACCATATCTCGTGCCAATGCACCCAAGTATGAAGATAACCACTCAGAGTGCAAACCTATAGGCTGCCCTCTTCCATTGAATTCCACCTCCGCTCGATCACTAGGAGTTACGCACAGTTGTCTCATCCTTGTTGGACCTCTTTTCCTCTTTTCTGACATATTCCCTTCTCCAATAGGTTGATCAGGCACTTCATTAGATGAAGGCAGTGGAGAAGGCATTATTTGCGCCGTAAAATTATGTTCAAGAGAGGGATTAGAACCTCTCTCAGATATCCTAATTCCTTCATGCCCTTCTTGTTGTGAAATAGAAATGGCTGCCAAATTTAATTTTTTTTGCGCTTCTTGCCTTGCTTTGAACTCGCATAGTTCATTATCAAATATCGAGTTAGAACACAAACATAATATGTAAATATAGTCTAATATTAAAACAATGATACAAACTAACATATCAAATACTTCAAATTGATGATATAATATTTTGAAAAAGCATTAAAATTTGCATTAAAAATGATAATATGAATATGAACGTTTAAGTAGATTTGGAAGGTCTTACCTCCCCTTTTCGATTAGTCATAGCAATGATGATAAGTCCAATCACTTATCCAACGATCGATCTACCTGTTTGTTCAAGAAAATCTCCATGGATTAAATATTGTATATAAGTCATGTAATATAAACAACTTATGTAAAAAAAAACCTTATACTCAATCATAATAAAAAAATATTCATTATTTTTTACCAATATGTCGTCACAACCCACTCTTACGCAACTACCATCTTGGTCGTCCATGGTTCTATCAAGCAAAGTTGCATCTAGTGGGTTATAGGATAATTCATCTTCCTCATCGTGATTCTCATCATCATAGATTTCCAAATCGTGGTAGCCTCTTGGTGGTGGCCTCACTACGACTTGCCAATTAGATGATTTGCTTTCTCTCCAATAAAACACTTGGGAGGCTTGTGTTGCTAGTATAAAAGGATCTCCTTTAAATTGATCTTGAAATTGGTCAAAGTTGACTAATGTAAATCCATCTTCAACTTTCACTCCATGATAAATATTCGCCCAATCACACTTAAATAATGGAATTTGAAAATGAAGATAGTCCAACACAATAATGTCACGCAAGATCCCATAGTGACCTATAGTACTACTACTAGATTGTTCATTGTCATTTGACGTTGAACTACGCAATGTAGTTGCTTCGAGAGAAACACCGCTATTCTGTGTGGACTTTTCAGTCGCCTTTGTGCGAAATCGACAACCATTTACAATAAAACCAGAGTAGGAGAGTGCTTGCTTTCTAGGCCAATATGATAGCCATTGTATCGTTTCAGAAACATTCCCTGTTGCCATTTCATGTTTAACCTGTACGTGTATTTAAAACAAAAATATGATTTATTCGTAATATGTAAACTAACATATTGTGTAATGAAATAAACCAAAGTGTTAAAAAAACCTTATCCGTAAACCAATGGCAGAAAGTCTCAGAATGCTTCTTTGAAAGTTCTTCGTCAGAGAGATTATCATGTAACCTTTTCAACTCTTCCATACGCATCCTAATAGAAAATAAAGAGTGAAAAACATTCATGACGAAGAAACAACTGGACATGTTTTCATTTAACTAAAACATACTCTTCATAAGGTTCCACTTCCGCGGTATTAAACAACACATATCGATGAGCATTCTGCATGTCTTCATCAGACAATGTAGTATGCACTCCTTTGGAAATCGGTCGTCCGTCAAATATTCTATCATCTCGATAGTCCTCATTACGATTATGTGTTTGACCAATTTCACAAGCTTTCTTGATATACTCACTACAATATCGCATGCACTCTTCGGCAAGATAGCATTCACAAATGCATCCTTCTGGACGTGCAGGATTTCTAACATTTCCCTTGCATATCTTCATGAATCTAAAAATCATCGTATAAAAAGTTACAGACAAACTACTAAAAGTATTGAAAAATGTTGTTTGATAAAAGAATAGTCTATGAGTACCTTTCGAATGGAAACATCCAATGGAATTGATTTGGTCCACAATAACGTGTTTCGCGTCCCAAGTGTATTGGCAAGTGCATCATGATGTCAAAGAAGGAAGGAGGAAAATATCTTTCTAGCATGCACAATGTCTCAACAATCTCTTGTTCAACAACTTCCAGTTTTTCTGTATCAATCACTCTTTGACTTATATCATTGAAAAACGAACATAGTCGAAATATCGCATTTCTTGGCCCTTTAGGTAAAATTCCTCTCAATGCAACAGGCAATAACTGTTGCATTAAAACATGATAATCATGGGACTTGAGTCCTAATATCTTATCATCTTGCACAAAACAGTTTGCAATATTTGAGCTGTACCCATCGGGAACCTTCAAATTTCTTAATCGCCAATAAAAGGTCTCCATCTCTGAACTTGTTAGAGTATGTTGCGCTGGTGGAAGGAATATCTTATTATTCTCTTCAACCCTTGGGTGCAAATCTGACCTAATTCCTATTTTTCCATATCTTTACGAGCATTAAGACCATCTTTTGATTTTCCTTTGATATGAAGCAAAGTACAAACTAAACTCTCACCGCAATTCTTTTCAACATGCATCAAATCTAAACAGTGACGTACCGGCAAATACTGGAAAAACACAATGACATAATGTTATTGAGTAATAAAGTCTACAAATTTATGAAAGTATTATTTAAGTAAAAAATGGGCTACCTCGTAATAAGGTAACTCAAAAAAAATTGGCTTTTTCTTCCACATGATTCCCTTCACAACATTCTTTCTTTTAGTCTTCCTCTTCCTTTTCTTGTGGCCCTTACCTTTTTCCCTTCCTTTTCTTGCTTCTTCCTCATTGGTCATTTCCTCCCCTTTTCCAAAATCATTTTTAATATCACTAACAACTTTAAAGATTTCTGAACCAGTTAGTATTGAAGGCTTGCCCCGCTTCTCATTGGTTCCATCAAACCAACTCTTCTTCTTTCGATAAGGATGATTGGATGCAAGGAACCGTCGATGACCCATGTATGCACACTTGTTGCTGTAAGGTAGCCATATTGAACAAGTGTCAACACCACATATAGGACATGCTGCCTTACCCTTTGTAGTACATCCAGCAAGATTTCCATAAGCTGGGAAATCATTAATGGTCCATAACAGAATGGCCCTCAAATTGAACATGCTCTTATTATATGCATCATACACCTCAACTCCACTTATCCATAATTCTTTCAAGTCTTCGATGAGTGGCCTTAAATATACATCAATATCATTTCCGGGTTGCTTCGGCCTGGGGATTAACAAAGTTAACATTAGGTTCTCGCGTTTCATGCATAACCATGGGGGAAGGTTGTATGTAACAAGCATCATGGGCCAACAGCTGTATGTGGAACTTAGATTACGATAAGGATTAAATCCATCTGTAGCAAGTGCAAGTCTTAAATTTCGATGATCAGATGCAAAATCATACCAGTTACTATCAATAAACTTCCATTGAGGGGAATCAACCGGATGATGCATCTTGCTATCCTTACTATCAATAAACTTCCACAATAATTGTTTAGAATTTTCTGATGACCTGAACATTATTTTAAATCTAGGAATAATCGGAAAATACCTCAAAACTTTGGCCGGTACCCCCTTTTTAATTTTGCGTTCATCTCCTTTTCCAACCACTTTCCACCGGGATTTCCCGCATCGTGGGCAATTGTCTAGATCTGCCAAGTCTTTTCTAAATAGACAACAATCATTGACACATGCATGTATTTTTTCATACCCCAAGTCAAAGGTCTTAAGTAACTTTTTGGCAGCATATGTTGAAGCAGGAAGTGTATTTTCTTGTGGTAACATGCCACTTAAGACTTTGAGAAGTTCAGTAAATGCCTTATCAGAAATACCATTGACAGCTTTAAGTTTGAAAAGTACTACTATCGCTGTCAACTTTGTGTAGTCAGTGCAACCAGGAAACTCATGTACTACTCAATTGTGTTTCTTTCAATATCGTCCCAAACAAAGTGATTTTTCTATTTAATTCCTCATTTTTCCGCTTGCAAGAATTGAACGGTTGCTAAACAAGTTTTACAAGAAGTGAGTTTTGGATAGAGATGGGCAGAAAGAAGTCTTTGGGTCATGTCTCCAACTTATGCTCCACATCTTGAATATTACTTTCCCCAAGTCTAGTGAAATAAACTGATACCCAATAGACATATTTGAAAATTTATCAAATTTCTTCTTTTTGTCATTTCATCAAACACATTGAGTGCAATTTTCAGTTATAATTTTTAATTAGTAACTTAAAGACTAAAATTAACATACAAATCCATTGTTTATTCTCAAACACCAAAAAAAATTAATAATAAGCACTGCGTAAAGGAAATATGTTTTTACGCACCTTCAAAGTAGTGTGGCAGTCAAGAATATGTATCTGTTGTACTCCAAACTATTTTCGATAACCTATAACAACCTCTAGTTCAGTTCTTCAAGGAAATCACGAAACATAAACTAAAATTTGAAAGGAGGAGGGAGGGACTTACAATGAAGAAGAATATATTGGAACTTCGTGGCGAGGGGCGACGGTGAATGCCGATGTGTTACAAGGCGGTGGAAATTTTAGGGTTGGCTCATTCCCGGTGTGCGTTCTCGATCTTCTGCGAGTGCTTAATTGGGAGAGGGAAAATAGACTAAGCGGGGGACTTCGTGGCGGAGGGCGGCGAATGCCGATGTCTTACAATGTAGGCGGTGGGGTTCGTTCATTCCCTGGTGTGAGTTCTCGATCTTTGTGTGTGAGTGTTTAATCGGAGAGGGAAGATAGACTAGGGAGGGAAAATAGAATAAGCGGGAAATGCCGCTTTTTTTTTGGTGTGGGGTATCACAACGTTTTTAAAAATAAACGTTGTAATACAGTTGAAATGCCGCGCTTTTTTTTGGTGTGGGGATATCACAACGTTTTTAAAAAGAAATGTTGTAAAACCTGACTTAATTACAAAGCTTGCCAAAATCTATAAGGCCTGATACAACGTTTGTATAATAAAACGCTGTATAAATGATTATATGCAACGTTTATTGTAGAAACGTTGTCTAATGTATACCAACTACAACGTTTTCTAAAAAACGTTGTGGTTAAAACGTTGTGATTGCCATATTTTCTTGTAGTGACGGGAAGCTAAGCCATTCCGCTCTCAAAACGCGTACAACGAATCTTGGCTGTAGTGAATTCCACGGCGATCACTCTTGGTACCGACAAACTGATTTCTATGATTTCAAGAAATGAAGCAATGAAACAATGGATCTATAGTATACTGTAGCACCTATCCATGGTATAACTTCACCTTGAAAGTAAAACGGGAGAAAGGTAGTATTCCTTGACACGAACACTGCACTCACGAGAATCTAGATTACAATGAACTTAGGATTCTAAGTCCTATTCATTCACGAAGAATCTGCCAATAAGGCATGAAACAGAACACTCCACGTCATGGTTGACACAAAGAACCAACCCACCTAGGCCATGGAACCTATCCTGGCCGATAGCTAACCTATAAAGCTCTGATACCAACTGTGGCGACCCGACCCGGACCCGAGGTGGAACCGCGGGTCGGACCGCCCAAATAGGAGGGAAACAAGTAAACATATAAACATGCAAGGACTTAATTAAAGAAAACGACGTGACGCAACATTAGAGACGTAGCACGCCTCGGCACCAAAAGGCCGGTATTTTCAAAACTTTTCAAACCTGATATAACAGTTAAGCAATTAAACCAAGTCATCGGTGACACTACATGCCGGAACCCAAGCTAACAGTTTATGGACAAGAATTAAATAAGAGCTAATAGGATGCTCAGCGGAAGACTTATACGTAGTGAACTAATTAACATGGTAACCAAAGCTCGGCTTACACATTGCCGGCATCAAAAGGATTACAAGTACTACAAGTGATAAAACTACAAATAGTTAACTAAAATAAACAAGTACAAGTTCTAGCACATTCCCAAGCATAGTCTAAATGACTTGTTTTAAAACCCGTCGTCCTTGCAAATTACAAAAGAAAGGAAGAGGACATCTAAACCACCTCTTCAAACTACAACGGCGGACCAAAAGAGGAACAAGGGAACACGAACACCGCAAGCCTCAACGAGAATGACCTGCTTTGCTAAGATCTAAAGCAGTAAAGGGGAATGGGTAAGTCATAAAGACTTGTAAGCTATCAATCATGCATGTCATGGCAATATGCAACATACAAGGCAAGATATCGTCACATAAGCATATAGAATATATATCCAAAATGCACATTGTTTCACATAGGTGCTTATAATTAAATCACATATGATAAGGATATATGGAGAGCCGGGCCGCTACGTAGTTCATGCATACAAGCGTTATCTGGAATGTGAGGTGTCGGATGTGTGTAAGTACATCGACCTTCCGAGGAGATGCCCGGGATAGACACACCAATGATGCTCTAATGGTTACAACAAGGGGGCTACTTCCCCACTGTGGCCACAGTGGAGGCGTGTGTGAACAAAGACGGGTATGCCAGCTGGACTCATGCAAATGTCAAGTAGTGTTTACTTAACAAATTCTCAAGTAGTGAACGAGGTCGACAAGAGCGATCTCGTTCATGACAAGTAATTATTGATCTCATCAATAATCAAGTAGGATTGAGTTCGACAAGAGCGAACTCAAACATGTCAAATAGGTATTCTATTATATGACATATAAATCAAGCATGGTAATCAATCCAATTCAAGAGTCTAGAATTATTATTCTTAGTGAAATGTATTTAGAACGTCGTAGGGATTGATCATTGAGCCGGTATTGTTCAATGGCTCATTAAATTTGACTCCGTTGAGTCGTCTCTATAAATTCATCCAATAGAGTTTAAATGCTAAATGCATTCTAAACCCTTTTCTAAGTTCTCGTATATGATAGACTAGACCATTAATCCATTTAACAACCATAGTCAAGAATTATTCTCAATTCATAATTCATGGAACCTTAGAATTATTATTTCTTAAAGTTATTAAAAGTTAATGGTCCAAGAACAATAGTTATTCCTAAGGAGGCATAGAACACTTTTAATTCTAAGCATAGGACCAAGTCAATAGGATGAACAATTCATAGTTTATGGGATCCTAAAATCACAATCTCTAAGAGTTGTCAAAATTCAAGTCCAAGAACAATAGTTATTCCTAAGGAGGCATAGAACACTTTTAAATCTAAGCATAGGACCAAGCCAATAGGATGAACAATTCATAGTTTATGGGATCCTAAAATCACAATCTCTAAGAGTTGTCAAAAGTCATTAGTCCAAGAACAATAGTTATTCCTAAGGAGGCATAGAACACTTTTAGTTCTAAGCATAGGACTAAATCAACAAGATGAACCTATCATTCAAACATGGCATGGACATGGTAGGAGCATGGGAATCATAAGAAGAGGGGGACATGGCATTTCTAGTATACATCCTAAGGGGAATCAATAGCTTACCTTACACCAAAGAAAAAGATGGAATGAACACAAACTAATCGGATGGAATCGTGCTCCTCGTCGATAGCTTCATTTTGGTGGTCTCGGTTTGGCAATCGGAGTTCGGGAGCTCAAGATATGGAAGAAACACACACTAATCTCCCCTCACCATTCACACACAAAAGCTTGGGAAGAGAGAGAAGAAATATTCAGATATGGTGGGTTTAGTGGCTGATCACAAATTGGGAGGTTTATATGTGGCATGCAATTGTTAGTGGAACTCCACATGTCACAAGGAGAAGGCATGGAAATCCACTTGTCAAGTGGAGGATGATTGAGGTTAGTGTTAATCCAACTCATTTAGGGTCTAATAAGATGGTTTAGAGTCAATTAGGATGGGGGTTCAATGGCCGAATTGAGTCACAATTCAGATTGAAGGAAAAATCCCGTAAATGTGATTCTGGAATGATGCGGTCGCATCTTTTATGGAGCATGCTTGCGCATGGACTGTTCACAGCCCAAAACTCATTTTTCTTGTTTCTGGCCAGCAAACTTGTAAATTCCACCATTAATCCCTCACATCTCAAAATGAGGTGATTCTTTCTTAGTCTGAAACTAGACTCCTTAAAATATATTTTAGACTTTTAAATTACTCTATTTGGACTTAAATTCATCAAAATATGGTCATTACAAATTCAAGTACAGAAGCTGAATCCTTGAAAACAGAATTCTGGGACAGCCGTAAGTCAAGACCTAATTGAGGTACTTAGACACCTTGGAAAATTACCAAATTTTACAGAGAGTATCCTAACATATTTAGGTAAAACATACTAAGTGTTTAGAAAATTCTCTTTAGTATATTGGTACTAGAATTTTCCCGAAGTTTACCCAAAAACATGACTGATCTGTGAAGAAATAAATTGGTCATCTTATTACAAATGCAACAAGTCTATGAACAATGATTGTGAAAGCATGATAAATGCTAGTACACTTGGTTTAGAACTCAAATGAACTTCTCGCAAGTTGAAAACACAAAGAATACAAGCAACGAAGGCAATCCCGAGAAACCCTAAGACTCAAACGAAGCAACAATGCTTCTAAACTCTCAACCAAGCCTACTATGATCAAGATGAATGGTATAAGTCATATATGCAAGGTAATAGCACTCCAACAAGACTTGGTTAAGTTCTAACTTGCTAAGGTGAACACTCAAAGCACAAACGGCAAGGTATACAACGCATAGAAGACATTCAAGCGACTATGAACCTAACAACTCTAATGCAAGCATAACATGAACATAATGAAGTTTCTAACATGTTAAGGCATACGTTAAGCATGTTATAAAGGTACTAAGGCTCTGGTAGGACTTAGTTAAGTACTAAGATGATACACGAAGCAGTTATAACAAGGCATGCAATGTATAGAAGGCATACAAGCAACTACGATCATGGTTGACCTAATGCGAACATGGTATGAACAATATGGACTCTAAAACATGTTAAGGCACATAATGAACATATTAATCAAGTATAGAAGGCATGTTACACAAGTAGGGTTTGGGTTCTCACAATATGACTTCTTGATTTCAGCTAGCTTGAAATCCTTTGTTGATCTATTTGTATTATTTACTTATTTTCCAATGATGTCATTTATTGATGTGATTGTAAGTTAGGATATTACAAAAGGAATAAAAGAGAAAAATGCATTGATTGCTAAATACACATGGTTAGTGAGGTAGTCTTGTGTAATTCATATTCTCTATTGTTACCTTGCACAAAGTGTTAATTTTATCTATGGCAACTGGAAGAATGCTATGATAGAACATGATATAAAATTATGTGAACTCAATTTATGCAAAAGGTCATTTGTGTAACTTGCTAATATCTTTTTTTCTCTCCTTCATGCAAATAATAGGAAGCTCTATATCTTTTTTCTCACCTTTATGCAAATTATAGGATCCATCATAATGCATTGTCATTTTTTTAAGAGTCAATTGATGAGATCTTCTATGAGAAAATTGAGTGTTAGATATGTAATGTCTCTGTATTTACACTCACATACACACAGATAGTTGCATATATTATGCTAAAACATATTGACATCCACTACACGATTAAGAGCTTTGCGAGTAGGGTTAGAAACAACATGTGCACCAAGCCTCTCTTTCAAAATCCGAAATATGATAATGATTGACGACAAAGTAACTGTTAAATATCTTGATTGTACTGAATATGAGATAATATATTGCAGGGTGTTCAAATTGGTATCATAATTTTCAACAAAGACATAAATCAATTCACCAAAACATTTGTAGCCAGAAAAACATATCAAATTTCCAATGGTGACGTGAAAAAGATTAATCCAATGTTTTTTAATGTACATCCCGATCAGCGACAACATTAGATATAATTTCAAGGACATCAAAGACATTCAAGATCAACCTCATTGGGATGATGACATGGGTAATTAAATTGAGTTCCCCATAACAACTATTGACTTATAAACATGTTTTCCAACAATATCTCATTGTTGTTTTATAAGTGCAGATTTTTGCGGTATTGTCACCAAATTGAAAGATTGCCAAACCATTGAGACCTCAAGAGGAGCGCGAAAAACTTTAAGGGATATAACAATAATAAACAATGAGTAAGACCAATAAAACACTTATGATCTTCTTATGTTCTTTTCCAAAAAAATTTATAAATTGTTGTTTTATAAAAAAAACGTGAAGCAAGTATGAAACTCATTCAACAAAGAGATCATATAATTGGTTTTACTTATAATAATTAAGGCTTCGTTTGTTTCACGGAAAATGACTTCTGGAAAACGTTTTCCTCATTTTCCGGTGTTTGGTAACCTTAGGAAAATGTAGTCAACGTAAAAGCTTTTCCGAATCAACGGAAAATGAAGCCTTCTTTTCCGAAAAAAGACTTACGGATTCATTTTCCGTAAGTCATTTTTCAAAAGTTCGAGCACCTCTCCGCCCCTTCCAGAAGTACACATTCACTCAACAAATAAATATATTTAGAAATATAAATGGAGTTTGTGCACACTATTTATAAATTATAATTTTAATAAATATTCACTACGTTCTAAAATTAGTGTCAACTATATTATTTAGGGATGTCCCAAATATTATTCATTTTCTTTTTTAAAACGTTTTTTTTTTCATATCAATTGTCAAATTTTTTATTTGTATTTTTAAGATTGAAAAAAGATGGACCTTATTGATTTGACACGATTAATGATAAATTGAGGTTACTAATGGAAAATTACTTAAATTTCAACACTATCTTATATTCAATATGAGCATTAATATTAGAATATATTTTTATATTTATTCATATATTGTTTTCCGTAGCATTTTCCGTACTTTTGCCAAACACCCGAAAATGTTTTCCGACATATTTTCAAAAGATTTACCAAACACCTGAAAACTAAATTTTTTCATTTTCCAGAAATCATTTTCCGGAAATCATTTTCTGGAAATCATTTTCCGTGAAACAAACAGAGCCTAAAAACATATTTTATATAATTACTTGGTTATCGTAGAGTAAACTATTCAGGTACCAACCAATAATTATCAGTCTTTGGGAAGATTTAGCGGCAAATGAAGGCAATGAATTGCAAGAAATCGTTACTTAATATCCAATCATTGCCATCACAAGGGTGACAATAACGAAATATCTAGGTGAATGTCTATCGTATATCATTTGGTAAATTATTATTATTAATCTTGCAGGTGAAATACAATTGTAAACAACAACTACATCAATTCTACATATAGCACTAAAAGGCACAAACATGAAGAATTTACACCAAATGTATATTTAAAATTAAATTAAATTTTTTTTGAAATATTAGACAATCTTTTTTTTATTTAATATGTTTACTTTCTCTGGATTTGAATAAGTATTTGTACTTTAGATTTGTATGCATTTGATCAATGGACAATCTTTTTTTTTATTTACTATGTTTACTTTCTTCGGATTTGAATAACTGTAAGTTAGTGCTCTTATCCTTAACTTAATGAAAAGAATATTTAACAACAAATGGAATAGACTTGTGTTTTAATCAAGACAACACATGCAACGCACGTGCCTTTTACTTTTTTTTGTTTTTTTGGTTTTTTTATTTTTTGTTTTTTGGGAAACAGGGGCGGCACCCTGCAAAATTTATTAAAAACAACTCAAAAAATAAACCGGAAGGGGACAACCAGCCTTACCCAAAAAAAGGGGGGACAAAGGAGCCTGACCTCGAAAAAACATACAGGGCCTGAAAAATTAAAACTTCCTATACTCATAAATGCCTAAACTGTCTAGCCGAAAGGACTAGCGGGTCACCCTGGGAAGATGACTGAGCTGATCAAAGGTAAGAGATGACTGATGATTATGAGCCTCCGACGCCAAACTATCTGCAACTCTATTCCTTTCTCTGTGAACGTGATAAATATCATAATTACCACTCAGCAAAATACATTGACGAACTACATATTCATAAGCCCAAGGGGAACGACATTTTTCCTTAATCGCTTGAACAGCTACCAAAGAATCTGCCTCTACCATCACAGATTGAAGACCTAAAGAACGACACAATTTTAAACCATCTCTAAGAGCGAATAATTCACCCTGCATATTAGTACCAGGACCATAGAAGTTAGAGAACGCTGCGATGAAATGGCCCATGGAACTACGAATCACACCCCCACCTGAACAAGCTCCATTCCTGGCTGAACCATCTGTATTAATTTTGACCATACTATCCGAGGGAACTTCCCAACGAATCCACTTACCACCACCAACTGAGATAGGACAAACAGGAAAATTCAAAGATATGAAACCAAGCCGGCCTGCAAGGTTGGTTTGAGCCTTAGTAGAAAAAAGAGAAAGCCTGTCACGAAGATGGGATAAAACCTGCTTAAAAATCTACTCAACATGCATTGGAATCCCTTCATAGACAGCCCTACATCTAGCCTTCCAAATTTCCCAACAAGTGAACATCAAAATACCAATACGACATATACCCAGCTGATGTCTAACAGAAGCACCCTTAAGCCAAATATCACATAGGTGAGGGACAGAGTCATAATAGGCTATTTTTCCAAAAGCTTTCGCAAAACGTAACCACAGCTCTTGAGCAATTTCAGATTTGAGAAACAAATGGGAGATCGATTCTTGGGATGGAGAAGACTGGCAGCAAACGCATTTAGAAACTATAGGGATGTGCTTCATATGCAAAGCCAAGTCAACAGGAATGGCACCCCAAATTAATTTCCAAACAAAGCCACTGATTTTGAGAGGTATACCCGGCTGCCAAATTTTATTAGCCCAGATCTGCCATGGGTAATGCTGTCGCAGGCCATTCCAATAACTGGAAGTGGAAAAATAACCATTTGTAGAACCAGTCCATATAAGGCGATCCTCAATATTCTCATCCAGAACAACTTGCCAAATTAAACTTTGCGATGCTGTAGGAATCAGATGAAGGAATTGGGGAAGCTGGGAAAGAGCAGAACGAACAGAAAGGTTGATGTCAATGGGTCGAGGACGCTCTAAAATCTGACCACACCAGTTCTCATTCCAAAATGAAATCTCACCCTTACCAACAACCCATATACAATTGTCCCTAACCAAATCCATTTGTTGTATAACAACCTTCCAAATTCGAGAAGCACCCAAGGGAATCCACCAATCAAACCTGCCCCCGTATTTAGACTTAACAAATTTAGCCCATAAACTACCACCTTGAAGTGCATTCCAAGCCAACTTTGCATGCATGGAAGCCATCACTTGAGAGAGGGAACGAAGGCCCAGGCCCCCTTCCGAAAGCGGATGGCGGATTACCTCCCATGAAACCCAATGCAATCTTTTATCACCACCTTGATTCCATAAAAACCGGGAAAATGCAGCCTCAAGCCTCTTCAGGACAAGCTGGGGGACATGGAGAGCAGATAGGGAGTATATAGGGATGTTGCTGAGGACAGATTTTAGCAGAGTGATTTTACCCCCAAGAGATAACAGACGAGCTTTCCAGCCATTAATACGAGACAATACTTTATTTTCCAACTCTTCAAGATGGCTGCTTTTTAATCTGCTCGGAACAAGAGGGATGCCAAGGTATTTCATAGGGAACAGTTTCGAGCGGCCGGACCGATGTGTAATCAAGGAGACATTACGGGGCGAACACCAAGAAGATGCAAAAAAACCACTTTTACTGAGGTTAACCAATTGCCCAGAAGCTCTTTCATAGGAGTTGAAGATATGACGAAGCTTCTGGACAGACTTTTTACCACCATTACTAAAGACCAAAATATCGTCCGCAGACATTAAATGAGAGACAATTAGCCCACCACGACCATGATTGAAGGGGGTGCAGAGACCTTCGATGAAAGCCTGCTTGAGTTTTAGAGACAAAATCTCTTGAGCAAGTATGAACAAGATAGGGGAAAGGGGGTCACCCTGTCGCACTCCTCTTGTGGACTAGAAAAAACCAAAATTATTGCCTTGAATATGGATAGAATGCCAGCTGTTTCACACCATCTTGTATAATAATTGGCAGCAATTTGGATTAAAGCCAAAAGCTTTAAGAGCTTAGAAGAGAAACTCCCATTCCAGACGGTCATAGGCTTTCGCCATATCGTATTTAAAAATTATATTCCCCCCCCGGACTTTTCTCCCAATCTGATGCACCAATTCCTGAGCAAGGGCCACGTTTTCCTGAATTTGACGTCCACGCACAAAACCTGATTGTTCAGACAAAATTATTTTGGGCAGCAAAGTTGCAAGTCTAGATGCCATAATTTTCGAAATAATCTTCCCTGAAAAGTTGCATAAACTAATTGGTCTAAAATCGCCAAAACCATTTGGTTTATCTACCTTCGGAATGAGAACAATAGAAGTCGCAGAAAAACCACGAATTGTCGGACCACCCCTATAAAACTCCTTAATAGCATTTATGACATCCTCCCGAATTATATCCGAGCACCCTTGGTAAAACCAACATGTAAACCCATTCATGCCCGGAGCACTATTAGGATTCAACCCTTTAATAGCCCTCCAAATCTCTTCCTCCGTCGGACAACTGACTAAGAACGCATTATCCATATCAATCAAGCTATTGTGGATAGGAGGAAACAAACCATCCTCAATATCTATACTGCCAACCAAAAACAATTGAGAATAAAACTGCACAGCCTTCTCACCAATCTTATTAATATTCGTACAAAGTGTGCCATCATCTAACATGAGAGAGATCGAATTAATTCGAGTCCGGTCTTTGATACTAGCATGGAAGAAAGAGGTATTTCTATCCCCATCTTGAAGCCAAAGTTTTCGGGACTTCTGTTGGATTAATTCAGAATCCCAACCAAGCAGCTGCTTAAGCTCCACTTTAACAGTTTCAAGTTCAGAAACCAAAATAGCATCCCAAGTATGTTGAAGGGACTCCTCCATCTGAGCAATCAAATCCTGACACCTTGCCATTTTCTTGTGTATATGCCCAAAAACATTCCAATTCCATTGCTTCAAAGCACCTCTAAGAAATTATAGCTTTTTTTGAAGGATGAATCCTGCACAACCCGCCACAGAAATGTTCCATTGCAAAGCTACAAACTGCTGGAACTCCTTATGATCCAACCACATCCTATGAAATCTGAAAGATCCTTTGGGCTTATTAAAGATGGGGAAGTCCAACAAGAGAGGTGCATGATCCGAGTGAGAACGACTCAAATGTGTAACTGTAAAGATTGGACCCGACGTTTTATAAAGACCATTGTAAAACACTCTCTCCAGCCTCTTCCAGATTCTAGCTCCATCATCTTGGTTATTACACCAAGTATAACGACTACCCTCAAACCCGGCATCATCCAAACCAACATCCTGAACAAAGTCCTTCAAGTCAATCAATTCTCCACTGGAAATAGGGCAGCCTCCCAGCTTTTCAGGGGAATGAATAATCACATTAAAGTCACCTCCAACAACCCAAGGCTCATTATAAGACGCCGCTATATTACGAAGTACGTCACGGGGTCTTAGTTCATTCTTGAACACTTAGCATAAACTATAGATACAAGAAGGGTGAAATTATCTCCAACCTGGATCCGGAAAGTAACTTGTTGATTAGAGGTGTCAACTAAAGTGACATTTACTTTCTCATCCCAAAACAGCCAAATATGATTATTAATAGGGCTATTATGTAGACAAAATTGAAACCGAAGTTTTTTTGGCTATGCGAGGTAAACGGCCACTATGAATTTTAGGTTCTAATACAGCACACAACATTGGGCGATGTTGAAATTTAAGAAGCTTTAAATAATCTACTGTTTCTTTATTGCCCAGGCCCCAAGCATTCCATATTAGGACCGACATAAAACAATTATTTAGAAGATTGCGGGGCTTTCGCCCTAGATCGCGTCTGGCAACGGTTACCTTGAACACACTCCTTTTTGTGACTTTTCTTGGATAACTTTTTGCACTCCTGTTGGAAAGCCTCTGTCTTTGCTGGAGAGCTCGGAAAATCTGTCAGATCATTAAGAGATGCATTACGTGTGAGTTTAGATATTTCCTTTTTCTCTGTACCCTCTACTAAAGAAGCTTTCGGGCGAGATGGTTGCTGGCCCATGTCCCAGTCATCCAGTAATCCATCCAATGCCGCAAAGGAATTCTCCAAATGAGGGCCTGTTATCCCTTCTTCCTCCTCAATACATTCAGGATCCTGATGATTCAATTCAGTAATTTGGGGATTAGAAGCAGCCTTATTATCCTCAGACTTAGGGGCATTCGGCACTGTTGGACAGGTATTCAGCCGTATTCCATCTTTATGATGAGATGTGGTTTCCTTCGAAGTCAACCCACCATCTACCTTGGTTGTATCTGTAATATCAATGACTTCAGTGTCGACACAATTACCTTTCAAGTCCTTTGCAAAGGAAACAGAAGCATCACCTATACTTCTACACGTGGGCTGCCAATTCTGCTTAAGGACCTAATCATGGGGCAAGGTATTACATGTGGGATGGGAAGCCATAACAGGATCTTTCCCTAAATCCAAAGGCACCTTATGTGTGTTATCTTCTTTAGGATTATGAGATTGAGGAGGTGCATTAACATAGTACGATTCTTCTTACGACAATCTTTCACAACATGTCCTAACAGGCCACATCCTGAGCAATATGTTATATTCCCTTCAAAATCAATGGTTTGACAAAAGCCGTGATCTTTTGTAGTTCCAATCCAGATACGATCAGTTAATACTGGAAACATCCATCTCTATGCAAATACGGGCGTACATGGGATGGGTTAGACAGAGGGTTTTGTCATCTGCCCTAAGAAACTGTCCCAGAGAATTACCAATTCTCTGCAAGTACAAGGCGTTAAAAAAGGGGAGGGGAGATGAGGACGACGTGCCCACACAGCAACACAAGGATTATCTCGCTTGAAACCAAAGTCTGGCGTCCATCTAAATGAGCGATACATACAGCGATCTATCATGTGTGACTCCTTAGAAAGAGCCCGCATCATATCTTCCTTTGAAGCCAGATGCACCATATCATGTCGTGGGTCAAGAAGGCCGGCCACAAAAGAGCCTGTAAGCTGCCAAGATCGAGTGATATGATCATTGATCACATCTAGGGGGGTTTGCCCACCGAAAACTTCAGGATAATGATGTTCATAAAATGGGATTCTGTCGCTTCAATTTCCAACGGAGTGAATAAGCATGCAGGTTCATGTAGGATCTTGGATGGCTGTCTAGGGGCAAGTGGAAGAGGAGGGGGTACTAGAGTACGATTAGGGTTTTGGAAGGAAGGACTTGCTTCCTCAGTCACAGCTGCAGCATAGGAGATTCGAGGGGAGGACGTAGATGGTTTGGATGTAACAGGTTCCCGTGCCTCTGATGGTGGAGTGGTACCATCCGGTGGTTTGCCGGCCGGGGTCATGAGGGCAGTTAAAGCCCTAAACCCTAATTAGGGTTAGGCTCGCAAGAAGGAGAGAATTCTAGAGAGAGACATTCTAGAGAGAGAAATCTAGAGAATCTATTGGTCACGTGCCTTTTACTAGTTGTATAAGAAGCATCAAAAAAGGTGATGCGTCCTTTGTACACTAGGGGTATACATTACCAAAAGGATTAGCCAAAATCTATTCTATTTACAAAATCTACAATAGGAGTGTTAAGACTAGAAGTTTCGTGATCAGCCTCGGAACACCAAAAAAGGAGGGTGCGAATCAACAAATTCTTCAGATTCGGGACTGACATTTCCATGTTATCAAAAGCCATATGGTTTCTTTCCTTCCATAGAGTCCAACACACTTCCAAAAGAGCTGTCTCCTAAAAACGGTTTCTCCTATTCTTATACCCCATAGACCAACCCCTAACATGGTCACAAATCGAACTTGGCATGACCCAAGTCATCTTGAACAGCCCCAACACAAAATTCCATAACTCGAGAGCCAATTGGCAGTGGAGGAGCTAATGATTTAAACTCTCCTCATTAGCCTTGCACAAATAACACCTATTGACAAAAACCATGTTACGTTTCCGCAAATTATCCCCGGTTAGGATAGCTTCGTGAGTCGCTTCCCACATGAAGAAAGCGACTCTCTTAGAGGCTTGAGAATTCCAAACTGCTCTCCAAGGGAAGGAAGTTCTACCACAGTTGAGAAGCTTGAGATAATATGAATTCACTGAAAAAAGGGGACCCCCTGTACCTTTCCATACCACCTTATCCACCAACCTGACTGTATTTTGCTCTCGAAGCCTCCCTAAGAGCTGCACAACTGACTCAATCTCCCAATCATGAAAATTCTTTCTGAACGTGGGATTCCATATAGGGTTACCCTCCACCATAGACAAAATAGAACTAACTCTACAATCCTTATCCGTGGAAACCTTGAATAAATTCTGGAAGACCACCTTCAAACACGTATCTTAGCACCATCTATCTTCCCAAAATCTCACAGAGACCCCGTTGCCAACCTCAAATGCAATGCATCTCTCAAAAGAGCTCCACCCTTTCCTGATGCCTCGCCACACTCCCACCCCATAAGTAGAATTGACTGCACTTGGGAACCAGCAGTGATCCCCTACCCCATACTTACAAACCACCACTTGTCTCCAAAAAGCCTCCTTGTCTGTAAGATACCTCCACAAACATTTTCCTAGCAAAGCCTCATTAAAAAATTTGAGTTTTCTGATGTTCAGACCTCCCTCTTGAACCCTAGAGCAAACTTTCTCCCAGTTCACTAAATGAAACCTATGCCTATCTGTATGCCCTTCTCACAAGAAATCTCTTTCCAACTTCTCTAATCTTTGCCTTATTGTGGTAGGAATCACAAAGAACGATAGGAAATAGGTCGGTAAATTAGCAAGAGTGTTCTTGATTAAAACTAATCTCCACCCTTTAGAAAGGATTTGACGCTTCCACCCTACCAATCTCTGCTCGAAACATACAATCACTAGATTCCACAACGCCCTACTCTTTGATTGTGCACTTATTGGAAGACCAAGGTAATATGAAGGAAGAAAAGCAGACTTACATCTAAAGAATGAAGCTAGATCCCCAACATTTTCCACAACCCCTACAGGAATAATTTCACTCTTGGAAATGTTCATTCGAAGACCCGAAACTGCTTGAAAGAATAATAATACCAATCAAAGATACCCCAACAGAGCCTTATCTACACCGAAAAAAACCAAGGTGTCATCAGTAAAAAGAAGATGAGAAACCGACACCTCCCTCTCTCCTCTTCTCCCCACCTTGAACCCACTTATAAAACCTTCCAGCACTGCCTTCTCTAACATCCTGCTAAGAGCCTCCATAACAACAATAAATAGAAAAGGGGATGAAGGGTCACCTTGACGCAAGCCCCTCGAGCTTGAAAAAAACCCCGATGGTTCCCCATTCACCAAAACAGAGAAACGTACCGTAGAGATGCAGAATCGGATCCATTGGATCCATTTAATACTAAAACCCATCATTTCCAACATGTATAACAGAAAGTCCCAGTTCACATTATCATAAGCTTTCTCGATATCCAACTTACACAATAACTTCAGAACACCACTTTTCAACCTATCGTCCACAACTTCATTGGCGATAAAGGACGCATCCAAAATCTGTCTATCCTTCACAAGAGCGTGCTGCGACGCTGAAATGATTCTGCCCATTACCCTTTTCATTATTTGGGCTAGCACTTTGGAGATCAGCTTGTAAATGCCACCAACCAAGCTAATCGGTCAAAAGTCTTTCAAATCAGTCGCACCACTCTTTTTTGGGATTAAGGCTATGAAGGCAGCATTAAGGCTTTTTTCAAATCTCAGACTAGAATGAAAGAACTGAAACACCTCCATGATATCCCCTTTAATCACCTCCCAACAATGGTGAAAAAATGCCATAGAAAACCGATCGGGACTTGGGGCTTTATCTCCCTCCATCTTATGTAACACTGCTGCCACTTCCTCAACCGAAAAGGGAAGCTCTATCACTACCGAGTCATCAGCACTGATTCTGTCAAAGTCAATTCCATCCAGATTTGGTCTCCAATCCCCACTTTCCTCATATTGTTGCCTATAAAAATTCATAATGCCAACCTTAATTTCTGCCTCATCTTCTAACAACACATCTTCAATCTGGACAGACCTAATTTTTTTTGTTGCTCCACGGATCTTTGCCATCCTGTGAAAGAACTTGGTATTACTATCTCCCTCCTTTAACCATTGCACCCGTGACTTTTGTCTCCAACAGATCTCTTCACGGATAAGAAGACTTTTCAACTCCTGTTTCAACTGCACCCTAAGGGACTCTTCTGTCTCATCCAATAAGCCATCCCCTTCTCTTTCATCCAACCTGCATATCTCATCCGAAATGTATTTGATTTTAAACTCCACCTTTCCGAAAACTTCTTTATTCCAAACTTTTAAATCCTCCTTAAGTAACTTCAGTTTTCTAATTATTCTGAAACTCGGATCACCCAATCCAGACACTCTGGCTCTTTTAACCACATATTCTCACGCCAAAAAGGAGTTTTCCCTTTAGAACTACCGCCACACTCAAGAAGCAAAGGCACATGATCGATGATAGCCTCGGTAAAGGGGTGAGAACGAGAACCACTAAAACAAACCTTCCCAATCCCCTTAAATTAAGAATCTATCAATTCTCGAAAATTGATGACGTTCCCCATTTCTAAACCATGTGAAATCGCCCCCTACCAAAGCAAGATCCACCAGCTCCATCTCATTAATGAAATCATTAAACTCCATCATTTCTCTAGAATAAATACGAGAACTAGAACGTTCGTGAGGGAATCTTACCGCATTAAAATCACCCCTACACACCAAGGCACATCCCATCTAGCCTTTGTATCCTTTAATTCTACCCAAAATATCTCCCTAGCAAAGGCGGTGCTACGGCCAGTAAACCCTGTAAAAATTCAATCTCGCCATTATCCAAAGTCTTCGTAAACACAAAACTAAGAATTCACCCAAAGAAAGAGTCAACTTTCGACAAAACACTTGATCCCACATAACTAACACCCCCCAAAGCAACCCCTACGAACCTAAATGAACCCAGTCCACCCCTCTAGCACTCCAAACACTATCAATGATACTAACATCAACCTTCTCCATTTTCGTTTCTTGAAGACAAACAACATTCGGTTAACATCTCCTGATCAATCCTTTAATCAGTGTTCTTTTATTTACATCATTAAGGCCCCACACATTCCAAGTAACAATTCTAAGATGCATATTAAACAATTATTTCCTCCTTCCCCCCTTCACCGCACAATAACATATCGGCATTAAGACTATTGCTGCTGTTTAAGTTTCCTTTTACCTTTACGCCTAGTTTTGTTACGCCTCTTGCATGTATCTCCCCCGACGATCTCCACTTCTTCTCGATGTCCGAAGTAAATCCGAGGATCGATCCTCATAACCTACACCAGCCACCCCGAGCCTTCCCGACACCTAGAGCCTTTTGTTTAACCCATACCGAAATATCCTCATCCACCTCTTTATCTGTGAGATATAACACATCACACGTATCTTCTGGAGGAATTATGTTGATTGGAGTACAGGAAATAGGTTCACCTTCCCCCTATGGCAACTCCTCCTCCAGCTTATCATTATTCGAAGAAGACTCATACCAAAAATTCCCAACATTTAAGAACTTCACTTCATGCCCCATACCTAACTTGAGAGTGTGCAACGCGTTCTCACCTGCCACAAAACCTTCTGTAACTACCAACTCCTCGAAGAGACGACGATCCTAAGACTTATCCCAACTGCCACTAGCTTGGTGAAGATCTCTACCGAAAACCTATTCCAAAAAAATCCCAAGATTCTGCCATTTTCGAATTGGATAAAGATTCAGTTACGTTGATACCAGTCAAAAACTGATCTTCTACAGCCTCTACACCTGGAGCCCTTTTTGAAGCCTCCCCACTAGAATCTGCTAGATATTGAGATAAAGAAACCTCCTTGACAATATTACCATCCACCGCAATAGGCTCTAAGTCTCTAACCTCGACATAACAGTTGAAACTGCCACCCTGCCCTTCAAATTGAGTCTTCGCCCAGGCATGTTCAACCTTAAATGGATGAACCTCTACAAAAATGACCCCCTCTGTCTATCTCTCAAAATAAATATTTTGGACTTTCGGCCCATCTGCCAAAATAGGATCAACTAGACCCCCATAGGATTTAAGTGATCCAGAGAGGCCTCTGGCCCACCCCTAAAAATGTCCTCCAAATAACCTTTTGAGCCTGCTGTATCTCAAGATGTAAAATAAACTAATTTGGGCTTTGTGAAGAAAAAGGCCCAGATCCACCAGCAACCAGCTCGGTCTGGCCCACATCATGTTGACCCACCTTGGCCTGAAGCTCGTCATCCCCTAAAACGACACTGTCACCTTCAAACGATTTTAAATTTTAATCGTTGGCAGCCCACGTGCCTGTTTTAGCGCTGGCACTGCACCCTACATCCGTGTACTTTTTCTGGCACCACACGTACTTAGTCTGAACGTACATCCCTTCACCCTTTTTCTCCACCTTACTTCGTCTTCTCAGGTTCTCCTCTACCATGGCTCCCCACCCCACTCCGAATCCGGCCAGCGGCTTTCGTCTCCACCCAAATAGGAACCTCGAAAAAGTTTACACCCTCCGCAATAGTAATCGAAGCCTGGAACTTTGACCTAGAATGAGCCAAAATTCTAGCCCACCTCAAATCCCCCTGTATCTTTGTCTCTGCATCGATGTTTATGAAACATCAACAAAAGTCTCCAATAGCACGAAACACCTTGCTACCCCAGAGATGAATTGGTAGCCCCACAGCTCGAATCCACGCCGAAGTGGGTTTTTTCCCTTCTCAATAACAACGAAAAAACGTACTCCATATCTCCAAAAACAGAGGTTGCGAATCAAATACGCAAGATTTAGAAGAAAGAATCCGTCCCGCTTCCTCCTTGGACGGAAAAACAATGAGAAAGAGCTTCTTCGCCATGACTTTAACTCCCACACCTCCTGCCGTCTTCCACCTTAGGTCTACCCACCTCTGCATCTCCACCTTGTTCAGACTCAGACCGCCATGTTCCCCAACCCTCCCCACCAGACATCTCTCAAAGAACGAATAAGCCCCTTTACAAGAATTGTTCTCCACTTGAATGTCTCCTCCACCTCTCATCTCTGGATTCTGAACACAATTTACTAAGTCCGTCCAAGGGAGAATCTCTGCTGCTTCCTTGTAAGATTTAGGTGGTCGCTTGGTCCATACCTACAAACCTTCGAAGCTTACCCACCACCCAGCTCCATCCAGAGCCAGCTATCCCTTCAGGGATACAAATCATCTTTTGTCTCCCTGGGCCCTTCACGACGACTCTGAAAAATCTCCCCGAGCTATTGTACTCACTCGCCAACATTACTTCCCTTATCTTCCCTTGTCTCTTCCTCCAAAAAAATCCCTTAATCTGTGCCGCCTTCTCCAAACACTCACAAACCCAGACCAACTCATGAAGTTTACCTCTAGATCTCTCCTGGACTCGAAACACATCTCCACTCTTCTCTTTCCATCTATGAATTTCGAACAATTTCCTTCCCACATTGAAAAAAGTTCCCTCCATCAAGTGAGGTTCAAAGCAAGATGATATAAAAATGCAAGCTTGTCTTTCTTGAACTCAAATTCTCTCTGAGGCTTCTCCAGATCCAAGTTCCCGGGGACATTAAGAAGTCCAACTCTTACCCCCGGTGTACATGGAGCGCTAGGCCAAACACCAAGATCGTCCGACCCTACCCTAGGCCACTCCTCAGCCTTAGCTCTGGAAACAGAAAGAGGAGGCAAACATACCCTTGCCATAATGTTCCATTGTGGTCTGGAGATGGACTTTGTTGGTGACCGACCGGGGCTGGTCCAGTAAACAGACTGAGAATACGTCTTCCGGCTATCACCACCAGATGATGATAATCCTGACCAATCCTTTTCTTCTTCCCCTAAAATCTTGAAAAATCCTTAAACGGCAAATTCTAATAAACCCATTCCAGGATCATTCTAGGAAAGGCCATAGACACAAAAATCAAAAACTGGGTTTTGAAATAAATACCTAATCTTTGAAATTCCTGCTTAAAATTCCACCTTATTCAACACCTAAATCCCTTGACTGTCTCCTCAATTTCTCTCTTTCTCTCTCATATCTCAATCCACCAACAAGTATATGGTGGATCAGGTAAAAAATTTCCGTCTAATATAAAATACTTTTAAAACTGTCTTACCTAATATTTTACTGATCGATATATATATATAAATATATATATATATATATATATATATAAATATATATATATATATATATAAATATATATATATATATAAATATATATATATATATATATATATATATATATATATATATATATGACAAAAGTTTTTGAGAAACAGCTTGACCAAGTTGTAGAGATCTCAAGTAATTTAGCACTAGTAATTATATTTGTATCAGTTCACCCGGCGGCCCATGTCTTAAACTTCGTGTCTACTTACAGGAACAAGAAAAATAAAGCACTAACTGCGAGCATGTCTCATTGATTTTTCAAGTGTTAATTCACTGCCAAAAGCTGTAATTTTTTTGAAATTTAAATAATATCTAAATAGGTTTGGTGAGAAAATAAAATAAAAAATTATATTGGTTCCATAAATAAAAATGATATAGTAATACGAGTAGTAAAAAAGACGTTTATAGATAGATGTAGATACTAGATACATGCCACTTTGCAGGAAAACTCATCAAACTACTTGACTACATTGAGACAAATCTTCCCTAAGATTCAGCAGATTAATTCTACAGTATTTGCTTAAGTAACTTTTGCTGTCATGGATGGATCTTACAACTTTTTAGAGGATTTTCTGCAAGTCTTCACATCTAATGCTATCCAATTATTTGAATGCTCTGTGTCTAGAAAGATGATTGTTTTGCTGAGAAAACTGTGGATGTTGGTCTGGAGTATTGTTTCGCTTTTGCATAAATAGACGATGTATCTTTCAGTTTATTCTTTCTTATCATTTAAGGATTGAATCAGTCTACGAATAATATGCATATTGTAAGATATATTTCTTGCAGGTTAAGAAAATCTTTATATGGTCAATAAGTGAGAATCACGGTTGATTTGGGATTACTAATTTACAATAAATTTGGTTTGTAAAAAGGGTAAGTTTCCAAAATAAACTCTACCTTGATGGACGGTTGAGATTAAAACCCTAATAGTAATTTAGTTCTCCCTTTGCCTATAAAAGAGATGTAATACACATCATATTCATCTATTACGTTAAATCAACTCATTAGGGTGTTTAGGCCAAAAGGGAGAAACCATATTCCGCCTCTGCCTCTCTATACTGCAGATTTCGGATCAAGGACAAATTACTAGAAGCAATATGTCTTCATCAGGTATTTTAATTAAGAGTATTGTTGACCCTCATAGGTTCTAGATTTGGTTATGTCATCTTCTGATTCTACTGCACAGTGGCATTCTCAATACATACAATGGGACAATCACTAAACTACATTCCCAAATCTTCTACAAACATCCAAGGGTCATCACCCAACTCTCAATTAAGTCGATGCACTATCGCACACGACCAAAGACTCAAACGAGTCAACATATCGAGTAATTACCTAAACATTATAAAATCCGATGACTTGTGATAAATTCACACTAACGCCATCCATGGACTTCAATTGAAGTCCTAAACCATCTCACAATAAAAAACATCAATTCGGTGTCACCCGACCATTAGACTCGTGTACGAAAGCAACTTGCGACGAATGATAGACCTGACTACCTGAGCCTAGTCTAGTCCACATTTTGTTACATTTTTCATGGTTTCTCTTGCTTAACTTTTTCAGTGGCACACACGTAAAATTATATTAAAACGAAGCAGAGAGTTCTCATTTAAAAATGGAATTTTTTAAGAAATAATAATATTTTTAGTAGCTCATTAATAATAAAATAACATTTTTATGACTTAATTTTTAAAAATGAACTCTTTAAGTGAAATATCCTAAAACGAAATAGTAAACTCTTTGCCCGAAACGGATGGAGTATATATTAAGTGGGGTCCCGACCATTACATTCTATTTTAAGTGAACCAAACAAGACTATGAGCACAAAAGTTGAACGTGGGAATGTTGCCGACTTTTGAATTTACTTCAGTGCTAAGTTGGTTTCATTTTGGACGTGTTATATGTGTAATTTAATGATCTTAAGCCCTAGATCTTGAACTCAATGATAATCGCAATGACATACAAAATACTCTTAATTAAAATATCTGATGAAAACATATTACTTCTAGATATTTGTCCTTGATCCGAAATATGCAGTATATAGAGGCAGAGGCGGAATATGGTTTCTTCCTTTTGGCCTAAAAACCCTAATGAGTTGATTTAATATAATAGATGAATATGATGGGTATTACATCTCTTTTATAGGCAAAGGGAGGACTAAATTCCTATTAGGGTTTTAATCTCAACTGTCCATCAAGGTAGAGTTTATTTAGGAAACTTACCCTTTTTACAAACCAAATTTATTGTAATTTAGTAATCCCTAATCAACCGTGATTCGCACTTATTGACCATATAAATATTTTCTTAACCTGCAAGAAATATATCTTACTGTCTCCCACTTGGTCAAAGTGATAATCCTTTAATGGTTAATCTTGAAAACATAAGGCGCACATAATTACTAAATTAATAACTTGATGGTTAACATAATACCTTCGCAAAACAAGCTATCCATGAGAGTCATAGCGGTTCCATATTATTAGATTTTCAACATGGTTCCTTCCATGTACTACAACATAAATAACTTAGTTTAATAGGCCTTTTAAACAAGTGTATATATAAGGGTCCAATAATCTTTCTTCTAGAACTATTTCTGTTATCAATTATCCATTCACATAAAGTATACAAAATATGGAAACATAAATAAAATTCATAATGTCATAAATAAGAGCTCAATCGAAGTTCAATGTATAAGAATAACAAACGATTAATTAATAATCAGTCACTCTCTCTAAACACATACTTAAAGTATGTTCATGAAAAGTATTAGTAGGTAACCCTTTCATAAGTGCATCTGCAACCATAAGTGTTGTGCTTATATGCTCAATGAACAATTGTTTCTTCTGAATTGCTTGCTTCACCGATAGATACTTAAGGTCCATGTGTTTTGTCCCTTTAGAGTATCTATCATGCTTAGAGAAAAATACTGCTGCAGCATTATCACAATAGAGTTTCAACGGTCAAGAGACAAATTTCAAGTCTCTAAATCTTGAGATACAATTTTGCAGCCATAAGAAATGATTTGTAGCTTCAAAGCAAGCTACAAATTCAGCTTCCATCATGGAATTAGCAATAAAAGACTCTTTTGCACTTTTCCATGAGATTGCTCCTACAGCTAGTAGAAAAACATAACCAAAAGTGCTCTTTAAAGTGTCTTTGCATCCAGCATAATCAGAATCTGAATAGCCAATCAACTCTAATTGATTTGACTTCTTGAATGTAAGACAATAATCCTTAGTACCATGTAAGTATCTCAAAACTTTCTTTCCAGCTCTCTAATGATCCATTCCTGGATTTAATTGGTATCTTCCGAACATACAAACAACAAAGCTGATGTCAGGCCTTGTGCAAACTTGTGAATACATCAAACTTCCTACTAAAGAAGCATAGGGTATGTTTTCCATTTGCTTATGCTCCAATTCATTTTTAGGACATTGATAGAGACCAATTTTGTCTCTCTTCTGAATTGGAGCAACGCTCGCAGCATATGTTGCCATTCCAAATCTTTCTAAAACTCTTTCGATATATATTTTATGGGAGAGTTTAAGTAATCCACGTGATCTATCACGGAATATTTCTATCCCAATCACATAGGAAGCTTCACCCATGTCCTTCATCTCGAAATTTTTAGAAAGATAAGCTTTGGTTTCATGCATTAAGCCAAGATCACTACTTGCCAATAATATGTCATCAACATATAGAACCAAAAATATGAACTTACTCCCACTGATCTTGAGGTATATGCATGGATGTACAGTATTTTCTTCAAAACCAAAAGCATTAATGGTTTCGTTGAATTTTAAATACCATTGCCGGGAGGCTTGTTTAAGTCCATAAATTGATTTCTTAAGTTTGCAGACCATGTCTTCCTGTCCTTCCAAGGTAAAACCTTCAGGTTGATGCATGTAAACTTCTTCTTGTAGCTCACCATTAAGAAATGTTGTTTTCGCAACCATTTGTTGTAACTGTAAGTTATAATAAGCTACTAAGGCCATAATAATTCTGAGATAATCTTTTTTTGACACAGGAGAAAAAGTCTCTTTGTAATCTATGCCATCTTTTTGAGTAAAACCTTTAGCTACAAGTCTAGCTTTATATCGCTCAATATTGCCATGACAGTCGCGTTTGGTCTTGAATACCCATTTACACCCAACTGTTTTGTATCCTTCTGGCAAATGAGTTAGTTCCCAAACTTGATTATCTGCCATTGATTTCAACTCATCCTTCATGGCATCAATCCATTTATCATAATTATTACTTGTAATGGCTTGTGAATAAAAACTGGGTCTTATCCCTATGTCAAAATCAGATTCTTGAAGATAAACAACATAATCATCATGGATAGCACTTCATTTTTCTCGTTGAGATCTTCTCAATGCCGGTTCCTGTGCTTGTTCTACAATTTCTTCATTAGCAATGATTTCATTAGGGGGTTGTGGCTGATGTGGTTGTGGCTCTTCATTGTTTATCGGTTCAACGATGAGTGGAGCCACATGTGATCCTTCGACGTTTAACAGTTCAACGATGGAAGGATTCACATTGTCTGTTTGATTATTGGGTAATGGGATTGTTACCCTAACTTCGTGAACAGATTTATCTTCCACAAATATACTCCCACTAATTATGCCATCATCAATGAATTTGACATTACCAGTTTCCACAATTCACAGCTTATGGTCAAGACAATAAATTATATACCCTTTGTATTTTTCAGGAAAACCAATGAAATAACCACTTATGGTTTTCAAATCCAATTTGTTTGCTTGAGGATTATATACCTTCGCTTCAACTGGTCGTCCCTAAACTTGCAGGTGTTTTAAACTAGGTTTCCAGCCTTTCCACAGCTCAAAAGGGGTCTTTTGAACTGCTTTACTGGGAACCCTATTTAAAATATATACGGCCATATGCAGAGCATATGTCAACAACGTAATGGGAAACTTAGCATGACTCATCATGCTTCTAACCATTTCCAAAAGCGTGCGATTTCGCCTTTCAGCTACACCATTCTGCCATGGAGAATCTGGCATTGTGTATTGAGCTACAATTCCAAGTTGTTCGAGGAGTCTGGCAAAAGGACCAGGATGTTGTCCTGTCTCATCATACCTGCCATAAAATTCTCCACCTCTATCAGACCTTATGATTTTCACTTTTCTTTCTAATTGCCTCTCAACCTCCGTTATGAATATTTGAACAAAATTCACAGATTGAGATTTGTTATGCAATAGATAGAGATAACAGTAACGTGAATAATCATCTATAAAGGTGATGAAGTATGTTTCTCCCCCAAACGTTGGAACATCAAAAGGTCCACAAATGTATGTATGTATTATTTCAAGAAGCTGAGAACTTCTTGTGGCTCCTTTCTTTGTGTGTTTTGTTGTTTTGCCTTTTATACAATCCACACAACTTTGATAATCAGTAAAATTTAGGTTCGGTAAATCCCCATCTTTTACTAATCTTTGAAGTCGTTTACGGGATATATGTCCCAACTTCTGATGCCACAAAAGTGAAGAGTCCTTTTTCATTATATGATGTACTCATGTACAATTCCTTCATTATGATGCAGAGTCAATTGGGTTTCAGGTAAGGATGGAGAAAACAAAGTAAATTTGTAAAAATCATCCACAAGAATTCCAGAACCAAATTTAATAGAATCTTTATATAAATTGAAACTTCCGGTACCCAAATCAAACATAAATCCTTGTAAATCAAGTTTTGAAACTGAAACTAAGTTGCGAGAAATAGATGGAACATAAAGAGTTTGAAATAAAACTAAATAATGTCCTTTTGCAAGAACAAGACGATATGTTCCAATAGCTTCGACAGGAGCTTTATTGCCGTTTCCCACAAATAAAAAGTTTTCAGTTGGGTTTATGATTTGGGTTGTAAGGTATCCCTTCATCGAATTTGAAACATGAACATTAGCACCTGTATCCAACCACCATGAATTTGAAGGCACATTAGAGAAGTTACATTCTGAAAAACTTATGAATCCCAAAGGATTGATTACCTTTACTTTCAAACCAATTACGGCGTTTCTCACAATCTTTCTGGAAATGTCCAGATTTCTTACAGAAACGATAAACTTCTTCTTTCTTTGTCGTGACTTGAGGGGGTTGGACGTTATTATTCATTTTGGGTGGTGCTCTTTTCTGGCCTTTTCCAACCTTTTTCCCAAACTTATTATTTGCTCCTTGAATTGTGAGATGCGCAACGTTAGCACCTTGTTGAGTCAGTCTTGCTTCCTCTTGAACCAACATGTTAGATAGTTCATTCACTGTCCACTTTTCCTTAATGGAATTATAATTCACTTGAAAAGGGGAATACTGTGGAGGAAGAGAATTTAGGATAAGCTGAACAAGAAAATTCTCATCCACTTTCATTTCTAAATTCTGAAGCTTAGCTGCAAGATTTTTCATCTCAATAATGTGATTGTGCATCGACCGTGCACCATCAAACTTCATAGTAGTGAGTTCTGACATTAATTTCCCTTCAAGGGATTTATCTGCAGTCTTAAAGCGTTCTGTAACGGATTCCATGAATTCCCTAGCCACTTTCGTTTCAGGAAGAGAGGTCTTGATGTTTACAGCAATTGTCATTCGCATGAACATAAGGCTCAATCTGTTACTTTTCTCTCACAATTTATGGAGATCTTTATCCTCTTTGGTACTTTCTACGGTTAATGCAGAAAGTTTTTCAGTTTGGAGTGCAAGATCGAGATCAAGAACACCCAAAGTGAATTCAACGTTCTCACGCCAGTCTGAGAAGTTGGTACCATTGAGAGAGGGTACAAATGAAGCATGCGAGTGCAAATTAACGGGAACAAGAGCTGAAATATAATAGAGATATACAAGAGTTAAAAAAGTTGTCTAAATATACATAAAGAAGATTCTCCTGTGGGTAGAACCTCCACTAAAATAATTATGAGTTATAATTCTAATTTAATCATGTGTACAAGAACAAGATAAATATCTGTGGATATTTTTCTTTTCTCTAAGACATTAATTTTTATGTTGTTCAAACATGTCGATCAGAATCACCTGTGGGTGATTACCATTCTAATATGTATGTACAACATAGAAAACTCATCAATAGATATTGGTATTAAATAACATCAATTTAATTATCAATTATCACTGTGGTGATAATTAGACTTTTATACATATCAAAACGGTTAGTGCGGAAAAACATAATTAATTTTTCTTAAAATAATATAAATTCATAAAATTTTGAGGGCCAAAATAGGATCGTGTTGTAATCAGCTTCATTGTCAATTCATGTAATTTCAAACCCCACGTACGCCTTCGGGAGCAACCGGAGTAAACATATACATACTGTTTAATAATCCATAGTCTCTTTCATATATCATATTTTCATCCAACATATAAATCATCATTATCTACTATTACTAAACTTATTATTATTGTTATTTAAATAGTAAAAAAAAAACAATCCATGCATAGTGCTAATGATGAAGAAAGAGAAAAAATAAATTGTTTCATCCATTATATATGTAATCTGACTTCACATCTCGGTCTTCGATCAAAACCGTCATCTCACCATTATTTTATTGACTACTAAATGCACTTGAAATTCCTCATCTTTGTAAACAATTTATTCATAAGTAATAATAGGAGATGGCCGACTGATGTAGACAAAATAATTAGACATGCAGCCGAAAGATTTTAAATCAATAAAGTAGTAATATTGCATGTGTCGTTAATGGATAATCATGAGTTCTTAAACATTTGTTTTTTTTTTTTTTTTACTTTTTTATTCCATGAAATAGGGGCGGCACCCTGCAGGATTTTATTAAATAAAAAGAAGCATACAAACTTAAGGGGGACAACTAGTCTTGCCCTTATAACTTGGGAGGACAGGGGAGCCTAACCTCGAAAAAGAAAATACATTCATTTAATCCTAATATATGGAGTCTTAGATTTATCAAGAAGCAATAATCCACGAATATGGCTAGGGAGAGAAGCCATGGAGCTGAAAATTCTATCACCATTTTGATCACAACCAGTATTAGCCAGAGCATCGGCCACCGAGTTAGCTTCGCGAAAACAATGAGAGTAGGAGATACCCACCTGAACCTTAATTTCCTGGATAGCCTGAATGAGGTAACCACAAGCCAAGGGAGGGCAAGCGAGGCTAGAAACGCAACCAAAAAGACATTTAGAATCAATTTCCACAATAACATTAGAAACCTCTTGATGTTGCAGCCACTTAAGCCCATGAAGGAGTGCCATGCATTCTGCCTTGAAGCTGGAAGCGATGCCATAGAAATCAACAAAAGCAAAAATCAAATCCCCATGATCATTGCGGAGAATACCACCTCCAGCGCTAGGCCCTAGATTTCCTCGACAAGCACCGTCCCTGTTTAGTTTGAGACGCCCTGCCGGAGGGCTAAGCCAAAGCACAGTTTGAACAGTTATAGATTTAGGCCTCTTTATGCTAGGACAAGCTTGCCAACTCTCAGGACAAGGAAGTTGTAGACCTGCACAAGAAAGGATATCATAGGCCAGACGTTTAACGCGGAAGGTCAACACTTGAGGAGGGCAGCGCACACCGTCAAAAAGGGCAGAGTTGCGATGAGTCCATAAAACCCAACAGATAATCGAAGGAATGAGAATAGTGAATGAAGTAAGCTTAGCGGATAGCCACTAATCAAAATAGGCTATAGAAATAGAGCTGGCTGTAGTGGAGAAACCAACTAGCTGGGACATGTACGACCACACATGATGAGCCACTGGACTGTCCAAGAAAACATGCTGGAAGGTTTCAATTTGGGGGGCGATACAGCAGGAGCAACGAGAGGCAAGTTGAATGCCTTTTTTTGCAATACTTTCATCTAACGGAAGTTTGGAAAGCCACATCTGCCACATAAAAATGTTGATCTTGCTGGGGATGATTTTATGCCAAATAAACTTGGAAGACATAAGAGTGGACGAATGAGGGCGAACACATTGCCAAGCGGAGAAGAGAGAGAAGTTCCCGCTAGATGTGAGGCTCCAATAAGGATAATCTGCCTTATCTGTGATGTGAATATCATTAGCTTGAATCTGGGATAAAGCTTGAGGACCAATAGAATTGCTGTCATCATAATAAATCTGATTTGGGGAATCAAAAAGATCTCTAATGAGAGAAAGATTGCACCCTAAGGGCTTGACCAAGCAACCCGTATGCAGCCAATTATCATTCCAAACTGAACAGGATCCTCGACCAACCAACCAAGTTATATGGCTCTCAGCTTTATCGCGCAAAGAACACATACGACGCCAGATAGAGGACCCTCTCGAAGCAGCCAGAGAAGGATGGGAATTACGACAATATTTTCTCATCATAAATTGAGACCACAAGCTCTGATACCAATTGTCAGTTATTAATCTTAAGCCCTAGATCTTGAACTCGATGATAATCACAATGACATACAAAATACTTGTTGGCCACAAAATAGGCTCAAACTAGGCTAGAAGGGGGGGAGTTGAATAGCCTAGTTGTATTTTGTTGTAAATTTTTTCTCTTCGAAACACTTCCTTTTTGATATACTTCTTATTCTTTTTAAAGCAGTTTTATAAGAGGAGTTAAGGCAGTGGAAAACTGTAAGAGTGCAGATCTAATCGAAAGGTTGTTGTTAATATAAGATAGATTCAAAGGTAGAATTTAAAGATAGCAGTAGTTAAGAGATAGACAGAAACAGATCGAACAGTACGCAAAATTTTGAAGTGGTTCGTACTGTGAATAGTACTATGTCCACTACCAAAGTGGTTAGCTTTGGATTTTGAAAGGTGCACTTGTTTATCCACTAGGGGTGAGAGACAGATCACTAATGGATCGTGTACAAAAATAGTTTTTAACCAAGTGTATAATGATGAGAGAAACAATCAATGAATAATTGTTCTCTCAAGTGCTAATGTAAAGAACAGTTTATAATCAAACTAGATGAAGCTGAAACAGAATAAAGACTGGCTGATCTGTAGCTTCAGGAAGTTTGGTGAAGTGTTAGTTCTTGTCCTTTGATCTCTTGAATGCTTGAGATATGAAGATGAAGCTTGAATGTTGAATGTTCAAAAGTTGTTGTTCAGATCTTCAAAACTCGAATAAGTACTAGGGGAGATCTTTAGGACTGTTGGACTGAGGATAGACAAGTTGCGTCCAACGTTATAATGTATTAAATGCATTTCGGCACCTTTTAGGATGCGTGCAACAACATATATCAGAGACTCAAAGTTGCAAAGGCAGCCATTCCAAACAAAGTAATTTTTCAGTCTTGAAGGCATTTCAGCTTGAAAGTCTTCTTAGCCAAATGAGGAAATGTCTTAAGATGTCATTATGCATGAGACAGTCTGGACAGATGTCAAGTTGTCTAAAGAGTTGACTTCTTTGGAGGGAAATATGATGAATATATCCTTTTTGAATATTATCTTACTTAGATATTTAAAAAAACATATCTAAATCAAATAACATGTGACTTAATTCCTCGATTTGACTGTCTTTGATTTTGAGCTTGAGCAGACTTCCAAGTCTGGTGTTCAAGCTGTGCTTTCAAGGCTGCTGATTAAGCCTGCTTGTCCGCGCCTAAGATGAACTAGCAATAAACTAGTTCTAAACACCCTTGATTCTAAGACAGTTGCCACACTAATCGGTACGCAGACAGTTAGCCACTGTGCAGTAGAATCAGAAGATGACACAACCAAATCTAGAACCTATAAGAATCAGAACAACCCGAGTATGAATTATTAAGTTTAGACTCAAAAGAGTCGACTACGGATTTTTTTAACACATGGGTAAGAAGTGTTTGAATCTTATAGAATTTGATGACGGGTTGGTCTCGGTTGTGTTGATCCGTGAGGTCATGTTGCGTGTGTGTCAAAATGACACCTATAATTGATAAGTCTTTGCGAATAAATATGTTTTGGGAAGCTTAACTAATCTAGTAAGCCATTTAGTCGAACTATGAGAGTTCGGAATTATGTTGACTTAGAATAAGCAACTCATGATAATTATATTATGGGTGTGCACGTTAGGGCACGGATGATTAGTAGACTACTGTAGAGTCTTTATGAAATGGTATGAAGGTGAATCGACGGATGGGCAACCATTCCAGTCGAGATATTAGTAAGTGTACTTAGTGAGCATTTGTGAGAATTGACTGGTGATAGTCATATTACGCTTTAAGCGTGGGTTTGAGTGTATAGGTGTATACACTATGAGAGAAAGGACTAATAGAAGTCTGACATGAAATGAATTGGGAGACTAGGTGTATAGTCTTGTTTTTGGGACTTTATCATGGGGCTAACTTAGTAGTCTTGACGGGTTTGTATTGAGGATCTTTGAAGACCACACTGAGTAATTGTTTTAGACTAAATACATAATCTTGATATGTGGTTTGGGGTCTAGTATAAATACGGCCTTGGTAGAGTCTTGGTATGTTTATGTTTGGGGATCATTGTAGATCTCAATGAATAAGGATTGTTCTTAGACTAAAAATTAAATATAGTCTTGATGTATGGATTGAGGTTTGAACTAATTAGTCACCTCAGTATATGTGAATATTAATTCATAACATAGATATGCATGATTGTTATATGTTAGTAGAGTGTGAAACTTACTTGACTTGGATTGATTGGGAACTCAATCCGGATTTATGATATTGGGCCAGGCTAACCACACACCAACATCTTATCTCTACACCCCAATTCTATCTACACCCCATATATTTACTCAATTTTGAAAATTTACTCTTTACCCCCCACCCTAACTTCCTATTTTACCCCTAATTTATTTTTCAATCTAACACAACCTATTCTATCTACACCCCATTCAATTTCCAAAACAACCAAAATACCCACACCCAAAACACCCCAAAAAGCAAAAAGCATGCGGTCAAAAGCACACGCCCAAAGCATTCTGTGGTCTAAGGGAAGAACATTCACAATGTCTTCTTCAAATCGAGGTATTCTTCTCTCACTCTCTCTCTTTTTTTGAACTGTTCGCTGTAAATGTTGCTTGGATGGAACGCTGGACAGGGAGGAATTCGGCACACAGTGTGCGTTCCTGGTTCACCGCACGGAAGGCAGCTTGTGCGGACAATGTATCGCGCATTACGGCAAGGCTCAATGTCCAATGCGCACACCCGAATGCGTGCGGTTAGTCAATGCCTTGCACACTACCCTCACTGTGCACACAATATTCGCCGCACACATCCCCTTCTGTGCACTAAATCTCCACCACACAGACCTCAAATTTGTCTAACATTCACAATATTTATATGACTATGACTGCTCGATTTACTTATATAGGCTTGAACTGTTTCTATATAACCGCTCATATTACTTGTTTGTTGTTGTTACTGAGAGGTCCAATTGATAGGTTACGCAATAAATATATTAGGCGTCGTGTCACATCGGCATTTGGAGCAATGCAACATCGGCGTGCCCATGCAGTGCCCGGAGCATATAGATCAAGAGCCTATACATTTTCAGGATCCCACGGAGCATATAGATCAAGAGCCTATACATTTTCAGCCGGAGCATATAGATCATGAGCCTATACATTTTCAGGATCCCCCGGAGCATATAGATCAAGAGCCTATACATTTTCAGGATCCTGAGCCTGAGCCTGAGCCTCAGCCCTGAGCTTGAGCTGAGCCGAGCGACCATGAGGCGAGGCTGAGGCTGAGACCGAGCTGAGCTGAGCTGAACTGAGATGGGATTTCATGGTGGTCCACTTGACCCGTCTTTGTTGATTACGTACAAGACACATGTAGCAGCATTCATTTGGCGTGGACAAGAGCGAGAGGTTTTGAAGTTTCACCAGCATCGTTCGAAACTACGTCAATGGGTCATTCCAGAGGGTGCCCAAGCATGGAGGGATTTGGTAAGAGGAACAAGGATCCATACCCTAAGGAATCGACCTATCTTGATGTTCACAAACCGTTGCTTTCGCGCTTGTGAGCGGTGGCATCCGGACAAACTCATTCCGGTGAAATTTGCTCTTCGACAAACTCATTCCATTTGCCCTTCTATGAAATGACGATCACCTCGATGATGTTTTTTTCATGGACTTCGATTTCGATTTGGTCGCCATTATTTGCTAGCCACGAAACATCAATTTGGAGTCTGCTAGCGAGATATTGGGAGTGTCCAAAGCCGAGATGATTGAGGGAATGGGAGGTAGAAGCGGGTGCTTCACCAAGTTAGAGTGGCTACGTAATAGGTTTAGTGAAGATGCCGCCCGATGATTTAGACAAGGTGACGTGTTCGGTGAGGGCTTACATGTTGTACCTTGGGTTGCACCATCTTCACGGATAAGAGCGGCTCACGAGTGATGCTCTCATACTTACGCTGGTGGAGGATCTTGATGATGTACATACTACGCGTGCTGGGAGTTGCCACCTTGGCTTATCTATATAGACTAGGGAAGCGTATATGAGACGGCGTATAGCCGGATACTTCACATTATTAGAGGTATATTTAAAATTTATAGTTTTTTGACATGTTTAATTTATGCCTTTGGATATTTCACATCTAATTGAATGTTTTATTGCATGTAGGCATGGATATACTTACGATTTCCACGTCACTCAGCCGATCATAATGTGGGGTACTGTAACACACAAGCGCTTGCTCGTATGTGGAAACCGGTCGAAATCAAGGAACAAGCATGGACCGGTTACAGGCTATACGTGAAAATATTGACATGCTTACGGCGAATGACGTTAGTATTCATCTTTTACATTTATTTATGCTCGTGCTTCATCATTCGTTATTAAATTGTTGTATTTAATAAAATTTTAAATATGTTGTAGGTAAGTGGACCCTTACTTACCTATTACGGTCGAGAGCATTTTCCATTTCATCAAAACTCCTTATATCATGGATGTATAGTCATGGAGCCAATGTGGAGCCATACCTGCATCGAGTGCTTGACAGTCTCGGACGCTGTGAGGCATTCCATCTATCCCTATCGCACATGACATCCCCATTAGAAATAACCCTCGTGATTTGATAATGTGGATAGCACTTGCAAAGATACCGAACCTTGTTGAGAGCCATATATTATCTTCGAACAATTTGGAGAGCTACTCGATATCCATCGAATGTTCACCTGAATACATGGATTGGTACTTGCGAATTTCACATCCCATTGTCACGAAAGCCTCCGCCGCTTCGATCAACTAGGGTTAGGGTGACTAATCCCATCATGCGGCGATAATCACGGAGACCGTTTCAGACTATTCGCAATTTGACGGGACCGATAATGCGAAGATTGCGATCGGGTGATGAAGTATAACTTATGAGGAGTGTGCAGTCGGTGATCTCGATAATACATAGCTTTGTACAAAGGTCGGGGGGAGAGGCGGGATCATCTCGAGTTGAGACTCGCCGTAGTAGGGCCTTAACCTTGATATTGTTATGTATTTTTAGACATGTTTAACGTATTATGTATTTTGAAGACATGTTATGTATGTTTGAGACATGTTAGTGTTATGTATGTTTGAGAGCGTGTTATGTATTTTTGAAGACATGTTATGTATGTTGAGACATGTTAGTGTTACATGACTTATTTCAAACCAAATATTTGATGCCACCAAAATTTCAAGTTTAAATAGATTTTCATATCACTAATCCAAATATAAAATGCAACCAACATTCCAAGTTTAAATGAAAATACATATCACTCATCCAAATTGATACCTGTCCGAACTTTTGAGAACAAATCGCTCATTTTCTACACTTTCACTATATGACAAAAGTTGTTGACTATAAATTGATTTCCAAGCTGCGGCAAAGACATTCCACGTTGCGGTTCGATCCCATACGATTGGGACAGGTACTAGCAACTGCAACCCCACGGCGTAAATTAACCTGCAAATGAAAGTAAGTAAATGTCAATAAGGTACGCTTATTAATATATAACTTGTATGTGAAACAATGATGTATATCTATGTAATGTGAGTACCGAATAAAATGATCCTCGTTTACTCTTCCGATACAAATCAATTTTGGATCGATTGGGGCGCTTCTCAATGGTAAATATGTAAAACAATGACGACTATCTAATCAAGAGAGCACGCTTGTAAACGATGCCACCAAGTGCCCCATATCGCTTGCATCAAACCAATATTTCTTCGCAGCTAGCTTCATGGTGTTCGAGTCTATTCTGCACTTTTCAACACGCTTATGTTCAATAAACACACGTGCGCATAACTCTTGGTTTTTCATTAACTCTCGCGATAGATCCGATCGAACCCTACCCATGAATTCTCATTTTGAAATAACAACCGTGCATGGCACGAAAACCGCAATGACCGTCACCGCTACATTCACCGTCTCCGTTATGTACTCGTGAAATCTCTTCTGGAATTGATTAATGTGACCACTAGCCATCCCCGGCTCTAGTATCGTGTCGTACAACCTATTGAAACAAAAAAAAAAAAACAAATATAAAATATATATAATATATATATGGTATTTGCACCAAGTTAAAAATTAAATTTACTCCGCATCTTTCTCCTAAATGCGGGTAACGTGGGAGGTTGCCGCGATGGACCAACCTATTAAAACAAAACAAATTAATGTCAACATATATAAATATAAATATAAATATAAATATATTTTTTTCCACCAAGTTAAAGATATTTACCTCCCCGTGGTACAAGAGGAAACGATGGAGGTTGCCGCCATGGACCAACCTCATACACCAAACCTTGATCACATGGAGAGCAACTATCTTTCATCGACCACATACTCAAACAAACTAGGATCACGCTTTGGTTGATTTGGAACTTTTAGCCTTGGGGGCTTCTGACGACCACGCAGTGCGAAGTCTCATCATGGGCACAATCAATGACGTTGTTATCGGCTCCGCAACCTCCATCATTCTTTTGAGTATCAACAATTTCTCCGACATGTCAGCCATGAAATTTTGCAACAACATGTTCCCAACTCTTATATAATCGAAGTCTCCATTTCTCGACGTAACACTAATATCAACATTCTCATTTTTGCTGGTAACATATCTAATTTCCTCCGTAATGCATTAACCTCGATCAATAGGAATTGGCACGTCATTTCAGATATTCAGCTATCTCGCGCACAAGGTAGTCCGTGATGTCTTTCTCAAGACACACCCACACAACAATGGGTCTACATGACCATCCCCTGCAAACTGCTCATTTGATCATATCTTATTCATCGCACACCCATTACACCAAACCTCGTAGGTGTCAAATAACACCGATTTGAATTCTGAGA
>CM028378.1:109971782-110005971 GCA_013146195.2 Codonopsis lanceolata | reverse complement strand
TTTCCTTAGCGGCTGAATAGGAGACTCAGCTGCTTCATCGGTAGTGGCAGGAGTGTCTGCTGGTGGTTGGTCCTCGAAGGTTTTTCGAAGCCCCTTCGTTTTGGCTTAGGGTAGGTGCAGTGAGGGGGTGAGGTGGTTGATTGGTTTGAGTAGATGGCTGGGAAGAAGTGGTTTGTTGAGTTTGAGAGGATGGCTGGGCTTGTGAAGTTTGGGCTGGGGAAGGTGAAGGAGTTGGTCTGGCTGTAGGCTGGTCCTTTTGGCCTTCCTTCATCTCTTTCCTAATCCATTTGGCCTGCTCCTCTTCAGTAGGCACTGCATCTTCCGGCCTTGTCTTCTTCTTGCCCTTGGCTTTCTGCCTGGCTCGTAGCAGCTGCTCTGCCTCATCAGCCAAGTCTTTGGCTTTTTGATGGAGGGACGTGGCCACTTGTTCATCAAACTTAGCAGAGGCCTTTTTGAGGGTCCTGCTGGTCGGGTCATGTGCTTCCATGTTGAAGCGAGTTACCAAGATCGGTACAAAGCTTAGCCACTTTGTTATGGAGACTCGCGGAAGACCATGTGCTTTCTCGCTTGTTCTCATACTCAAAGTATTTGCTAAAGAACGGTGTTAGTCGCTTCTCCTTGGCCACCACTATCGCCTCGTCTTTCTTCAAGGAAGAGTTGATTTCAAGGTGTTCCTCGAGCAAGGCATTGATTAGCCTTACGGCGGGCGCCATAAAGTGGTTGTTCTTCGCTTTTCTACCCACCGCTTAATTCGTTGAAAATGATGTCCCCCAGCTTGAGACGGCCGAAGGAATACTAAGATCGTTAATTTTATCTCTCTGTTGAACCGTAAACATGTCATGTTCTCCACTCTTGAATAGAAGCCCCTTGTCAATAAGGTGGCTTAAGCAGTAGACGTCCAGAGGGAAGAGATTTCTCGAAAGCATTTTCCTTGTGGTCTTCTCTAGGTATCTACGCCCCTAATTGCTTCCCTGTGCATGTACAAAGAATGGTTGCTTCAAGTGCTCCTCCTCCGAAATGCATGCCGATGATGGTGGAGATGGTCTTAGCCGTGATGTAGATTGACGCCTCTAATCCATCCTCCCGCTCGGTTCATTAGCTCTATTCTTTGATAAAATTCTTCCGCCAGAGAATGTTGTAATTTTGTCGCTGAGGCGTAAGAGGGAAGTATTCCGGTATGCTCATATCCTCAAGATGCTTGGACGGGCTATCACAGTGACTGACCGATGGTCAATGCACATCCCTCGAATATAGAGTTTTGGGTCCAGGCCACTATGACGCCATGAGAGGCGGAAAAGTGGATACCCCTAATATTGACGCCGAGACTTGGTGGATATCAATGTGCTTTGTCTTGAGTGCATCACGATTTTGGAGATCGAATTGCTTATGTGTTGTCACACATGATTGGATAATTTGGCCTGATGTCGAGAGTCCACTAGTCATGCTTCATCCATGGAGTCGAGAGCAACATCCGCCATAAAAGAATGTATTCGCTTCTATGGTTGAGTTTGCAACCCGATCCTGTTTCTCAGAAGACCATGAGACAAGTCTATTTCCCATGAAGTGACAAGTCCCACCGTACTTCTTCTACTCACTTCAGCTACATAACTCAGATTCGAGTATCCAACTAGATTGAAATAGTTGTTTTGGAATACCGTATGCCTAGATTTGTTGTTCTTGAAACATATCTCGATGATACGTTTGGCAAAGAAGCAAATGTGATTCCTTTGATCTACTCCGAAATCTTGCACAAACACAAATAGCAAACATAATGTCGTCCCATTGAAGAAGGTAAAGAAGTGAACCTATGATTCCCAGCACTTGGTCACGTTCTTGTTTTCTTTTCATCGTCAAGATGGCGCCCAGACATTGAGTCTCGAATCCTTTAGTCAATCCGCATTTAAATTTCTTGATTAGTTCCTTTTCAAGATATTGGTTTAATGATGAAGATTCCGCCGTAAGCCTCGCTGAATCTCGCAGTCCCAAAAGTAGGTAAGTTCACCCATCATGCTCATCTCGAACTTGCTTGCACGCCTCGATCTTTTACACTGTGCTTCGTTAGTTGAACCAAAGATGATGTCGCCCACATAGATTTGTACCTGTAAGAGAATGGCCTTTGTGTTTGAGGATGAATAAAGTGGTGTCTATCCTTCCTCTCACGAATCGTTGTTCTATTAAGAACTTCTTGGAGTTTCATACCAAGCTCTAGAGCTTGTTTCAGTCAGAGAAGCTTTCGAGCCAGACGTGATCCAGCTTTGTTCGAATGACAAACTCGAGGCCGCTCAACATATACCGCTTTGAAGATCACCATTTAAAGGCACTCTTACATCCATATCCGATACACTTTGAAGTCCATGAATGAGGCATAAGCTAGAAAGAGTCTCGATTGCCTCTAATCTAGCAACAGAGCAAATGTTTCATCAAGTCAATGCCTTCTTCCCTCCTCAGGTAGCCTTGAGCAACCAGCCTAGCTTTATTTCTCGTGACATTTCCATCTTCATCTCTTTTGTTTCAAAAACCCATTTGCCGCCGATAACCGATGATCACCGGCTCAACTAAGCTCCACACCTTGCATCTTTCAAACCGGTTCAACTCTTGCATAGCTTCAATCCAGCTTATGATCTTCGATAGCTTCATCAATCTTCTTTGGTTCGAGTTCGATACGAATGCATATGCAAACATAGTCTCTTTCGAACTTTATTTCTTGTAATTAACTCGTGTTGAGATCACCAATGATTTGAGAAATAGGATGATCTCTTGTTTCAATAATGGTTGGAGGAAGATCACTCGTGGGTTCTTCCCTTAAGAATTCTGGAGTAGGTTGAGAAGGAGATTCACCAAAATCTGGTTCAAGAGATAGGATCTTCAAAACCTCATTTTGGTGAACAAGAAGGATGAGTGATCCGCAGAGGTCAAAAACAAGAGATGGGTTCTGGGTCAATGTAAGAGTTGGAACCGGTACGGCAGAGTTTACGCCTACCCGGGAGGGTTAGCGCATCGAGGGTCTACGCCTGCCGTCATGAGGAGTGGCGATGTCAGTATTTGTACTGCCTCATCATTATCACAATCATTAGCAACGCTTGAGCCTTCTAGGCTCTAACAAGTCATATTCATCAAAAGAAACATGCACGTATTCTAAAATTTTCAAATTAGTTTTATCGAAATGCGAAATGCTTTGAATGTTTGGAATACCCTAAAAAATTTTCGTCTCGATTTTGCATCAAATTTTCCTCTATATTCTTTTCCATTATGAAGAATAAAACATTTACAACCAAGATTTTAAGAAATCCTATGTTGGGTTTTTCCTCTCCATATTTCATATGGAGTTTTATTATGAAACTTGTTTACCGTGGATCTGTCTCGGTAAAGCATGCAGTTGTCGATCCGCCTGTATACTTTAAGTTTAGCTTTTGCCAACATTGTTCTTGCGCCTCAATCGTTGTTCTCGTTTCTTCCGCTCAGCCTACACCATTTTGTCGAGGAGTACCAATGCAGAGAAGTTGGGCCGATCCCGTGGTCATCGCAGATTTTTCTACACCATTGTTCTCGAATTCGCCATTGTCCGATCTTATGTCACTAATGTCTTCAAGCTTCGAGTTTGAAGTCTTCTCTCAAGAGAGCAAGACTAGATCATACGCCTCATCTTTGATGTCATTGTTTCAATCCAAGTGAACCTCAGAGTAGTCGCCAACTACTACAAGTGTATACTTGTCTCCGTAAATACCGAGCGCTTGTAATTGGTCCAAAGAGATCCATATGCGTAAGTCAAGAGGTCCTGCTTGTTGATAAGACAGACTTCTTTTCAAGGAAGACTCGAAAGTTTTCCTAGTTGGCAAGCTTTTACAACTTCTGGTCATGGTCGGGCAGACAATCGTAGGTAGACCTCGACAAGCCCGCTTTTGAGAGCTTGAGAGGTGCTTCAAGCTGAGGTGATCGAGACGCTTGTGCCATAGCCAATCTGTTGTCACGAACGTTGTTAGCTACTAGGCAAAGGCTCGAGAATCTCCCTAGAAGATTTAAGTCCACTACAGACGCTTCCTTGTCTATTGCCGCATTGTAGAGCAGATTCATCGCCTTTGATGAGGCACTCGGGTTGGAGTTGAATTGGCATAGTAATCCTTTGTCGCAAAACTGAGATATGCTCTAAGATTTGTGCTTAAGCCACCTCACTCAGAGAAACTTTGTTGATGGAGAGACTTCCTCTAGTGATTGAGCCATATCCAATTGTTTTCCTTTGCATTGTCACCGAAAAATAACACGGGTCCTTTGGCTTCAACTATATCCTCAGAAGAAGACTTCTGCTCCTACAGGTCATGTGTGTCTTGAGCAACCACTTGTCCTGTACCAGAGATGTCTTTGTTTTCTGATTCTATAGCCATGAAGCATTCCTGAAAAAGAATTAAAGCAACAAGGTCCCCTTTATTTTCTTTTGGGTCCTAAGGATTAGCAACCTTTTGGAACCCATACCTGCCTGACCTTGAGAGAACTAGGTCTCTCAGATCTTGGAGTGAACCTTAGCAGGCATTCTGGGGCCAGATGGCCTAGGCAATTGCAAGAATGACATAAATGGAAATTCCATAGAGAACTGTTAGTGGCTTTGACTGAAGAGTGATTATGATCATTCTTTTTCTTGACATCCATTCTTGGTTCAGCTTGCTTGTTGACGGTAGACTTAATTGGTTTCTTTTGAATCTTCCTAGGTAGGTTACCACCAGACTTAACTTTAGCATGTCTGTTGATTACCCTTTTTGGAGGATTTGGTAGAATACCTTTAAGTTTACTTTCAACATGTAAAGGAGTCTTGCCTGTTTCATAGACAAACTTGATAATTACCTAGAGGTTTAGTAGGTCAACCACCGGTGACTTTGCCTTAGCAGAGTTGTTGTAAAACTTCACTCTCTACCGTTACCTTTTCGGGTTTCTCATTTGAGTCAGTCAGAATGGCTTTTCCTTTCTGAACTTTGGGGTAAACGTAAGGAACACTTGAATAGCCAAGGCCTTGTTTCCCTATATTTTCGAATGTCTGTTTAAAGAAAGATATATCATTAGCAGTCTCGGAGGATTCACCTTTCTCTATGACTGAAGAGATCGTCGAAAGAGGCACATCTGAATATCTTATGCCAGTTTTATCATTACTAGATTTTTGGCTTGAAAGGATTTCTTCGAAGGCATCCTTGAGTCGCTCCAGAGTCAATTGTCTTTGCAAGGCAATTTTCTCTAGGTCAAGTCCTTTGATGTGCTCGATAGACAATCAATTTTGTCACAAAGGAATTTGTTTTCTTCCTTCGGTTTCATACTTTCTTGTTGATGCGACTATTGAGAGTTTGAATCTCACTACCATCATAGATTTCTCAGATAAGTTTCTCACAGTTCTTGGCCAGTTTAACATAGGCTACTCTAAAGGAATTAAATTCTTCAAGCATATCTTGATTATCCTTGAAAAGTTCTTCCTTACTGAAGATGTCACTGTTGGTTTCACTTTTATCCAAGGGACTAGGTGAAACTTCGACTTCATTTTCAGAGTCATAGATAGGACCTGAATCATAAGCTATTAAGCATATATTAGCTTGCTCACAATCATCCTCCTCCTCTTTTGAATCAGTCTCAAACCATGTAGCAACCTGTTTGTCTTCTATGTCTTCAGCCAACATACCCTTTTGTTTTTGAAATTTTCTAAAAGTAGGTTTTCGGTATGCTTCAAATTTTGGCTTTGGACATTTAGAGGCAAAATGACCAGGTTTTCTACAATTGTAACACACAAGCTCTTCCTTAGATGAGCTTTCACCAATCTTCCTAAAAGGTTGTTAGTGTGTGTTCTTCCTTCCATATTTTGCAAATTTTTGAAATCGTTTTTACAAACATAGCAAATTGTTCATCCGATAAAAATCATTTTCACAGAGGAAGCTGGAAGGTTTGTTTTCAACAGTGGTTTCTTCTTGGACCATGGCTGGCAAGGACACAGTTCTAAACTGTTTGTCTTGCTCTAGAGCTTGATTTACTTCTAGCTCGTAAACCTTAAAACTTGCGTAGAGACTACGGAGAGTCATCTCGTTTAAGTTCTTGGATTCTTTCATAGTTGTGGTCTTAACTTGCCATAAGCTACCTAGAGAGCCTAGAAACCTCATGTTCATTTCCTTTTTGTCATACGTTTTACCAAGAGAAAAGCAGCTATTTATTACCTCACTGAAGCGATCGTATGTTTGTCTCAAGGTTTCCTTAGGATCCTTTTTGAAAGAATCAAGCTGGCTGGATGTATGTATATTTTACATTATCTCTTGTGTCTTGAAGTCTCCTTCCAAGTATTCCACAAAGAGCTTCCCACATCTTCTTTTGCAGTTGTACATCGAATCACTTGTTGGTATGTGCTTGTGTCTAGAGAGCTGGTGATTATATTAATTGCTTTGCTGTCAAGCTCTACCAGTTTTCTATCATCCTCCGTCCATTCAGATTCTTCTTTAGGTACTGGCAGATTCAGCGATGGAGGCTAGAAGATTTGGCTTCATTGGTACATGTTGACTGCAGAACGCATTTCCATAATGTTGTCAATAGATTTCATAAATCTCATTACTTTATCCTTCCATACATCAAAATGACCTTCGTCCAATATTGGGACGTGGTTAGCATTAGATGTAGGCAGCATGTAGTGTGTTTGTGCCATTTGATCATATTTCTCAAGAGTTTAATCTCAGAAAAACTTGTTTTCAAAGAGTAAGGCTCTGATACCAATTGTGGGTCCCAACGGGCACAATAATAAGCTAGAAGGGGAGGGGGTTGAATAGCTTATTATACACTTAAAACTTTTTAGTAAATTCTTTGAAGGTACTTGCAATCTATTGAAAAGATAGAAGTAGCGGAAGACCTTCAAGATAGTTGTTCCAGGTCTGCCGATAAGGACTACCAGTAGACCTTTTACAAGTTATTTAAGTTCTGCTGTAAAACGGATAAAGATAATCAAAGTACTAAACAGTTCAAATAGCAGACAAACAAGAATGAAATGACACAAGTATTTTGAGATGGTTCACACTATAAAGAGTGCTACGCCCACCACCAAGCGGCCAACCTTCGATTTAAATAGTGCACTATGTTTTCCACTAGATTTATTACAAAGAATATTCCTAATGGATCGTGTACAAAATATTGACTTGTGTTTGGGATCTAGGGAATTAAATATCTGTAAATACAGGATATTTAATTGATGCAAATATAGTTAATGTGAATAACAACAAGAAGTAATGAAATAAAAGTTGATGCTTGTCTTCTTGTTGTTGACGAGGACTTCTAGATCTGTTGAGGATCTCTTTAATGCACTGAGCTGTAAGACTTGGAGTTATGGAGTTTCAGAGCAATCTTTAAGTGTTCGATCGATTTTGTACAGTGTTTGTGTCTCTAGTCTTCAATGGCAGTATTTATAGCAAAAGTGAGAAAGGATCCGTTGGAGAAGCGAAGGCTTCAACAGTTTCTTTTATGTATGCATTAAATGCATGGGGTCGTCATCAAGAAATTTGCCTTCACAGATATCTAGAGTAGGGAATGATTTCGAGATCTTGAAAAGTGGGCAATCTAGATGTCGATCCGAGTTGTTGCAAAGTAGGCGATGTTTTTCACCTTTTCAGCATTCGGGGAGAAAAGTCTTCCTGCTTTTCGGAAAGCTGCTTTCGGCGGGCTTGATGTGTCAGGGAATGTCTTAGATAAATTCAAATATTGATCAGGAAGTTTGAATTAATCCAATGAGTCATTGCTGGATAGGACACGTCATGAGAGACCAGGTGGACACAAGGTCTGCCGTTTGTATGCTTTAAGCAGGTCTTCCGGTGAAGCTTGTGGAGAGGTCTTCCGCTGAACCTGTAAAGTCCTATAAAAACTATACTTGGCAAAGTTCTATACACAGTTGCCACGCTAATCGATACGCAGCCCGATTAGCCACTGAAGTATAAAACTAATGTAATGTACTGAACATATATAAATCTAACATAAGAATCAACAATAATCATGGTAAGAATCAGGAAGATCTTGATAATTTGGAAAATCCACCGGTTAATCAAGAACAAATAAATAGAGAGGATCCTCTAGCTGAACTTCCAATGGATAATAATAATCAAAATCATGAAAATTTGGTTCCTCCGGTAAATCAAAGAAGGGAGGAACCTGCTGATCGAAATATGGAAGTAGTAGTAAATCAAAGAACAATAAATGATTATGGTCGACCCATGTTGAATGCAACACCATCATGTCTAGTATTACCGGAAGCGGTAAGAAATTTCGAACTTAAAGGCCATTTTTATAATATGTTGCCTTCATTCCATGGATTGCCATCTGAAGACCCAATAACTTTTGTTAAAGAATACAGTTTTATGACTGATAATTTTCCGTTAGGAGGTCTGACGGAAGATCAATTAAAAATGAGATACTTTCAATGTGCATTAAAAGCATGCATCTCTTTCGAACTATAAAACGCAAATTATAGATTTTCAAACATAACCAGGAGAAATGTTCCATGAAGCATGGGATAGATTCAAAAAATTACTTATCATGTGTCCCCATCATAATCTATCTCAAGATGTGTTAGTAAGTCAATTTTATCATTATCTTTCACCTGCTTTGCAAACTATGGTTGATAGTACAGCTGGTGGTTCTATTAGTAGAATGAAACCAGCTGAATTAGAAAGTTTTATTTGAGATGTTAAGTGCAAATTCCCAACAGAAAAGTACAAGAGGTAAAAGTAGAAGTTTGTTCCAACTTCAAGATAATTCAGATACTCAAGCACACATAGAACAATTGAAGGCACAAGTAGAAGTCCTATTACAAAGTAGATCACAAATTCAAGAATTGTGTGCTATTTGTGGATTAAATTCTCCTGCTACTAACTTTTGTCCATCTAGTGCTTTGTATCCTGAATAGGCTAATGCTATGAATACGTACCCTCCAAGACAAAGAAATGATCCCTATTCCAACACTTACAATCCACGTTGGAATCACCCTAACTTTTCATGGGGAGGAAATAAGCACTTGCAGCCTCAACAATTTCCTAAGAAAGGACAATTACAGATTGAAGAAGCAAAATCTGATAGATTTGAAGGGAGGTGGACTGCTTTCAACAGACATGTGATGGAAGCCATGATGGCTTTAGGATAGACCTTGCTCAAGCTTTACAAGGAAGAGAAGGGAAGTTCTCTAGTCAAACAAAACAAGTAAAATCTATCACTACTTTGCGTAGTGGTAGAGTCATTGGAGAAGAGGTAAGTGATCCTATTCATTCTACTGATATTCCTGATAATGTAGATAACTCTGGTGAAGAAATCCAAGTTAAAGATAAAGATAAATAAATCCAAGATAAAGAAATTCAAGATAATGAAAAAAAACAAGAGGCAGAACCTCTTGAGGAACCATATGTTGCTCCTCCACCATATGTTCCACCAATACCATTCCCTGGTAGGTTAATGAAAAACAAGATTGACAAACAATTTACGGAAATTTATAACATGTTGTCCAAAGTTAATATTAATCTTCATTTGCTTAATGTTATTAAAAATATCCCGTCATATGCCAAGTTTTTTAAAGATCTCCACTCTAGGAAGCACAAATTCACAAAGAATGAGAGAATAGTTGTTTCTGAAAACGTTAGTGTAGTATTACAACCTGAACTCCCCCCTAAATTAAAAGATCCAGGCTGTTTCAATATCCAAGTTTCCTTGGGTAGTTTGAAAAAGATGAAAGCTATGCTTGATTTAGGAGCAAGTATCGATTTAATGCCTTTCACTGTTTATAAACAATTAGGATTGGGAAAATTAAAACCCACTACTATGTCCTTGCAGTTAGCCGACCGTTCGGTCAAACATTCCTTAAGGATAACAGAGGATATTTTAGTTCAAGTAGATAAGTTGATCATACCAGTTGACTTTGTGATTCTATAGATGGAAAGAAAAATATGCACTAATAATGAAGTTCATATCCTATTAGGAAGACCTTTTATGGCCATGACCAACACCATGATTAATGTGAAGAATGGTAAGCTATCGATGTCAGTTATGGGAGTAACTATAGAGATTTCAGTTTTTGATGCATTAAACAGACCGAGCGACATGAATGCCTGCTTTTCAATTGATGAAATTGAAAATCTTACATCCCAAAGCTTTGAAACAAATTTAAATGATGACAAGTTAGAGAAAGAGATATTTGGAGAAGATTATGTTCATAAAGACTTCCCCGATTTAGTATATTATATGGAAGAATTAGAAAGAGAACTACTAGAGGAGGATGCCAAAAAAAGAGAAGGAGAAACTAGAAGCTCCTAAAGATGAAATTGAAAGTAAAGAAGAAATAGAAAGTCCTAAAATAGAAATTGATTAAGATTTAGAAAAAGAAGAATATGAAATTCCTAAGGAGGATCAAAAAGAAAAAGTTAAACTTGAAGTTCCTAAGTTTATCCCAACTATTAAATCCCCTCCTTAAGTAGACTTAAAAGCATTACCATCCCACTTGAAATATGTGTTTCTTGGGAAAGGCAGAACTTTACCCATTATAATTGCTGCGGATTTAACGAATGAACAAGAGAGAAGCTTGTTAAAAGTATTATGGACACATAGAGAAGCTATAGGTTTGTCCTTAGCAGATTTGAAAGGTATTATTCCTTCTATGTGTATGCATAGAATTCATTTGGAAGAAGTAGTTAGGAAAGAAGTGCTTAAGCTTCTTGATGCGGGTATAATTTACCCGATATATGATAGTAAATGGGTTAGTCCAGTTCAAGTAGTTCCTAAGAAATCAGGAATTACTGTTGTTAAGAATGAGAAAGATGAGTTAGTTCCCAAAATAACCATTACTAGCTATAGAATGTGCATTGATTTAAGGAAACTAAATGCGACTACAAAGAAATACCACTTTCCTTTGCCCTTCATTGACGAAATCCTTGAAAGATTAGCTGGCCATGATTATTATTGTTTTCTTGATGGTTTTTCCGGTAACTATCAAATTCCACTTGCACCGGAAGATCAAGAGAAGACTACATTTACATGTCCCTTTGGTACCTTTGCATTTAGAAGGATGCCCTTTGGATTATATAATGCAACTGCTACTTTTCAAACATGCATGATTTCTATATTTTCAGATTTAGTTGAAAGATGTGTGGAAGTGTTTATGGACGATTTTTCAGTATTCGGAAAATCTTTTGATAATTGTTTAGAAAATCTAACATCAGTTCTTAAAAGATGTTGTGAAACTAATTTGACCCTAAGTTGGGAGAAAAGTCATTTCATGGTTAAACATGGAATAGTTTTAGGTCATATTGTGTCTAATAAAGGGATTGAGGTTGATAAAGCCGAAATCAAAGTTATATCACAATTACCTCCCCCAACTACAAGTCAAGGGTGTTAGAAGTTTTCTAGGTCATGCAGGTTTTTATAGAAGATTTATAAAAGACTTTTCAAAAATCTGTAAACCTTTATGAAATCTTTTGACAAAAGATACTGAATTTATTTTTGATCAAGAATGTTTAAATGCATTTAATATGTTAACAGAACAATTAACAACAGCTCCTATTTTAATCAACTCTGATTGGTCTCTCCCTTTCAAAATCATGTGTGATGCATCGGATTTTGCAGTTGGAGCTGTGTTAGGAAAAAGGGTAGATAAGAAACCCCATGTGATTCACTATGCGAGTAGGACATTGAATAACGCACAACTTAATTATACAACCACTGAAAAAGAATTTTTAGCAGTTATGTTTGCATTAGAAAAATTTTGATCCTACCTGTTAGGTTCTAAAGTCATTATATTCTCTGATCATACAGCCCTAAAATATCTTTTGAGCAAGCAAGAGGCTAAACCTAGGCTCATTAGATGGATGTTACTATTACAAGAATTTGACATTACTATTAAAGATAAAAAGGGAACACAAAATGTTGTTGCTGACCATTTGTCTAGGTTGGAATTTTTACCTTTGCTTGAATGTCAACTTCTTGATAGTAAAATCCCTATGAATGAAGATTTCCCCGATGAACAATTGTTAACAGTTAAAAATTTTGAACCATGGTATACTGATTTTGTCAATTACCATGTTGCAGATATTATTAATCCTGATTTTGATTTTTATCAAAGAAAGAAAATTTTGGCAGATGCTAAAAAGTATTTTTGGGAAGAACCTTATTTATTCAAAATATATTTAGACTTCTTAATTAGAATATATATTCCAGATCAAGAACAACAAAGTATTTTGGCATTTTGTCATGAATACTCTTGTGGTGGTCATTTTAGTAGTAGTAAAACTGTTAGGAAAATCTTGCCATCTGGTTTATAGTGGCCTACCATTTTTAGAGATGCTGAAATATTTTTACAAAACATACGATAAATGTCAAAGGACTGGCGGAATTAGTCAAAGGAATGAGATGCCCTTGCATAATAATCTGATTATTGAAATTTTTGATGTTTTGGGTTGTGGGTTCCCGGGAAACGTGGTCCCACGCCCGGCGCGTCCTTGGATAGGGGTGCGCGTACGTGCGGATGCGGTGACATCCACTGCTCTCGTTCCACCCTCCCTTGTCTAGGGGAAGACGAAATCAAAAGTGCGAGAGGAGTGCTGTCGGAATAGCGCGTTGGAATGCGCCTCGGTTGCCTTTAGTGGATTTTGATCCAATATGGGAGCTTTGGGTTTTCTATGTCAAGTTATCCCTTTTTTAGGGGATACCAGGATATAGGAATGCATCACCCTTCTATTCTCATTCTCCCTTTTTTAGGGGAAAACGTGAAAGTGCAAGGAAGGAATGTTGCAGCGCCCCCACAATGGATTTTATGAAAATAGCCTTATGGCCTATCTTGGATCACTATGGGTGCTTTGGGTTTTCTAAGTCAACTTATCACTTTTTTAGGGGATAGCAGGACATAGGAATACATCACTTTTTCATTCCCATTTTCCCTTTTTTAGGGGAAAACGAAAAAGTGCAAGGAAAGATGTTGCGAGGCCCCACTGGATCCAAAATTTTTAGAGTCGCCATCTTTATTTTGAGGAATAAATAAAGCAAAACCAAAAGGAAAACCAGAGAATAAAAGCGGGTCCGGAGGCTAAGTTACGAGTTGGGAAGGTGCTAGGCACCCAACTCGCCCTTTCGGTCTGAAAACAGTTTTTGGCTAAAGTATTTTTTTTTTGGAAGCAGGGACGGCACCCTGCAGAGTTTTATTAATATAGGAAAAAACAATACAAACTAGAGGGGGACAACCAGCCTTGCCCTTATAAGAGGGAGGACGGAGGAGCCTGACCTCGAAAAGAAAATACAAACAATTAAGCTTTTCTACGGAATGTAAAAAGACCTAGAGCATCATGCTGGAGAGCACGTCGAGCGTCCCTTGGAAGTTGATTAACCATAGAAAAATTCTTATCACTCCTTGTCCCATGGGCAAAAGCAGCTAGACGATCAGCAACAGAATTCCCTTCACGAAACACATGATGAAGCACATTAGTACCCAGAAGCTTCAAACAACACCGCAATTCATAGGTAAAGGTCCATGGACAATTACTTTGACCTTTAATGGCTGAAGCTACAACCATAGAGTCCACTTCTACCACAACTCTATCAAAATGCAAGTCAAAACACACTACCAAGCCATCACGAAGCACTTGAAATTCTGCACTAGTATTAGTTCCATTACCATAGTACCTAGAAAAACCAAAGAGGAAAAAGCCATTAGAGTCCCGAATGACACCACCACCAGTAGCAATGCCCGCTGTGGAAGAACCATCAGTGTTCAATTTAACGTAATTAGGAGCAGGAGGTTGCCAACGAATCCAAGACCCTCTGAACAGATTAACCTTTTTAATCGGCAGAGCCAAACATTGTAAGCTTCGAAGACCAACAACATTACTAACAGATTTCGGGCTAAACATCCATAAAATGTCTTTAAGACCATTCAAAACCTGACTGTAAAGATTATCAACTGAAATTTGCACATCTTCAAAAATCGCAAGACATCTAGCTTTCCAAATAGTCCAGCATCCATAGAGAAGAATTCTGACTTGAACCGCGCCAAATTGGGTACGAACCGAAACCCCCTCAAGCCATATATGAAATAAATGAGGGATCGAAGCATAGCAATTGATCTTGTTGAAGGGACGAGCCAACTTTCACCATAACTCACGAGCAACTTCAGATTGCAAAAAAAAAGTGTTCAACAGATTCTTGGGCTGGATTTGTATGGCAGCAAATGCATCTGGAAACAACAGGAACATGTTTAGAATGGAGCCTTAGATCAACCGGAATAGCAGCATAGAAAAGTTTCCAAGCAAAAGCGCTTATTTTCTTAGGAATCCAAGGTTGCCAAATTCTTCTGGCCCAATATAAAGTAGGCTCATGTCTTCGATACAGATTCCAGTAAGTTTTAGTGTCAAAGTCTCCATTGGCTGTTTCACAAAACATTAGACTATCAAGTTCATTATCAACTACCTGTATAGTCGAGATGGCTGCATGAGACGAGGCTGGAATAAGAGGCAGCAGTTGATCAATGACAGACATAGCGTGCTTAACTGTGAGAGTAATATCTATTGGCCGAGGACCCTCCAACCTGTCACCAGTCCAATTATCATTCCAAAATGATACATTACCTTGACCAAGTAACCACCTACTATGCTGTAGAAGAAAGTCCATATGAGCATGGACTGCCCGCCACACATGGGAAGTAGTAGCCGGAGCCACAAAACCGTCTGCCCGCTTGTATTTGATAGCCACGAAACGAGCCCACAAGCTGTTAACCTTCAGCACGTTCCATGCTAGTTTAGCATGCATCGAATCCCGGACTTGAACCAAAGATCGAATCCCCAAACCACCTTCAGTCACCGGTCTACAAATTTTAGACCAAGAAACCCAATGAATTCTATGACCATCCGTACTGCCCCATAAAAAATTTGCCATAGCCCATTGAATACGCCGAAGAACACCCATGGGAACCTTGATGACGGCTAAAGCATACACAGTAATACTACTAAGAACCGATTTGAGCAAAGTTATTTTACCACCAAAAGAGAGGAGATGCGATTTCCAACCTTCAATTTTTTTTGAATACGAGCTTCCAAGTTTTCAAAATACTGCCGTTTGACTCTACCATAGAATAAAGGGAGGCCCAGATAAGTCATCGGAAAGGTACGACGAGCACAACCAGACCAAGAAGAAATGCGCTGAGCCTTATGTCTAGAGCAATGACTTGAAGTATAAAAACCACTTTTTTGTAAATTAATAAGCTGACCTGAAGATTGCTCATACTGCTGTAAAATAGCTCGGAGAGATAAAATCGTTTTCTTGCCCGCATTACTGAATATGATCATATCGTCTGCATGCAGAAGATGAGAAATAACCATGTTCCCCCGATCATGTCTATAGGGCACCATGAGACCAGTATCAAAGCCTTTTTTAATAGCAGTCGAAAGAATTTCTTGGGCAATGATAAACAACAGAGGCGATAGCGGATCCCCTTGCCGCACACCCCTCGAAGATTTAAAGAAGCCATAATTACCACCATTAATCCTAACAGAATACCAGATATTGTTTATGAGATTTCCAATTAAGTTGCAGACCTGAGAATTAAAACCAAAAATCTCTAAAGCCTTTAAAAGAAAAGGCCACTCCAGACGATCATATGCCTTCGACATGTCCAACTTAAAAGCAACGTTCCCCCCATAAACCTTACTATTAATTTTATTGATAAGCTCATGAGCCAATGCGATGTTATCCTGAATAGCTCGCCCCTTGACGAAACCTGATTGTTCCATCGATATGATCTTAGGTAAAATATCAGCCAATCTGTTAGCCATTATTTTGGAAATAATCTTACAAGTAAAGTTACATAGGCTAATGGGGTGCAGATCACCAAAGTTACTAGGATTAGCAATTTTAGGAATGAGAATCATCATCGTAGACGATATACCTCTAAGAAGGATAACACCATTAAAAAAGTCCTGAACTGCTGCAATAACATCTCCTTTAATAATTTCCCAGCATGCATGAAAGAAATGCCCTGTAAAACCATCAGGACCAGGAGCACTATCAGCCTTTAATCCCTTTACTGCTTCCCAAATTTCCAAAACCGAGGGGCTCGCGCTCATAGAAAAATTATCTTCCGCTTCAATCCTAGTGTTAACTGAAGAAAAAAAATCATCATTAATTATAGGATTAGAAGTAAAGAACAATTCAGTATAAAAAGATACAGCCATATCCCCCAGAGTAGGCCCATCTGAACACCAAGAACCATCCGGCAATTTAATTTTTATGACATTCCTCGCAGCTCGATCACGAAGAGAGGCATGAAAAAAACTAGTATTACGATCTCCATCCTGAAGCCAGTTGATGCGAGCCTTCTGTTGTAACATTTCATCATCCCATTTAAGAAGTTGGTCCAGCTCTTCTTGTGTTTGATTTAGCAAATTTGCCGTAGAAGTGTCCCAACCTTGTTGAAGCTGGTGTTCGTACCTCAAAATTGCATCTTGACAAGCTGCCATTTTTTTTCTGAACATGCCCAAAAACCGACCAATTCCAATCCTTTAAAGCCTTGCGTAGATGCATGAGTTTCCTATGAAGAATATCCATTGGCGTCCCATAGCAATCCCTACACCATATAGACTGAACAAACTTCAAAAAATCTGGATGATCAATCCAGATTCGTTGGAATCTGAAGCAACCTTTAGCCTTAGGGAGTAGCTGAAAGTCTATTAACAAAGGCACATGATCAGACTGAACTCTACAAAGGTGAGAGATTCGAAGAGAAGGATATATAGCCTTATACATGCCATTCACAAGAACTCTATCAATGCGCTCCCATATGCGACTATTTCCTTTCTGATTATTACACCAGGTGTAAATGGAGCCTTCATATCCAGCATCAATAACACCTGCCTGGGCCATAAAAACATTAAAGTCATCCATACTACCATAATCAAAACCATTACCTCCAAGTTTTTCGCCTGACAACGAAACAGTATTGAAGTCACCTCCTATAATCCATGGCTCACTAATACTGCAAGCAATATCCAATAACTCTTGCCATAAAACTTAGCGATCCCCCCTATTACATTTCGCATAAACAATTGTAACCAAGCTACAAAGATTATTAGGGCCAGTAACTTTCAGTAACATCTTTGGGCGAAACTCTATAAACATCAACGTTAACAGTTTTATCCCAAAGCAGCCATATATGTGTATTGGTAGGATTATAATGCATACAGTTAACCATCTGAAGCTTACGAGCAGTTTTGAAAATGCGACCATCATCAAGTTTGGGCTCTAAAAGAGCTATCAAAAAAGGCTTATGCTACGAAGATATCTTTTTTAAATATGAAATTGTATCCTTATTACCCACACCACGAGTGTTCCATATTATGATTGTCATAAAAAAATCAAGAAGATGATGTTACCTGAGCCTTAGTTCTGGCCCTAGTTTGACGTTTGTGCAGTTGCCTTACTTTTTTCTTCTTCTTACCTTTAACTTGCTCTCTACAATGTTGTTGAAAGGCTTTAATGGATGAAGAAGAGTGTGGAAAGTCCTGCAAGTTATCCAACGAAGCAGATCGAGTAAGTTTGGCAGACTTCTTATGCCCAACATGATCCAGAGATGTTGGAGAATCCAGCCCCCTATCTCCATTTATTCCATCTAGATCAGAGAAGGAAGGAAATTTATTAAGAGGACAAGCAGCCTTTTTGCTATTATTGTCATTCTCCTTATCGGCTCCCCTATCATCTGAAACTGTATTTGCCTTTCTCGCCGATTCAGGACCATTATCCTGTGTCCCTCGATCATTAGCCTCTTCCTCAGTTAAATCAACCAAAGCTGCAAAGGGGTTATTGTGTTCCACACATTCCTCCACAGAAATATTCTCAACAGATTTTTCCTGTGTAGTAGTTTCAACAGAAACATTCTCAGTAGGTGTATCCTGAATATTATCGTCAACTTGATTTGTCCCTTTCCCCCCAATATCCTTCAAACACTCCTCCCCAACCTTTAATTGTGAAGCCAAAGCAGGTTTAGGATTTTTAAGAATTTTAACTGGAGTCCATCTTTTCTGACTTGGTAGATTATTTGTAGTGGGAAGCACCTTTTCCTTGCCCTTTCCATTCAGAGTATCCTTCGAAATATTCTGTCCATCATGTGCGCTGCTATTCCCCATATTACCAGCTTGTAAATCTTGCATAGGAATTTTGGAAGTGTAAGCTTCATCATCCTTTGCAATGGGCACCTGTGTACGTTTCTGCCCTTTGCGACATCAATCTTTGGTATGTCCCAACAAACCACATCCAACACAATACAAAATATTGCCCTCAAATTCCAATGGTTGCCAAAAACCATAATCTTTGCTAGTACCAATCCAGCAGCGTGATGGTAACGATTCTGAAACATCAATTTCTATGCTTATTCGAGCAAAAGCTGGACGCGATAATGCAAGCGTCTTCTCGTCAGCCCTTAAAAACCGTCCTAATGAGTTACCAATACATTGCAAAAAAGATGGATTATAGTAGGTCAATGGTAACTGATGGAGACGAACCCATACGGCCACCTTTTGTGTTATCCTTCTTGAAGGAAAAATCTGGAGACCACCTAAAAGATCGATACATGCTAGATTGAATCATATGAGATTCCTTAGACAAAGCAAGAATCATGTCTTCTGCTGACGATAATCTGACCATAACATGTCTAGGATCTAATAGACCTACCGCAAAAGGCTCCGTAAGCTTCCACGACCGTGCTGTCTCTTCCTGAATAGCATAAACTGAAGGCCGACCAGCCGCAAATTTAAGCACGATAGTGTTAACAAACTGTTTGTCAGCAGTTTCAAGCTCGATAGGGGTGAATAGGCATCTAGGCTCGCCATTAATAGTCGTAGGTTGTCTTGGTGCAAGAGGGATCGCGCTCAAAACTGGAGCGCTGTTACAAACAAAAGATTTTGGTTACGCAGTGATTGTCGCATAAGTCTTAGGCATCGATACACTTGTGGGATCCAACGTAGGCTGAGCCGTAGGCATGGTAGAGACACCTACGGGTATGGAATGGGTAGCCGGAGGTTGAGCCTCCAGGCCATCCGACGCGGCCATGAAGGTGAAACCCTAATTAGGGTTAGGTTTAGTGACGTGAGAGACAGCCAGAGAGAATTTTTAGAGAGAGAATTTTTCTGATCAATCTTTTCAATCCCCTATGCTTTTTGTTATATTTATTTAACAGATAAATAAAGCATTAACTGCCTACAAATACATCCATTTGTCTACATTATTTACAGACTTGCAACTGTCTCTTTTACAAATAATTACAAATATACTTGAAAATATTTTGTCATAATAACGGCTTTATTTAGTACTATTTCCTAACTAAATTCGGGCAGCACAACTGCTTATATATCTACATTGGGCCGGATTGAAAATAATACTTTTACAAATAAAAACTTAAAATAAAACTTACTGATAGCCTAGGGTGTGCTCGCTCTGTCCTTCAGGGAGAGGGAGTCTTTTTTGTTGTTGTTGTGTGTTGTGTGTTGTGTGAATTTGGGCGAGTGGCTTACGAAAGTTACTTCGGCCTTGGGATTTAGGCGAGTAACTATTTATTTTGGATGTTGTGTTTGCTTGAGGTAAATTTGAAATCGAGGCGAGAATAATGGCTTATTCGGCTGATTTGGCCTTTTAAATCGGCGAGCAAGCTGCTCTTTCACGATTTTTGGACCGGGGAAATAGGGTGGATACCTAGCTGGGGGGCTAAGGCTCACTTCTAATGGTTGGTTTTGTGTTTGGAAGAGGATTGGCAGGGTTTTGAGGCTTTTTGAGGTGATCACTAACTATCTCACTTCGCACTCTATTTCTCCAACGTAACGAGAATGCGGAGAATTTTTTATCGATGAAAGGTGTGCTCAATGATCGACCCAGAGGCTTGTATTTATAGGCTGGAGTGAGGACACCGAGGGAATTAAAATTCCTTCTTCGCGTATCAACAATTTGTACACAGCGCTGAGCGAATTGTATTTTACGGCAAATGAACAACAACATTTGAAGAAGCGGCCATCTCCATCAAAGCGGGTGCCACACCCCTCAGAGGCGCTAGGAATCCAAAACTGGGAGCCATGCCCAATTTTGATGTGGGTGATGCCAAAACTATTCAATGTTTTGATTTTTGACGCTTTGAACCCTGCATTTCACTCTTTTGCGCATTCTGCTTTGTCCTTTTGCACTTTTGACCCTGTAACTTGACATTTGTTAATGTTTTAACAGGTCTTGATACTTTATGTCATGCCACATACCTGGGGTACGAAATTGGGGTGTCTACAGGGGTATTGATTTTATGAGTCCTTTTTCAGTCTCAAATTGTTGTGAATATATTCTAGTTACGGTTGACGACGTGTCGAAATGGATAGAAGCCACTGCTACTCGAAACAATGATGGCCTAACTATTGTCAAGTTTTTTAATGATTATATATTTGCTTGGTAAGGAGTACCGAAAGCAATAATTAGTGATCAAGGAATGCACTTCACCAATATTTTGATGAATGCATGCCTTAGGAAACATGTTGTGACTCACAAGTTGCCTACTCCATATCATCCTCAGACTTCTGGCCAAGTAGATGTTAGTAATAGACAGATAAAGGCAGTCCTTGAAAAAACTGTTAGGCCAAACCAAAAGGATTGGGAACCAAAACTTAAAGATGCTTTTTGGGCCTACCGAACTACTTATAAGACCCCAATAGGTATGAGTCCTTATAGAATGGTATATGGCAAAGCATGCGATCTTCCTGAAGAAATTGAACACAAGGCGTATTGGGCCATTAAAACTCTTAATTTTGACCTAGCTTTGGCCAGTGAAGAACGCATTTATCAGCTAAATGAGTTAGAAGAGCATAGGCTAAATTCATATGAGAATACAAAAATTTATAAAGAAAATACCAAAAGATGCCAAGATATGGGAATCTATAAAAAAGTGTTACGTTCAGGCTTAACTTTGAGACAGCATGCCATTACCCATTAGATATCAGTATAGCTTTACTTTGTGCGTGCGTTTTGAGTCTGCATTTTTAATTTATTGCATCATATAAAATGGTATTGCATTGCATAATACATATTTGTATAAATTCTTGCAAAAAAAAAGAGAAAAAACAAAAAAAAGAGAAGAAAAAAAAACAAAAAATAAAAAAAAAAAGAGAGAGAGGGAAAATACATGCAAAGAAAAGAAAATGCGGCGGCAAAAGAGGAAATTTTCGGCTGAAGCTAGAAAATGCAGCAGCAAGAAGAAAAGAAAAGGAAATTTCAGGTGGAACCAAAAGATGCAGTAGCAAGGAAAAAGAAATTTCTAACCAAGGTTAGAAAGAGAATCAAAAAGAAAAATGCAGCAGCATAAAGAAAGATTTTGCAGCTAAGGCCGAAAATATAGTGGAAAAAGGGGAAAGGATTTCCAGCAAAGACTGGAACTGCGGCAAAAGAAAAATCCCCAACAAGTGCAGCAAGAGCAGGAAGAAATAGCAAGTGCAGCAAGAGCAGGAAAAGAGCATCATAAATCAGCAAGAACAGCAAAGCAGCATCAGCGGCAGATGGTTGCATGGGCAAAGCAAGGGTAAAAAAAGGAAGGTAGTTTCCTTTTCTGTGCATTTGTTTGATGTTTGGAAAACTTTCCCTGAAGGGGCAGGCAACCCCGGATTGAGGGAAAGGCTTTGTTCTCCGACGAAGGCTGCGTTCCTGAGGAGGCAATGCATTCCATGCATTTATAGCTATGTTGGAAAACTTTCCCTTAAGGGGCACGCAACCCCGAATCAGAGGGAAAGGTTTTGTTCTCTGACGAAGGCTGCGTTCCTGAGGAGACATTATATTCTGCCCAGCAGAAGACGAACTACGATTGGTCTGATTCCTTGGCTAAGGATACGGCAGTCTATTTCGGTAGACATGACCATCGCAGCACTTGATAATTACCTTTACAACACTCGTTTGATAAGCTTTGCAGCACTTGTTCATTTAGCATTGCAGCACTTGCACTGCAGCATTTGATACCCGGTAGAGTGAACTACGTTTCGGTCTGATTCCTTGTATGAGGATACGTAGGCAGCCTAATTCGGTAGGCACGACCATTGCACGAGTGATAGTTTAGGTTTTGGCATGAACTACGTTTTGGTCTGAGTTCTTTTATTAAGGGATATGTAGGCAGCCTACACTAGTAGGTCCGACCATTAGAGCATTTCATTGCATATCTGCTTAAAAACTATGATAACTTGCTATAACTGACTAAAAATGTCTATGATATGGAGGTTTGGTATGCATTATAAACTGCTGCATTATAACTGCTACCTGTTGCATCTCTCCCTCGTATTGATCGCACGAAATTGGAGAGTCTATTTCTTATCAACGATGTTCGTCTACTCAGTAAGCTGCAGGGTACCCGTAGACTCCATCGTTGAGGGGCTCTGTAGACACCCCAATTTCGTACCCCTGGTATGTAACATGACATGAAATATGAAGACCTGTTAAAACTTAACAAAATGTCAAGTTACAGGGTTGAAAATGCAAAAGGACAAAGCAGGATGCGCAAAACAGTGAAATGCACGGGCTAAAGGTGCCAAAAATGAAAGAACTAAAGCAAAGTTGGCGCCACCCATGGATGAAATGGGGGTGGCGCCCTGTTTAGCTATGGGTGGCACCAGGTTTGAAGCTACAGTGCTCCCAAACTGCTACAGGACTACTACAGTTCACCGTAATGTGCAAAATCCTCTGCGTTCTGTACAACTGAATGAAGCACGAAGAGAGAAGATTTAATTCCCTCGGTGTCCTCTCTCCAGGCTATAAATAGAGCCTTCGGTGTTCACTTTCAGACGCACCTTTTCTTCCCCAAAATTTTCCGCGTTGTTGTTACGCTGGAGAAATAGAGTGCGAAGTGAGATAGGGAGTGATTCTCCTAAAAAGCCTTGAAACCCTGCTAAAACTCCGCCAAACCTAAAACCAACCGGTTAAAGTGATCCCTAGCCCTCTAGTTAGGTATCCACCCTATTTCCCCGATCCAAAAACCTCAAAATAAGCTGTTACTCCACCCGAGTAAATAGGCCAAAACCACCAAAAATAAGCTGTTATTCTGCCCAAATAAATAGGCCAAAACCACAAAAAATAAGCCGTTACTCTGCCCAAACCACCGCAGCAGCAGTATAAAAAGTCTCCCTCTCTCGAGAAAGACAAAACGAGCACAGCCTGCTCTTAAAGGTAAAAACCTTTAAGAGCATTTATTTTATAAAAGTTATTTTCAAATCCGGCCCAATGTAGAAAAATATAAGCCATTTTGCTGCCCGGATTTAGTTAGGAAATACTATGTAAAAGAGCCATTATTATGGCCAAATTTTTTTAAGTATATTTGTAATTATTTGTAAAGAGACGACTGCAAGTCCGTAAATAATGTAGCCGCGGATGTATTTGTTTTTATTTCCTATCTTTTAAGCACTTTATTTATTTGCTAAATAAATATAACAAAAAGCATACTTTAGCCAAAAACTATTTTTGAGACCGAAAGGGCGAGTTGGGTGCCTAGCACCTTCCCAACTCATAACTTAGCGTCCGAACCCGTTTTTACAATCTCTGGTTTTCTTTTTTTTTTTTGGTTTTTCTTTGTTTATTCCTTAAAATAAAGATGGCGACTCTATAAAACATTTTGGATCCAGTGGGGTCCGTAACATCTTTTCTTGCACTTTTCCGTTTTCCCCTAAAAAAAGGAGAATGGGAATGAAAAGGTGATGTATTCCTATATCCTGGTATCCCCTAAACAAGGGATAACTTGATGCAGGAAACCCAAAGCACCCATAGTGATCCGGAATAGGCCATAAGGCTATTTTCATAAAATCCATAGTGGGGCCTCGCAACACTCCTTTTTTGCACTTTTCTGTTTTCCCCTAAAAAAGGGAGATTGAGAATGAAAGGGTGATGTATTCCTATATCCTGGTATCCCCTAAACAAGGGATAACTTGTTGTAGAAAACCCAAAGCTCCCATATTGGACCAAAAATCCACTAAAGGCAACCGAGGCATATTCAAACCCGTTATCTTAGACAGCACTCCTCTCGCACTTTTAATTTCGTCTTCCCCTAAACAAGGGAGGGTGGAATGAGAGCAGTGGTGTCCCGATCCATCGCACGCCGCACCCCTATCCAAGGCGGGCTCTGAACTCACACTTTCGTAGTGCAATTTAAATATGCTCTTCTCCATCTTATTTGATTATGAGCATTTAAATTAAGTGTTTTCTAGTATTGACATAATTCAAGTTTGGGGGAGAAAAGTATCATAGTGTTGTATTTATATGTTATCTAATATTTTAGTGTAGTAGTTTTGTATAATTCTCAGAGTGCAGGAAAGAAACAACCCTAACGGAAAGTAACAGAAGGACTAAAATGAAGACAACTCAAAACTGCGAAACAGCTTCCCAAAGGTGAACAATCTGTGACCCTTGCGGACGCAAGGCCCCATTAAAAACATAAAACGCGTGAACCCTGTGGCTGCAAGCCCCCCTAGGCCATGTCCCCGCAAGTCTTACCTCAGCATCAGTGTACCATTACTGTGAACCTTGCAGACGCAAGGTATACATGCCTTGCGGCCGCAAGGCCCTCTTAATAACCAGGATCGAGGCGGCCCTAAGCAGTCATAGATTTTCAAACCTTTCCTCTCCAAAACTTCCAACGATCTCTCTCTCTCTCTCTCTCAACTCCGGCTCACTCCGGCCAAGACTCAAGTGCCAGCTTACTTTCTTCAAGCTTCCATCTTCATCTCCACCCCCATCTCACTCCAGTCAAGTGCGAAGAAAAGTTGCTGCCCATTGTTTCCGGCAAGAAAGCTTCGAAATTCCAGCAAACCCTCCATTCCAGTTGAAGTATAGCACAATCCAAATATCTTCTATCCTTTTTCTGTTAAAATTTTGATTCGTCAAATTTTTGCAAGCTAGGGTGATAGAAATATTTTATGTGTGTACGTGCATGCTTTTATTGTTTTACTTGGGTTATTTGATTTTAAATTTTTAGAGAGTAGATAAATTTTTGTGTCCCTAAAATGGCCCCTAAGCATAGAAACATCGGACCTTCTTCGTCCCGCTCCCAAGAGTAGGAGCAAGAATATGACCCGTTTCGGTTCATATCTTTTGAGGCTTCAGAGAGCTACACTAGGAAGCTCTCTAAGAATATAATCCCTGAAAGGGGATTTAAGGTTAAAGACTTTGCTCTCCCTGCCCACTTTGCCCAACGAAGATGGGCACCTCTTTGTACGATCCCGAGCGTGGCCATCGTGGTCATTGTCTATGAACTCTATGCCAACAGGCATATCTCCATATCTGGCGAGGTGCTTGACACCAGTTCTATTAGGGGTAGGGATGTCGACTTTTTGCACTATAGCATTAACCATTATTTCGGCACCCCTAATTTTACGAGGGATACTGACCATTATAGTATCCATCTTGCCAATACTGTCCCTCTTCAGGAGATTAATGCGACTATTGCAACTCCTGACACGGTTTGGACCTATCATCAAGTTCCGCCGTTCGGCCCCCGCACCATGGACGAGTCCCATCTGACGAACACGACCAAGGTCGTGTTCAAATTTATCTGTGCACGCCTTATGTCATCCAGCCACTAGCACACGGTGTCTTGGCATAAGACCGTTTTGAGCTACACCTTCCTAACCGGTGGGTCTGTTGATGTTGGGCGCCTGATCAACGCCCAGATTTAGACCCTCATTAGAGGTAGGACAAACTCGGGATTCGTTTTCCCGAGTTTGATAACAGAATTGTGTGGTGGGGCTGGATTCGTTTGGACTCTAGATTCTGAAAGAGTTTGGGTAGTACCCGACATTACTGCGACGCTTTTACTTTATTACCCGCGCCACCCACGTGATGAGAAGCCTCAAGGGGAGTGTGAGTCCCAAAGGGCACAATAATAAGCTAGAAAGGGGGGGTTGAATAGCTTATTATACACTTAAAAACTTTTTAAGTAAGTTCTTTTGACAAACACTTACAATCTATTTGGAAGATTGAAATAGCGGAAGTCTTGCAAAGAAACTGGTTCAAGTCTGCCGATTAAGGACTACTGGTAGACTTGACTGATTATTTAAGTCTGCTATTAAGGATATAGATAAAGGAAATAAGAAATAGTTCAAAAGTAAACAGACAGTAAAGGAAGAACACAAGTATTTTGGGATGGTTCATACTATAAAGAGTGCTACGTCCACCACCAAGGCAGTCAACCATGGATTTAAAAGTGCACTATGTTTTCCACTAGTTCTATTACAAGGAATATACCCAATGGATCGTGTACAAAAATATTGACTTGTGTTTGGGGGTTTTAGGAATTAAATATCTGGGTAAACAAGATATTTAATTCGTGCAGAAGAATAGTTTTAAATGAAAACAACAAGAAGTTAAATGATAAGTGTTGATGCAGGTCTTCTTGTTGTTGTCGAGGACTTCTTGATCTGTTTAGGATATCTTGAATGCACTGAGTATAAAGACTTAGAGTTGTTGTGGATTTTCAGAGCGTATCATCAAGTGTTTTCTTCAGTCTTTAATGGCGGCATTTATAGCTGGAGCATTCTAGAGATCCGTTGGAGAAGACGAGGTGTAACAACTCTATTAGGTTGAATGCATTAAATGCATGGAGCTATCTTGAAGATTTCGTCTTCACAGATATCGAGCAGGGAATGGGTGCAAAGATATTTGCAGAGACTGGAAGTAGGTCAATCCGGATGTTAGATCTGCAAGAGTTGGTACGACAGTAGGTGACAGTCTGTTCACCTGCTTTTTTACTGTTCAGTCTGCGAAAAGTCTTTCTGCTTTTCGGAAAGCTGCTTTCGGCGTGTCCGAGAGAAGTCAGGGAATGTCTCAATTTAAATTCAAACTGATACGGATAAATTTAATTGATCCACTAAGATTTGTTTGACTGGACACGTCATGATTGACCAAGTGCAGACAAGGTCTGCCGCTGGTTGTTGTAGCAGGTCTTCCGGTGAAGCATAATCGAGTTCTTCCGCTAAACCTGTGAAGTCCTATAAAAAAAACTATTCTTGGCAAAGTTCTATACACAGTTGCCACGCTAATTTATACGCATCCCAATTAGCCACTAATGTATAAAACTAATGTAATGTATGAGCAGATATAAATCTAAATACAATGAGTATCAACAATCACCTCCTATTTATATCTGGTCATCATTACTTACAAATGAGGGCTATAACCAACTATATGATAGATAATAGTATGTCTAAAGAATTCTTAATTTTATATCGATAAACATGCCTCTATCAAACAATGGAACACCTCAAGTGTAAAGTCTAATCTAGGTGCTTACAAAATATAAGGGAAACAGTAGAACAGCACACAGATTAGTAGTAAACAGTTCAAATGTGGATTTAAACTGAGTGTTTAAATTCTAAGCAGGTATTGAAATGAAATAACAAGAATTTAAACAATAGACAATTTTTTGAAAGTCAATTAATCTTCTGTATTATAAACGAGAAGTTTAATATTTACATAGTTTTCAAAAATAAGATAGATACAAAGGTTAAGGGAAGAACAGATACATATTTACCAAGGTCTTTTCCCTTTGCCTTTGTCTGCTGCTTCTTCTTCCCTTCGCTGTCGCTCAAGCTCTTCAGTTCTTCTGATGTATTCATCATCGGCAGAAGTGGACGGTCTAGTGGAACGAGAACGGTAGTCCAGTTCTTCACGAAGACGTCTGTTCTCTTCCAGAAGCATTTCGTTGATAGATATCATTTGCTTCTCCTCCGTGATGGCCAGATCACGTTCTCACCGAGCATTCATAACAACATGAGCTGAGTCGCGAGCAATGTTGTTGAGCTCGAGGACAAGCGGGCGGCTATGGCCGAGATGGAGAGTGATGGCGTGGAACAACTCATAGAATAGAGATGAGCAGAGCTGGGCACATTCAGAGTGTTGAGCTTCAGCGTTTATCTTAACATCCATAAACTTATGCTTCATCTGTCCAAATCGGGTCCACACGTCATCTTGAAATTGTCGAAGAATAGCAGTATTTATGTCATTGGCCTTGGACGCGACAGTGGCAATCTCAGTGGCAGCGGTGGAGATGCTTCTCAGTTCTCCTAGTCTGTCGTAAATTGCGTCCAGGCGAGACAAAATTTCAGCATTGGCCGGCTGAAAGGAAGAGGGTTCCAGGCCAATGTGAATATGAGCAGCACCGGCAAAAGAGGTGGCTTCTGGGGACATGGGCCGGAAGGGCTATTGGAGCAGTGGAGTGACTGAGCCGAAAGAGGTTGAGTCTTGGGTGGGGACAGTGTGGGTAGAAGAGGAGGTGGTTTTTTATGGGGAGGGAGGAGGCGTTGGAGGAAATCTAATTCAATGTCAGTGTCGGAGTTGTCACTGACAATTGATGATTCGGGTAAGGGGTCGGTAGAGAACCAAAAAGAAGGGGTTGGATAGAACAGGGATTTGGGTTTGCGGAGGTTTGGTTGTGGTTGTGGTTGATCTTGGGGGAATAGATCTGCTACCGATGAAAGTTCAAAGAGGAACTTAGAGGCAGCAGAGTCTAGAGGTTTGGTAGGAGAAGGTTGGTTTGGTATAGATTGTGTAGGAGTGGTTTGGGTATGATGAGGTGAAGTAGGGGTAGATGGGTTAGGGGAATAGTTAAAAGGTGAAGGAGGAGGGGTAGGAGTTCTGGTAGGCTCCTCCTATCTTTGTGGCTCCTCCAGAGGGATAGACTCCTCCGGAGGTGGTGAAGTCCTCTGAGTAGATGACTCAGTAGGAGTGGGTTGGTTTGGGTTGTTGGTAGAGGCTTGAATGTTTGCAGGTGGCTGGTCTTCAAAGGTTTTACGTAGTCGCCTACGTTTTAGTTTTGGTGATGGTGAAGGTGAGGGTTGTCTTTTGGTTTTAGGAGAAGGCTAGATAGAGGGGGTTGGTTGAGCTGGAGAGGATGGTGAAGGGGATGATGGCTTATCGGTAGCAGTAGAAGAGCATCCGGCAGACTTGTCTTGTCTGCTTGCCTTCAGCCCTTGCCTGATCCATTTTGCCTGTCGCTTCTCAGCTTCCACTTCTTCCGCCCAAGCCTTTTTGGCCTTCGCTGTTTGTTTGGACCTCAACAGTTGCTTTGACTCATCAGCCAAGTCTTTGGCTTGCTGGTGAAGGGTTTGAGCAAATTGGTCATCAAATTTGGCAGATGCCTTTTTGAAGCTCCTGTTAGCCGCTTCATACGCATCCATGTTGAAGCGCGTAACAATTATGGGCATCGGCTTAGCAACCTTTTCAAGAGTGATAGGCGGAAGACCTTTTTGTTGCCGTCGCTTGTTTTCGTATTCAGTATACTTGTTGAAGAATGAGGCGGTTAGCTGTTTGTCCTTTGTCCCCGACATAAGTTCATCTTCCTTAACGGAAGAGTTGACTTTTTCTATGTCTCGTAGGAGGACGTTGATCAGCCTGACAAATGGCCGTTTGCAGTTGGGGTTGTTCTTAACATTTTCAACGCACTGCTTCAGTTCATTAAACACAATGGTACCGAAGTTGAGGTGAGTCTGAAGGTAGACAACACTTGTGAGGTTCAGCTATTGAGCAATGAACATATCGTGGGCCCCGCTTTTGAATAGCAGTCCCTTGTCAATCATGTGGCTGGAGCAGTAGACGTCCAGTGGAAAGAGATTCCTCAGCATCTTACCCTGAGGTTCCCTTGGGGTATCAACTCCCCTCATTGCTTCCCAGGCATGATTAGCCTCAGTAATTGATGATTCTAGAGCACCACCAAAATGCACACCAATAATGGTGGAGATTGTCTTGGCAGTGATGGAGATAGGTCGGCCTCGAATCCATTCTCGCAGAGCATTTAGATTTCTGAGTTCCATTCGTTGGTAGAATTCTTGACGGGGAGGATCTTGTAGTTTTTTCGTTCCGAGAAGAGTGGAAGAAGCCCTGAAGCGTTCATATCTTCGCAGGCTTTGACTCCGGCGGCAATTGTGCAGACAGATTGGAGATCTATACACATTCTAGGAATATATATCTTTGAGTCCAGAGCGACGATGACGTCGTGAGCGGCGGGAAAAGAAGGGTACCTAGGCAGATTGACGTCCAAACTGGGTGGGATGTCTTTTTCCGGGTCGAACTCCTTCCTGCTGTTACGCTTGGATTTTGAGGATTTTACCTGAAAGAATACAATCAGAAATTAGGGCTTTTTACCTCACAAGATAAACAAGCAAAGATTTCAATTTTTCTGAAATTATTGGAAATTTTCGATGATTTTTTTTTTTAAACTCTTGAATGTTTAGGTTAAGCAAACCAGAGAAACATTAACAGATGATTTCTAAAAGAATAAGCACTCAAAGCATATAGAAGACTATTAGTTTCTAGGTTTTGAAGAACAACAATGGCGCATCGCCGATACGCCGAAGCGCAACCTTCGAATTCCATAACATGTAGCTTAAGAGATGAAATACTAAACAGTAAGTAATGAATAGCAAGTCGGAGAGTAAAGAAGAGCATACCATTGTTGATGATTAGAAGAAGAAACAAGAATAATTTGGAATTTGAGGGAGCAGTTGCAGAGAGAGTGAGAGAGAGAAGGTTTGAGTAGAGAGGGAAATATTTGGACAAAGGTTTTCGTAAAGTTTTGGAAAGGGCGGTTCAAGGTCTATTTAAAGACAAATTTTAGTGAAAAAAATCCAGAACTTTAAGATATTTTCTAAGTAGAACGGTTTGACGCTTTACCCCCTTTTTGTTTTAGAAAACCTTTTTCGTTAAAATAGACTAAGTAGAGATACTTGCCTTTAAGTCTTCCGCTAGAGGGAAGATGACGTCTTCTGGTAAGTATAAATCTAAGCCTACCGGTATGAAAGAAAAAACCTTTAAGATATTGAAATTAAGTAGTAGGGTCAATCATACCAAGATTTATCCTTAAATAAGCAAACCTGGTGGCATCCAGTGGCTTTTTGAGAATGTCAGCCAATTGATATTCAGTTGGAACGTATTCCAGACTGATGTTACCTTTCTCCACATGATCTTTGAGGAAGTGATAACGGATATCAATGTGCTTTGTCTTCGAGTGCATCACTGGATTCTTGGAGACTGAAATTGTTGAGGTGTTGTCACACATAATTGGACAATTTGCAGTCTTGATGTTGTAGTCCACTAGTTGTTGCTCCATCCATAAAAGTTGGGAGCAACAGCTGCTGGCAGCAATATATTCTGCCTCTGTGGTGGAGTTTGCAACCGATCCTTGTTTCTTGCATGACCATGAGACAAGTCTATTTCCAAGAAATTGACAAGTTCCACGGTGCTTTTCTCGCCACTTTGCAAGTTGCATAATCTACATCCGAGTATCCAACTAGGTCGGTTGTTGCGCTTTGGAATACCGTATACCTAGATTTGTAGTTGTTGAAACATATCTGATGATACTTTTGGCGACAAGCAAATGTGATTCCTTTGGATCTGCCTGAAATCTTGCACAAACACAAACAACAAACATAATGTCAGGTCTACTAGCAGTATGGTAAAGAAGTGAGCCTATGATTCCTCGGTACTTGGTCATGTTCTTTTGCTTTCCCTTCTCATCTTTATCAAGATGGCAGTCGGTAGACATTGGAGTCTCAAATCCTTTTGCTGAATCAAGACCAAATTTTTTGATGAGTTCCTTTGCATATTTGGTTTGGTCGATGAAGATTCCGCTCGAAGTCTGTTGAATCGCAGCCCTAGAAAGTAGGTAAGTTCTCCCATCATACTCATCTCGAACTTGCTTTGCATCGCCTTCTCGAATCTCTTGCAATGTGCTTTGGTTAGTTGATCCAAAGATGATGTCGCCCACATAGATTTGTACGAGTAAGAGAATGACCTTTGTGCTTGAGGATGAACAGAGTTGTGTCTATTTTTCCTCTCACGAATCCTTGTTCAATTAAGAATTTGGATAGAGTTTCATACCAAGCTTTGGGAGCTTGCTTTAGGGCACAGAGTGCTTTCTTGAGTCGGTAGACATGATCCAGTTTGTCTTGAATGACAAAGCCTGGAGGTTTTTCAATGTATACCGTTTCTTGAAGATCACCATTCAGAAAGGCACTCCTCACATCCATCTGATACACTTTGAAGTCCCTGAACGAAGCATAGGCTAGAAAGAGTCTAATTGCTTCTAATCTAGCAACAGGAGAAAATGTTTCATCGAAGTCAATCCCTTCTTCCTGTCGGTAGCCTTGAGCAACCAATCTAGCTTTGTTTCTGGTGATGTTCCCATCTTCATCTTTTTTGTTTCTGTAAACCCATTTGGTGCCGATAACTGGATGGTCATCCGGTCTTTGAACTAAGCTCCACACTTTGCATCTTTCAAACTGGTTCAGCTCTTCTTGTATAGCTTCAATCCAGTAATGATCTTCGATAGCTTCATCAATCTTCTTTGGCTCGATTTCAGATACGAATGCAAATGCAAATATAGTCTCATTTTGAACTCTATTTCTCATACGAATTCTTGAGTTGAGATCACCAATGATTTGAGAAATAGGATGATCTCTTGTTTCAATAATGGTTGGAGGAAGATCACTTCTGGTGGGTTCTTCCCTTAAGAATTCTAGAGTAGGTTGAGAAGATGATTCACTAAAATCTGGTTCAGAAGAGATAGAATCTTCGAAACCTTCATTTTCTGGTGAACAAGAAGGGTGAGTGATCTGCAAAGGTGTTTGGGGTAAAACAGAAGAGTTGGAACTGGTACCGGCAGAGTTGAAGTATGCCGGTGAAGGGTTAGTAGAACTTGAAGGGTTTGCAGTTGCATGATTCTGAAGAGGAGTGGAAGTAGATGTTGTATTTGTACCTGTCTCATCATTATCAGAATCATTAGCAACATTCGGAGCCTTTCTAGGCTCTAACAAGTTATATTCATCAAAAGTAACATGCACAGATTCTAAAATTTTCAAATGAGTTTTACTTAAAATGCGAAATGCTTTTAAATGTTTGGAATAGCCCAGAAAAATTCCTTCGTCTGATTTTGCATCAAATTTTCCTCTATATTCTTTTCCATTATAAAGAATAAAACATTTACAGGCGAAGATTTTAAAAAATCCTATGTTTGGGGCTCTTCCTCTCCATATTTCATATGGAGTTTTGTTCTGAAACTTGTTTACCAGAGATATGTTCTGGGTAAAACATGCAGAGTTGACGGCTTCTGCCCAGAAATACTTTGGAAGTTTTGCTTCCGCAAGCATAGTTCTTGTTGCTTCAATCAGTGTTCTGTTCTTCCGTTCAGCTACACCATTTTGTTGAGGGGTTCCGGCAACAGAGAACTTGTGGCCGATCCCGTGGTCATCACAATATCTTTCTACACTGTTGTTCTTGAATTCGATGCCGTTGTCTGATCTTAGTCACTAATGTCTTCAAGCTTTTGGGTTTAAAGTCTTCTTAAAAGAGCGGTGACTAGATCATATGTCTCATCTTTTGAAGTCATTGTTTCGATTCAGGTGAACCTAAAGTAATCGTCAACTACTACAAGTGTGTACTTATCTCCAGAAATACTGACAGTAGTTATTGGTCCAAAGAGATCCATATGCAGAAGTTGAAGAGGTCTGTTAGTTGACATGACAGACTTTCTTTTGAAGGAAGTCTTGGAAAGTTTTCCTAATCGGCAAGCTTTACAACTTCGTCATGGTCGCGCATTAGGTAGACCTTGACAAGCCCATCTTTGGAGAGCTTGGAGAGGTGCTTGAAGTTGAGGTGGCTGAGACGCTTGTGCCATAGCCAACTGTTGTCACGAACATTGTTAGCAACTAGGCAAAGGCTGGAAAATTTCCCTAGCAAATTTAAGTCCACGACATAGACGTTTCCTTGTCTATTGCCGGTGCCAAGATGTGTAGAGTAGGATTCACGATCTTTGATGAGACATTGGTTGGAGTTGAATTGGCGGATAAGTCCTTTATCGCACTGGGATATGCTCAAGAGATTATGCTTTAAGCCGCCACTAGAGAAACTTTATTGATGGAGAGACTTCCTTTAGTGATTGAGCCAAACCCAATTGTTTTCCCTCTTGCATTGTCTCTCGAAAATAACTGTGGGACCTTTGGCTTCAGCCTATATCCGAGAGTAGACTTGTTTCATGTCATGTGTCATGAGCAGCCACCGTCTGTGTACTGATGTCCTTATCTTCTCGAATCTATAGCCATGAAGCATACCGAAAAAGATTTAAAGAAACAAGGTCCCTTTATTTTGGGTCCTAAGGATTAGCAACCTTTTGGAACCCATACTCGCTTAACCTTGA
>CM028378.1:109932259-109971682 GCA_013146195.2 Codonopsis lanceolata | reverse complement strand
GTATGAAACTCTATCCAAATTCTTAATAGAACAAGGATTTGTGCGAGGAAAGATCGACACCACTCTCTTCATTCTCAAGCACAAAGGACACTCTCTTTGGTGCAAAATATGTCGATGATATCATCTTTGGATCTACTAATGAGAAGGCGTGCAAGCGATTCGAGACACTCATATTTGGAAAGTTCCAAATGAGCATGATGGGAGAACTCACATTCTTCTTGGGTCTTCAAATTCAACAATCCAACAAAGGAATATTCATCGGCCAATCCAAGTATGCTAAAGAACTTGTCAAAAAGTTTGGATTGGAAATGGCAAACACCTTCGATACACCAATGGTACGCCAAATGCAAACTCACAAAGGACTTACAAGGAAAGAAAGTTGATATCACCCATAGGGGGATAATTGGATCTACTGCTCTATCTCACCGCCGGCAGCAGGGACGACATAGTGTATCTTGTTGGGGTATGTGCTAGATTTCAAGCGAGACCCTCGCGTGAGTCACATCTTCTTGCAACAAAAGAATCATTAAGTAATGTATCGGATACCACCAACTTAGGTATCACGGTATCCCGAAAATCTCTTTCAAGCGGGTTGGCTACTCGGATGCGACTATCTTTGGTTGCCAAGTCGGCAGAAAAAGCACCCATTGGAACTTGTCAATTTCTAGGAGGCAGGCTTGTCTCTTTGGCTAAACAAGAAACAAGCATGGTTTCCAACTCCACCAGAGCTGGAAATGCATACATTTGTTGGTAGGCTGCTGGCAAGCTTCCTTTGTCAAGCTGCTTTGGATCAAACAACGGTTGGTGGATTACGACATCAAAGTAGCTGACTGCCCAATCATGTGTGATAACACCTCAGCAATCTCGATCACCTACAACCCCGTGATGCATTCCAAGACAAAGCATATCGATGTTCGATATCATTTTCTAAGGGACAATGTAGAAAAGAGGAACATTAGCATGAAGTACATTTCAATCTGAACATCAACTGGCGGACATCTTCACAAAGCACTAGAAGTAGATATGTTTGCTTATCTCGAGGGAGAGCTTGGTATGCTTGACCCAAGCGCTAATTTTAAAAATTTAATTCTTCATCATAAAATTGTTTTTGAGCGAGACTTGACAACTTCTCTTAAGCGGACTTGATATTATATTTAAGCGGACTTATTTCTTTAAGAATAAAGTCAAGAAATCATCTGATCCTTTGGAAGACAAAGGTAAGTTTTCTAAACTCCTAGTTTTAGAAGGTTAGTTATGAAAATTGAAAGGGACTGATTTTAAAATTGGTTGAGATATTCTTCAAAAAGGTACTTTTTCTCTCTCTAAAGCCGTCACTCATTAAGTCTTTTCAAGGAAAAGGCGTCTGACTTAAAGTCCTTTCACAAGTCTCTATGACTGATTTCACGTCTTTTCATTTATAAACCCTCAACCACCAAAATCTAAAATCACAAAAGCGTCTCTTACTCTTCTCTCTATAACTCCTTCTTCTCTCTACATTTCTTGCTTCCTTTGGCTTCGTAAGCAAAATCTGCATAAAGATTCTTCATTTCCGTGTTCTTCTTACGCAAATCTACTTCAATGGTAAAGGCGAATCTAACCTAACTTCGATCACTAAGGTGTAAGCACAAATTTATATATTCTTCGCACGTGAATCCGCCATTGTTATTTGTTCATAAAATTTCTTGCTCTATATCTCTTTAATCTTTAGAATTTATCGCTTATTGCTGGTATTAGCTACATATTATTGTTCATTAACCATCGATTTTCAGTTTTTACGTGTAAGGTTCGCTTTGTCTAAGACATTTCATGTGATGTCTAGAAAATTTCTAGGCCTTAATGGTATATCTTGTTCAAATTTTGAGTTTTCGAGATTTTGCCCTAAATTATTTACTTGAAATTCTTGATTTGGATCATCCTCTACATCGCTATTCTGAGCAGGCTCGAGTTTAGCTCTTGACATTCAGCGCCCCCTCTATGTATCATCCGGGAATGTGCATCGACGAACCTTCTGTTCGAGCATATGCCTCTGGGGTAAAAATAGTCGATGACTGAACCGATCTAGTATTACGCCTCTTTTCATGTTAGATGATGCAGACTACAGCTACCTTCTAGCGGAAGAATTCTTCCAGAAGGCAATTATCAACGAATCAAGAACCTCCATCTCTGTTGTCGTCAGGACCATCTCCATCACCATTACTGCATCCAGAATCGCCAAGATTATCGGCGTTGAATTCGACGGACCCACTTCTCTCACTGATGCTGAGAAAGCCTTTGCCTGGTCCTACATGCGTGGAGAGAACACTCCAAGGGAGGCTCAAGCGAAGATGAATAGGACTTTATTCGAAGATGACGTCTACTTCATCAGCCATCTCTTCGACAAAAGCATGATTTTCAAGAATGGCACTCATGGCGTGATGACTACTGAGACCGGTGGAATACACTTACTTGTCATCCTCAACATTCGACTTAAGCGGGCACGATCTTATTTGAGGCGTGTGATCTTTGTTAAAGCATCTCTCAAGCGAAGCGCCGTTCGTTCACCTTATCAATTTCTTCTTCGATCAAACCGTCATTTCACACACAAATGGTGAACTTTGAGAAAAGAAGGTTAGAAGTCCATCCGGTTCACGGCACATTCATCATCAACCACCAAAATTGAAGAATGAGAAGCGAGCACAGCAAGGTCTCCCTCCTCTACTCATAGTCCATGCAATGAACCCACCACCTCTCGTAATCATCAAAATCAACCCTGAAACAACAGTGGATGCCTTCATAGCTAAGAAGCTGGACAAGAAGCTCTAAAAGGAAGCCACTGCAGAAGGCTGCTCAAGCAAAGCCGTCAATCTTGTTCCCTCTACAACATCCAAGAAGAAGCAGAAGACTTCTTCCGTTGAGGAGGAGCCTGTTGCCAAGAAGAGGAAAATCTCTTCTTCGGCTTTCTGCTTCTTTGCCGCCAACCTTGCCGGTTCCTAGTCAAAAAAAGAAAAAAGATTGTTGCTCCTTCGCCTGTGCATGTTGAGGCTGGCTGAACGGACCTGCTCCACTTCGCTCTAGAAAGCGTAAGTCCAAACACACGAACCTTCGAACCTTTCATTCCATTTGTTCCTCCTTCCTCACCTATCTCTTCTTCATCTTCATCTCTTACTTCTTCAACGGCCCTGCTGGCTGTTGGGGAGGAGCTTCTGCTACCCCTTCTTCTCCTACTTCCTCATCAACCCCTGCTGTTGTTGAGGAGGAGCCCATATCTCCTGCCCCAAAGAAGAAGAAACGCAGGCTTCGCAAGAAGTCTGTGGTTCCAACACCTTCTTCTCCACCCTCTTCTCCCAAACCTATCTCCACCATTCCTCCCGACTCCTCTTTAGCCATCATACCTGCTCACACAAACTCTTCTCCTTCCTTCTCTATGCAGAAAACTTCTCTTCTCTTGATCCTCACCTATCCACTCTTCTACCAAAGCAAATCTTCCTGCAGAAATCTTTCCTCCTATCTCCCGATACATTACCCCCATTTCCATCTCTGTGACCTATACCGGATTTGTTTCCATCTCTTACGCCACTCATTCTTTTCTTTTTAATCTCACTTCCATTTCGATCTTCTCTACCCTTCTGTCTCCCCTCCAAACTTCATTCTTCTACCTGACTATCCTTTTCCCTCTTATCTTCTAGAAGCCTCTTCTTCCTCTTCTTCTTCTTCCAATGTTAGTAGCTCAGCCACTGACATTGAAATTGATTCTAAACTCTCTTCTCCTCCGGCTTCGACCTCTGCTGCTAACCAACCTGCTTCCTCTTCCTCCTCTCCAAACTCTGCTCCTAACCCTTCTGAAACCCATATCTCAGTCAACCTCAACCCTTCTTTCCTTCCTTCAAAACTGCTTGACCTGCTCTTCTCGACCTTCTTCGCACCAATAATGCCAATCTAGAGCGGCTCAAGACACGGTATCCTCCATGGCCCAGCAGATCGAAGTCCTAAGCTATGGCTTGAATTCCACTCATGCTACAATCTTCGACATTTGAAAGATTGTTGATCAGCTGGTGAACGATACCGCTCAAGCCTTCACTACTTATCGGTTTCTAGTTCAAGATCAGCATGCATCTCTGATGGGTATGCTACACTCTCAGCAGATCAGCATTCGCGCCTTCTTTGATGAGCTCAAGACCGAATTGGCACGAGCCATCATCCACGAGCGTGAAGTTCTTGACTTCAGGCTTGCTTTGTTCGCCATATTGAAGCAGCGCCAATGGCGGCTGGCTGCTGCAGAACAAAGCGGGTTCTTTGCCATCGAGGGAGGAAAGCTACGCACTTTTTGAATCAAGCTCTTATTGAAGAACAGAACAGACTACAAGAACGCCTCAATGACAGAATCAGGATCTGGGTTTGTGACTACTTAGAATGTCGACGCACCCAACCACATCTATTCTAAACATGTTGGTATTCTGTTCTATGTCTTTTATTTCAAACTCTACTGTTTTGAAAAACTTCTGCTATTAAACAGCCTGTTTAATCACAGATGACTTATGTTTCTTTTAAGTTTAAATTGCTCTATCTTATCATGATCTGGTCTGTTTAAACTTCGTGTTTAAATCTCTATATTTCATGTGCTTATAGATTTAAACTCTGCTCTACTTAGTACTTGATATTATTGTTTTTATCTTGTAAGTACTTAGTCTAGCTATCTCTCTACTAAGACTTCTGCTCTGAGAGGCATGTCTGCTCTTCTTGATAAAAATCTTTAAGACATATTATTATCTCATTGCATGATTCAAAGTCTGCTAGTAGCTGAGATGATGACATCAACCAAATAGGAGGAGATTGTTGACTCCCATATGTTCTAAGATTTGGTTGAGTCATCTTATGATTCTATTGTACAGTGGCTAATAGGTCTGCGTACCGATTAGTGTGGCAACTGTCTTAGAATCAAGGTTGTTTAGAACTGTTTAGTGTTAGTTAAGGCGCGTTCAAGCAGGTTTCAACAGCAGACTTGGAAGAATAGCAGACTTTGAAGTCTGCTCAAAAGCGAAAAATCAAGATCAGTCAAAACATGGAGTTATGTCTCATAAAGTCTTATCTATATATTTTTCAAATATCTAGTCAAAATTTCTTCATCGGGTTTCACTCAATAGAAGTCAACTCTTCATACTGACAACTGTTCAGACTGTCTCCTGAAACATAAAGTCTGAAGACATTACCCCTTTTGGCTAAGAAGACTTTCCACCGCACACACGAAACCTTACTCTATTTGGGAATGTCTTCTCTGCAAACTGCATCTCTGATGACTGTGGCTCTTACATCTCCCAAAGCGCCGAATTGCTGAATGCAATAGAACGTTGGACACAGTTCTCTCTGCCTCAGTCCAACGGTCCAAAAGATCTCTCTGGTATTTATTCAAGCGTTGAAGATCTGAAAAATATAACTCTTGCGCATTAATACTTTCAAGCTTCATCTTCAACATACAAGCATTCAAGAGATCAAAAGGACAAGAACTAACACTTCACCAAACTTCCTGAAGCTGCAGATCTGCCAGTCTTAAATTTGTTTCAGCTTCATCTAGTTTGCTTTTAAAACTGTTCTTTACTTTTAGCACGTGTGAGAACAATTAATCCTTGATTGTTATTCTCACCATTATACACTTGGTTGAAAACTTATTTTGTACACGATCCATTAGAGATCTTACTTATAAACCTAGTGGATAAACAAGTGCACCTTTTAAAATCAAAAGCTAACCACTTTGGTAGTGGACGTAGTACTATTCACAGTACGAACCACTTCTAAACACTGTGTTCTGTCTGATCTGTTTTTTTTATTTCTATTAACTGCTTATACTTAACAAGAACCTCTATTGAATCTGTACGTTATTTTAAGCAGCCAATCGATCTGTTCAGAACATCTTCTGTTTTTGCTGCATAAACACTTCAAGTTAAATCTTTTTAAGAAGTGTTTGAAAAAGTTTTTTTTATAAAAACACTACTAGGCTATTCAACCCCCCCCCTTCTAGCCTAGATTGAGCCTATTTTGGGACCAACACTATTGCTTTTATTATTATTATTATTATTATTATTATTATTATTATTATTATTATTATTATTATTATTATTATTATTATTATTATTATTATTATTATTATTATTATTATTATTATTATTATTATTATTATTATTATTATTATTATTATTATCATTATAACAATAATACTATTATTATTCTCATGCATTCATGTGTGATTCATTATTTCTCAATCATTCCTTATTAATAATATGTATTAATAATTAATACAATAATGATATATTAATCTTTACTATTAATCTCTTCTATTGTTAATAGTAGAAATCTTAAATATATAAAAATTTACAACCAACATTATTTTCAAACCAATATGAGATGCAACTCTTCTATTAGTAATAAAATGTTAGTTTTTTAATCGACTTTTAAAACCAAAATCAATTTATAACCAATATGAAATACATCTCTACTAATATTAGCAATAGAAAATATGTATCTTACATTGATTATAAATTGATGTTAGTTTTGAAAAATATTTTGATAAAAGATTTCTACTTTTATCACAATAAAATATAGATGTTTCTTACATTGTTTAGAAAAAGATATTAATTTTAAAAGTTTATATTAAAGAATTCTACTCTTATTACCAATAAAAGATATGTATGTATATCACATTGTTTAAAAATAAATGTTGGTTTAAAAAGTTTTTAGATTAACGACTTTTTGTTACAAATAGAATAGATGAATGTATCTCACATTGGTTACATAGTATTCCACTATTATTATCAATAAAAGAGATGTATCCCACATTGGTTATAAATTAATGTTGGTTTTAAAAATATTATTATTATCAATGGAATAGATGTATCATACATTTGGTAGAGGGTAATGTTGGTTTCCAAAGTATTTAGATATAAGACTTCTACCATTATTACTAATAGAAGATATATATTGCACATGGGTTAAAGTGATGTTGATTTTAATTTTAGATAAAAAAAACTTTTACTATTATCTATATATTAATACAGCCTGGGAAACACGCTCGCAATTGACTTGAGATAAAGAGCAGTTGAGATCAATTCATTTACCGATATCCTACGGTCCCAATTTCGTCTAGATTTCACATGTGCGAAGGGTAGTTGTGCAACCCCTCTCCAACTCCCCCACTTCTCTCTGCCGATCTCCAACTTCCCCTCTCTTTCCCCTCCTTTCTCCTTCACAACCATCTCCCTCTTCCCCAGCTCTCTCATGTCCCTTTTCTTGATTTAACATCCGGCAGAGCCCTTTCCCCCTTCCACGCACAAGCACTGATTTTCAAGTCTAGGGCTTGCAATCTTAATCTCTGTTCCAATTCAGTGCGATCTCTCTACATAAAAAAATTGAATTGGGTTCCGGTTTCTTGAAAGCAAGGGCATTGTCCAACGGCTTTTAAAGCGTAAAGCGTTTAAATGATTTTTTTGAAGGTGGCGATGTACATGGCGTCATTGAGAGATGGAGTCGATGGTGGGCGTTGGAGAAGAGGCTGCTGAGATGGTGAAGCCGGGTTGAATTTGGGTGAAGACAGCGGAATTGGAGCTGGCTTATAGAATGACGACGTGGCCGGCTGTGAACTGTTGATTCGCCAGAGATGGAGGGGACATGTGAGATGGATTGGAGGTGACCAGAGGCGCCTGGACTGTGGAGGTGGACGCCAGCAATTAAACAAGAAAGGGGGAGATTTCCCCGGAGAAGAAGGGGGAGAAGATGCGGGGCATGCTCGATTTGAACGGAGGAAGACGGTGCTAGGGAGAACACTTGAAGTGGGAGGTAGCACTGGAGATGGTGGGGAGAACGGAGAAGACGAAGGACGAAAAGACGGGATGAGCGAACTGAGTTGGCTTGGCGATTGCGTTGGCAGAGGAGAAGCGGTTGGGAGAAGGAGATTTGGCAGCTGGGTTTTGTGGGGATGGGTGAGAGATAGAGAGAGAGAGAGAGAGAGAGAGAGAGAAAAGATGAAGAGGGATGCTCTGTATCTTTTCCCCTCTTTTCTTTTTAATTTTTCTTTTCTTTTATTTGTTTAATAATGAACAAACTCTTTATGACCCTGATTTGACTATTCAAAGCACACCATTAAAATTCTAAATATGCAACTCAATTGACATGTCAACTCAATTGTAAAATTAGGGAGGAAATCCTCTCCAATCCCTATACCGACCCTATTTCTGAAAAAAAGCAAAGGTTTTATCTGTCTCACTAATCCCCTACCTGTCTAAAATTACAATAAGGTACAAAATTCCAAAATACCCAGCAGTGCTGATACAGTTAAAAATCTACACCCAGTGTATGCTATTATGGACTTGAAATGGCAGCAGTTTTGATGCCTCGAAGGCGGCATCAAAACTGTTGAGTTATTGTAATAATTTTGGACGACTAAATTAGATGCTCATGACTCTTAAGAAAAATAATTATTTTTTATGTTGTCTTATTTACAAAGTTAAGAAAAATACCAAAATTTTAAATTGAAAAATAGTCAATTTAAATCAATAGAAGTGATAATAATAATTTAAATTGAGTGTATAAAACATTCTTCCGATTTTTAAAAATATCTAAAACTCAATTTATTGAGTTTTTCTTTAGGTGGTTTGGGTTTTAAAATGAGTATTAGCTTTTTTGGGATTTTTTTGGTTTAACTAAGAATATGTAAAACCATTAATTGGGAATTCTTCCAATTTTTTATGTTATTAAGACCACTCTAAAAGATAAACTGTTTTTATTTTATTTTTTTAAAAATAGAATAAGTAATAATATGTATAATTACTAATTTGGAATTCTTCCGACTTTTTACGTTGTTAATAATATGTATAAAATATAAAATACATTTTTCATTAAACACATAGTCACTTTTTTATAGTCACTTTTTTATACCAACATAAAAAAGAGATATTCATTGTTTAGTGTCTATCTTCCACAGTAAATTTATAATATAAAACAGGTTACGCGGTTAAAAAAAAGTTTAAAATTAATACCCTTGGTGTATGTGTTAAAAAAAGTTTATATTTTAACGAAAGATTATTAATTGTATAAGGGCAAAGCTGGTTGTCCTCCTCAAATTTGTAATTTTATTTCTATTAATAAAATTTAACAAGGTATCGTCTCTGTTTTCTTAAATAAAATTACAAATAAAAGTTTTAATTTTTTTTCTCCACCGTTGAATGATCATAATGTTTTAATTGATTATCGAGAGGTCTTCATTTTCAATTTGTTATTTTAGACTTTTTTGAAACATGATTAAAACATATATTGATTTATTTAAATATTGACACCCTCCAGTACTGACATCCTCCCCCTACTTGCGCCGTGCCATAGGCACGGGCACAAAGACTAGTTACTAATAAAAGAGATATCATACATATGTTAAAAATTTATGTTGGCTTTAAAAGTCTTTAGATAAAAAAAATAGTTTTATCATCAATATAATAGAAGTGATGCATCACACATTATTTAGAAATTGATGTTGGTTATAAATTTTTTAAGATAAAAGACTTCTACTATTATTACCAAATGAGGATATGTATTTCATATTGGTTAGAGAGTGATGCTGATTTTAAAAGTCTACCATTGTTAACAATAGAAGATAAATATTTCACATTGGTTAGAAAAATGATATTGGCTTAAAAACTTTTTAGATGTTGGATCTCAAATTGGTTACAAAGAAATGTATCGCACATTATTTAGAAATGAGTATTAGTTATAAAAGTCATTAAATAAAGATATTTTTATGCTATTACCAATAGAAAATATGTATTTCAAATTGTTTAGAAATGAATGTTGGTTAAAAAGTCTTTTATCTACTACTATTATTATTAATAGAAAATATGTATACCACATTGTTAGAATGTGGTGTTGGTTTTAAAAGTCTTTAGATAAAAGACTTAAACTTTCATTACCAATAGAAATAGAAAATAAGTATTACACATTGTTTAAAAATAAATTATGATTTTAAAAGTTTTTAACAAAAAGACTTCTAATATTATTATTAAGTTAAATGTTAATTTTAAAAATCTTTAGATCAAATATTTTTACTATTACTACTAATACAAAATATGTATCACACGTTAGTTAGAAACTTATGTTAATTTTAAAAGTATTTGCGTAAAAAATCGTTTAATATTAGTAACAGTAGAAAAAAAATATTATAACCGTGGAAGAGATTAACAATCTAATTATAATGTCTAAAAGTTATATTATTATTTTAAAAATATATATATCCTACATTATACACGTACGGAGTACATACTAAATAACTAGTAAATAAATAAATAAAGAGAGGATATGTGGAACTTTTGCTGTCAATATCCAAAAGGTAATTTTCTACTGAGAGTTCCAATAGCCAAGTGTAAATGTGTATCTTTAAACTCTTTTTAAAAGTTAACTAGATTTTGTGTTCGTACCTATGATACTTTATCAGTATGGACATAATTAATGTATGAAGCAAATATGATGCAAATAAATTAAGATATGTTTAAGATTTTATGGGGGTTTGATCAATGTACAGTACACAAAGAAAAGATGACATTCCAAAAACTAAAAAAATAACACATTTTATTGGATGTAAAATTTTGCAACTCATCCAAAAAGAGTATAATTTAACATCCTAAAGTATTATCTCTCACACACACACACACCAACCCAACATTTTTAATTGAGATAAACTTAAAAATAAAAATCTCAACAAACAAAAACTATCAAATAAATTGAATGAGACAGAGTGAACTAACCAATAACAAAAATTTAATACAATTTTTTTAAAAAGAAATTAAAATACACATTTAAAATTACAAAAATTAAATTGATTCAGTTAATTACAATAACAATAAAAAAAAGTAAAATATAAATATTTCATTACGATAACAATGAAACTGGATAATTACGATCGTATTCTTATCAATATGGAACGGTGAAACATATACTTTGTGACTTCATCGATGTTTTATTATGGTCGTATTCACATCAGTATGAGATCAATAACATGTTTTACTACGACCAAAAACTGGATAATCCGCTCTCAAACTGATGTTACCTTAGTTGCCAAGAGCAAAGCCATCCATTACAAAGTTTAGGAAACCTTAAGTAATAAACATAGTACATTGATATTATATGAAATTTAAACCCATTACGACTCTCAAATGGATGATTCTCTTTCTACTATAAACTTTTACAAATGTACCGACAATACCCTATGTGATGAGTTTTCCGACAGTGAGTGCCCGCCCATTGGAGAGACAACGCAAAGTAATCCCGATTTAGAAACCAATTCAGCCACCCTCCGACTACCATTGCTGTTGATCTCAACGACGCATAATCAACAATTGCAGTGAGAGAATCACTATAGTGAAGAGGGAAGCCATCGTTGCCCCACTTTCTTTCTTCCAACTAGGTTATTTTTGTTATGCCTAAATTTTGGACAATGGCCTAAAAACTACAGTTGGAATGAAAGATCCCTTTGGATCTCCTGAACAAAATTTTGGCTATTGTTGGGTTGGTGAAGTGATTTCTGTGACGCCCTCCCTTCTTTTCATCTTTCAATGTACTTTGGTAAGCAAGATTGATAAAGCAAGGATGTTGAGAAATTGATAAAATAACTTTTAATCCTCATCGGTAGTTAACTTTTTTGATAAAAATGAATCCTTATCAGTAGTTAACTTTTTTGAGTTTAATCCTGACCATTAGTTATGTTTGATAAAAATGAATCCTGACCAGTAGTTAACTATTGAGATAAATTATAAAATAGATTCAGTTGTTGAGTTTAATCCTGACCATTAGTTATGTTTGATAAAAATGAATCCTGACCAGTAGTTAACTATTGAGATAAATTATAAAATAGATTCAGTTGAGAAGTGGGTCGAAAGTAGAAACTAACCTAATGTATCACATTCAATATACTGAAAATTAGTAATAGTATTAAATTATTTTAATTAATATTATATTTGTTACGGACTAATGTTAGTAATTTTGGGCGATTTAATATGATTCTTAGTTGGGCCAAAAATTGGGTGGAGGTGTACTACGTTGATGAAGGTCGAAAGGGGTGGGAGAAGATTCAGTTGGACCCCCTGAACTTTTGAGCTATTGCATGGGATCTTATGGACCTTAATATCTATACATATATAAAAAGAGAGGTGCGATTTTTGGAAAGTTCCCGCCAAAATGCACTTGTATATGTGTCATTAATGCATTGAGAAATGAAACGAATTTGTAATCAAAATTAATTAGATAAATAAATCTGAAAACTTTTGACATTCTTTCTTTGACTTGAGACAATTGACAACCATATATACCAAACTATTTCAACCTCATTCAACTCCGGCAATATATAAAAATAGTTATGATTTTTTTAACTATATTGAAATTTCAATGAGCTAATAAATAATTATTTATTTCAATTGTTGAATTTAATAAATGGATAAATTATCAAAACAATTACATGAATTATCACTGAAGATTAATTTCTTCGGTTGTAATTGGACGCCTAAGGGAGTTAGACAGTTCCTTAGCTTTTCTCTTCTCGAGCAGTTTTTAAAGATAAAACTACTATAAATTTGTTACAATTTTGTTTGTTGAACATCATTGCTAAAAACAACGGAGGATAACATACTAATATAGAAGAAATCTATATAAAATGTCTCCCTCTCTCATTTTGCTTAGAGACATTAGTCAGACCAAGGGTAAGCCTAGATAACTCAACGGTTTTTCGTGCAAAATGTATATTTTTTAAAAAGAAAAAGTTGAAAAACTAATTATATGTGTTTGTATGTGTAATGAGTCTACTGTGTGTGTTTGTGTGTGTGTGTGTACAATGTGTTTTTGTATGTGTACTGTGTACTGTGTATTGTGTGTGTGCATGTACAGTGTGTGAGTGTTTGTGTTTTTGAACAAAATATAATATTACTTATTGGGTGTTATCCGGATGATACGTGTTTATTAATGGATAAGATTGCGTATTATCCAATAACACATGTTAAGCTTAATGAGTGTTATTGATAATATCCAAAACTACATATTAACCATATTGGGTAGATAATAGTTTTATTCAAATTAACTGATAACAACCAATTACCACCCCTAGATGTGACTAGCTGGTATGGGACGGTCGGTGGCGAGTGTCAAACCGTCAAAATTAATTTCATATTTTCCTTATAACGAGTATAGGGTAGTAGGGATCGTATCCACATGGAACGTCGAATTCACTTCTTCTAAGAATTCTAACAAAACAATTTAAAATAAAGATTAAGGTTTTTAATCTAATTAATTAGCAACAGTGAAATAATTAAGAGCTAATTTAAATGACTAAATGTAAACAAAATAGAAAATGATGTTTGAATTCAATAAGAGAAAAATTCAGTCAATGAACTTAAAATAATCTCGAAAGTTACTACCGATCATAGATGCAAATATGACTCAATGGGTTTCAAATAAACTGGTTATAGTTGTTGACAACCATCAAACTCCCAATCTCTCCTTACTGTCTCGATAGTTAAGAGAAGCTCATTAATTGTTTCCCTAATCAAAAGACAACCTCCGAGACGCTTGTAGGATTTAATGTTTTGAAAGCATTAAAAGAGAGAGACCCGATTCTAAACAGTGCATATTGAACCCATATCATTTAATTTAGGTTACTCATTCCCGCAACACGGACCAAATATGTTTGTGATGCCTAAATGGCGCGTTACTTGCTACTTTGTTAGAACCCGATGACAATTACGGATCAACGGTTATAACTAGCATTTAACTATTAGGTTAATTAAAATCCGGGCCTTGGAGATTAACTAAGGAAAATAATCTTAAGTCACAATTCCTTTTGCAACAAACAAATAGAGAATGAATAAATACTTGAACCCAATTAAGAATTAAAACACTTAGATCTCACTGCAGAAACGTGTAAAGAATTACTTGGTCATTAACTGGAAAGAAAAGAAATTAGCCACCAAACATGACGAATTACTTACAAACAGAATAAAAACAAAATGCAACACCTGAAAAGAAATGTAGAGGAAAAAAGATCTTCTTCCAGTCTTCTTCAATCCCCCTTCCAATCGATGTGTGTGTGTGTGTGTGTGTGTGTGTATGGGTGTATTAGCCGTGTTCTCCCCCCCACCCCTTTTGCCTTCTTCCCGCCATCTCTTTTATAGTAGATTTTTCCCTCCTCGTAACTCCCTCCAAGAGAATAGAGATAAGGATATCCACTTCTAGAATTTCTCCAGGAAGTTGTTGACCAATTCTTCACATCTAAATCTATCTCTTATCCTATCCTTTCACTAATTAAATGGGAGAAAAGAAAAGAATAACCAACAATCTATATTACAATACAGCTCATTCTCACACATGTGCAATTGACTAAAGCTATTTACAGGTTGAGATTAAATTATTTTAAAAAATTTAATGGTTGAGATTCACTCTCACATTCACATGTGTGAGAGTAGTTATCCATTTTTAACTCTCTATTTTCTCTCACCCTGTTACAAAGTCATCTCCTACAATTAAAATTATGAGCAGTCATTCCCTGAAATTAATCTTCTAAACTATTACCTCTTACAAAATATCAACCTTACATTAAGTGACTGATTGACTGAGACTATCTGACCTTTAGGGTTTATTCCGCCGTAAAACCAAACGTTCATAGGTCAGTTACATATAACTTCTTACAAATAACCCCCTTCAACTATGGGTAGAGTTTGAATAGCGCCCCTCAACTACCTAATGTACCCCTCAACTGTAACATTTTTTTAAAATCGCACCTTCTATTTAGACGTTGGTGTTTCAATTGACGAAATTAGATATATTGGCACCGTGCCATAGGCACGGGTACGAAGATCTAGTTTCTTTTAAATAACATACTAATCCCCTAGTTACTGAACTGGCTAAAGTCTGAAATGCCCATTAAAAAAATGACATTTCTTTCGGTTTCAGCTTCAGGACCCCTTACATAGCGCATGCCCATTCGGTACCATGATATCCAAATTTCTTCTTTAAACTTGGCATTCTTTTCCACTTTTTCATCATCATTCTCCCATAGACCTTTAATCACCAAACATACAAAATACCCATAAAAAGTGCAACATTTACAACAATTTAAAGTTTAAAATCAATATTAAATATCACACTTATTTAAGTTCATCAATCAGTGACGATTAGATTACTCGATTTTCCCCTTGCATGCTTCTTCGTTTTGATTTCTCATCTTAAAAATTTACGCAAAATTACTTATTTTATTTAGAAATGTAAAGTTACTATATGTAACTGAGTTTTTTTTTTTTTTTTTTTGTGAGTCCACCCATCATTAGTTTTAGATGGGCGGTTGTTGTTTCTCATTGTATCTTGATTTGCATTTGTTATTCATTACATTAGGTTCTATGCTTAGTGGCTAATTGGGCTGCATACCAGTTAGCGTGGCAACCGTGTATAGAACTTTGCCTTAGAATAGTTTTGAAGACTTCACAGGTTCAGCAGAAGACTTCGACTGAAAGCTTCACCGGAAGACTTCAAGCAGCCTCCAGCGGCAGACCTTGTCTGCACTCGAACAACATGACGTGTCCAAAGACTTCCAGACTCCAAAGTTTAAATGAATTATTTAATTCAAGCCTAAATCGGTTTGAATTTGAATTAAATCATCTCCTCACTTCTCAGACACGTTCCTCCAGCTTTTCCGAAATAGCATGAAGACTTTCGCCTCCTGAAAAGTGAAAAAGCAGGTGAACAGACTGACACATACAAACTGTACCAACTATTTCAGGTCTGCAACTCTGATTGCTCACCTGCTAGTTGCTGCAACAACTGTTCACCATTCCCTGCTCAGTATCAGTTGAAGAAGAAGTCCGCAAACAACTTTAGGCATTTAATGCATTCAACCTAATAGAGATGTTACTCACTTCGTCTTCTCCAACGATCTCAAGAATGCCCAAGCTATAAATACTACCATTAAAGAATGAAGAAAACAATGCTCTGAATCTACACAACAACATCAAGCTTTATATACTCATTGCATTCAAAAGATCATTAACTGATCATCGAAGTCCTCAACAACAACAAGAAGATCTGCATCAACCATTAATCTTTTGCTTCTTATTGTTGTTCCTTCAACTATTCTTCTGCACGTTGAATATTCTGTTTTGTCCAGATATTTAATACCCCTACCCCCAAACACAAGTCAAATATTTTGTACACGATCCATTGGACATTTCTGTAATAGAACTAGTGGAAAACATAGTGCACATTTAAATCCAAGGTCGACTGCCTTGGTGGTGGACGTAGCACTCTTTATAGTGCGAACCATCTCAAAATACATGTGTTATTTACTTACTGCATTATTTTGTTTTCATATCTATTAACTTATTCCTTAGCAGCAAACTTGAGTAACCAGCTAAGTCTACCGGTAGTGCTTCACCAGTTGACTTAGTTTGTCTTCCTTGCAAGAATTCCGCTACTTCAATCTTTTCAATAGATTGCAAGTGCTTGTTTTAGGAATTAATACGAAAAGTTTTAAGTGTTTAATAAGCTATTCAACCCCTTCCCTTCTAGCTTATTATTGTGCCCTTTGGGACTAACAATTGGTATCAGAGCTTAACTCTTCGAAAACTAGTTTTTCCAAGATTAAACTATTGTGAGATATGATCCAATGGCACAAACACACTACATGCTACCTACGTCAAATGCGAACCACGTCCCAATATTGGATGAAGGTCATTTCGATGTATGGAAGGATAAGGTAATGTGTTTTATGAATTCTATTGACAATAGGTTATGGAAGTGTGTACTAGCAGGACGTCATGTACCAATGAAGGCAAATCTTCTGGCATCCATTATTGGAAACCTTGCTGAAGTACCAAAAGAAGAATCAGAATGGACTGAGGACGATAGAAAGCTAGTAGAGCTAAATAGTAAATCCATCAACATCATAACTAGCTTACTAGACACCATCACTTACCAACAAGTGATCCGATGAACTACTGCCAAAGAAATGTGGGAAGCTCTCGTTGAATACTTGGAAGGAGACCAAGATACAAGAGACAACAGGAAGTACACATTCATCCAACAATTCGATTCATTCAAAAAAGATCCCAAGGAGACCTTAAGACAAGCTTATGATCGCTTCAGCGAGGTAATAAATAGTTGTTTTTCTCTTGGTAAAACTTTTGACAAGAAAGAAATGAACATGAGATTTCTAGGCTCTCTAGGTAGTCTATGACATGTTAAGACTACCGCCATGAAGGAATCTAAGAACTTGAATGAAATGACTCTTCGTAGTCTCTATGCAAGTTTAAAGGTTTACGAGCTTGAAGTTAATCAAGCTCTAGAGCAAGATAAGCAGTTCAAAACCTTGTCCTTTCCAGCCATGGTACAAGAAGAAACCCCAGTTGAAAATAAACCTTCTACTTCCTCCAGTGAAAACGATTTTCTTTTAGATGAACAATTTGCAATGTTTGTTAAACATTTTAAAAAATTTGCAAAATATGGAAGGAATGACACACACCAGCAGCCTTTTAGAAAATTTGCTGAAAGCCCATCTAACAATGAGCAAGTGTGTTATAACTGTAGAAAACCTGATCATTTTGTATCTAAATGTCCAAAGCCAAAATTCAAAGCATACCGAAAGCCTCCGTATAAGAAATTTCAAAGACAAAAAGGTATGCTGACTGAAGACATTGAAGAAAAACAGGTTGCTACATGGTTTGAGACATACTCAGAAGAGGATGAGGACGATTGTGAGCAAGTCAATATATGCTTAATAGCTCATGAATTAAGTCCCACCTATGACTCTGAACATGAAGTCGAAATCTCACCTAGTCCCTTCGTAAAAGATGAGATCAACTGTGAAAACTTCAGTAAGGAAGAACTGCTCAAGGATAATCAAGAAATGCTTGAGGAGTTCAACTCTTTCAAAGTAGCCTATGTAAAACTCGCAAAGAACTTTGAAAAGCTTGCTGTTGAGAAATCTTTACTGGAAGTTGAGATTCAAACTCTCAATAGCTGTCAACAAGAGAATATCAAGCTAAAAGGAGAAAGTAAATTTCTTTGTGATAAAGTTGATTGCCTAACTGAGCACATCAAAGGGCTGGACCTTGAGAAAATTGCCTTGCAAAAGACAACTGACTCTTGGAACAGCTCCTAGGAAACCTTCGAGGGAATCCTCTCTAGTCAAAAGCCAAGTGGAGATAAATCAGGCTTAGGCTATAATGATGAGCCCAGCATTGCATACTCTTCTGTCACAGAGAAAGGTGAATCCTCCAAGACTGCTGATGATACCTCCTTTTCCAAACAGACCTTCGGGAAGAAAGGTAAACATGGACTTGGCTATACAAGTGTACCATATGTTTACCCCAAGGCTCACAAGGGGAAAGCCAAAGAGACTGTCTCTAATGAGAAGCTTGAGAAAGGAACAATAGAGAAATCAATGTCTACTGACAATAGCTCTGCTAAAGCAAAGTCTGCTGGCGGTAGACCTACGAAATCTCTGCTGGTACCTGTCAAGTTTGTCTATGAAGTGGGTAAGGCATCCAAGTTAATTGACAATAAACTTAAAGGAATTCTGTCGAATCCTCCTAAAACAGTTAACAACAGACCAGCCAAGGCTAAGTCTGCTGGTAACAAATCAAAGAAGGCTCAACAGAAACCAATTAAGCCTACTGTCAACAAGCTAGCTGAACCCAAGACTACTGTTGGGAATAAGGAAAGTCACAAGCACTCTATAGCTAAAGCTAATCACTGTCCTCCATGGAACTTTCATCTATGCCATTCTTACAACTGTTTAGGCCATCTGGCCCAAGAATGCCTGCTAAGGTTCACACCAAAATCTGAGAGACCTAGTTCTCTCAAAGTTAAGCAGGTATGGGTCCCAAAAGGTTGCTAATCCCCAGGACCCAAAAGAACATAAAGGGGACATTGTGTTAGTCCCAAAGGGCACAATAATAAGCTAGAAGGGGGGGGGGGTTGAATAGCTTATTCGACACTTAAAACTTTTTGTATAATTTCCTAAAACAAGAACTTACAATCTATTAACGAGATTGAAGTAGCAGAAGTCTTGTAAGGAAGATAGTTCAAGTCTGTCGGTGCAGCACTACCGGTAGACTTGACTGAATACTCAAGTCTGCAGTTGAAGAGATAAGTTTACAGAGATATGAAACAGTTCAAAGCAGTAAACAATAGTAATGAAAGAACACAAGTATTTTGAGATGGTTCGCACTATAAAGAGTGCTACGTCCACCACCAAGGCAGTCAACCTTGGATTTAAATGTGCACTATGTTTTCCACTAGTTCTATTACAAAGAATATATCCAATGGATCATGTACAAAATATTTGACTTGTGTTTGAGGTTTGGGAATTGAATATCTGGATAAACAAGATATTCAATTATTCAGAATAATAGTTTAAAGAACAACAATCAGAAGCTAAAGATAAATGTTGATGCAGATTTTCTTGATTGTTGTCGAGGACTTCTTGATCAGTTAATGATCTCTTGAATGCCCTGAGTATAAAGACTATAAGTGTTGGAGAATTTTAGAGCAATTCAGGACTGGACAGTTCTGTTTCTTCAGTCTTTAATGGCAGTATATATAGCAGGGGCATTCTTGAGATCCATTGGAGAAGACAAAGTGTAACAGCTCTATTAGGTTGAATGCATTAAATGCATGGAACTGACTTGAGGGTTTCGTCTTCACTGATACTGAGCAGGGAGTTGGTGTAGTAGCTGGCAGGTGAGCAATCAGAATTTCAGACCTGCAAGAGTTGGTACAGACTGTAAGTGTAAGTCTGTTCACCTGCTCTGTCACTGTTCAGAAGGCGAAAGTCTTCTTACTTTTCGAAAAGCTGGTCAGACGTGTCTGAGAAGTCAGGGGCTGTTCTAATTCAAATTCAAACTGATAAAGTCTGAATTTAATTAATCCACGAAGACTTGGTGACTGGACACGTCATGCTTGAACACGTGCAGACAAGGTCTGTCGCTAGATGCTGAATGATGTCTTTCGGTGAAGCTTTGTTGAAGTCTTCCGCTGAAGTTTGCTGAAGTCTTCCGCTGAACCTGTGAAGCCTATAAAAAAACTATTATATGGCAAAGTTCTATACACAGTTGCCATGCTAATTGATAGGTAGCTCAATTAGCCACAAATGTATAAAACTAATGTAATGTATGAATATATGTAAATCAAAATACAAATGAGAAACAACACCTTGTTCCTTTGACTTTTTCAGGTTTGCTTCATGGCTATAGATTCAAAAGATAAGGACATCTGGTACCTCGACAGTGGCTGTTCAAGACACATGACAGGGAACAGAAGTCTACTCTCAGATATAGTTGAAGCTAAAGGTCCTACGGTGATTTTCGGCGACAATGCAAGAGGGAAAACAATTGGGTATAGCTCTATCACTAGAGGAAGTCTCTTCATCAACAAAGTTTCTCTAGTGAATAGCTTAAAGCATAATATTCTGAGCATATCCCAATTCTGCGACAAAGGACTTATCTGTCAATTCTCCTCCAACCAATGTCTTATCAAAGATCGTGAATCCTGCTCAACATTGCTGACCGGCAATAGACAAGGAAATGTCTATATCGTGGACTTAAACCTTCTAGGGAGATCCTCCGGCCTTTCCCTAGTTGCAAACAACATTCGTGACAACAGTTGGCTTTGGCACAAGCGTCTCAGTCACCTCAATTTCAAGTACCTCTCCAAGCTCTCAACTTCAACAGTTGCAAGGCTTGTCAGTTAGGAAAACTCTCCAAGTCTTCCTTTAAGAGCAAGTCTGTCATGTCAACTTCCAGACCTCTTCAACTTCTGCACATAGATCTCTTTGGACCAATCACTACTGTCGGTATCTCTGGAGACAAGTATACACTTGTAGTAGTTGATGGCTACTCTAGGTTCACCTGGATCGAAACAATGACCTCAAAGGATGAGACATATGATCTAGTCACCGCTCTTTTCAGAAGACTTCAAACCCAAAAGCTTGAAGACATAAGTGACATCAGATCAGACAACGACACCGAATTCAAGAACAACGGTGTTGAAAGATACTGTGATGATCACGGGTCGGCCACAACTTTTCTGCTGCCAGAACTCCTCAACAAAACGGTGTAGCTGAACGGAAGAACAAAACACTCATTGAAGCAACAAGAACTATGTTGGCTGAAGCTAGACTTCCGAAATACTTTTGGGCAGAATCTGTCAACTCTGCATGTTTTACCCAGAATCGATCCCTGGTAAATAAATTTCACAATAAAACTTCATATGAAATATGGAGAGGAAGAGCCCCAAACATAAGATTTTTCAAAATCTTCGGCTGTAAATGTTTTATTCTATACAATGGAAAAGAATACAGAGGTAAATTTGATTCAAAATCAGACGAAGGAATTTTTCTGGGCTATTCCAATCATTCAAAAGCTTTTCGCATATTTAACAAAACTTCTTTAAAAATCTTAGAATCTGTGCATGTTACTTTTGATTAATACGATTTATTAGAGCCTCGAAAGGCTCCAAATGTTGTTGATGATTCTGATGATGTTGAGACAGGTACATATAAAACTTCTACTTCTACTTCACCTCAGAATCCTCCAACTGCAGACTCTTCTAGTTCTGCTAACCCAGCACCAGCAGACTTCAACTCTGCTGATACCTCTTCCAACCCTTCTGTTGACCCTGAACCCATCTCTTTTGTTCTACCTCAAACACCTTTGCAGATCACTCACCCTTTTTGTTCACCAGAAAATGAAGGTCTCGAAGATTCTACCTCTTTTGAACCCAATTTTGGTGAATCTCCTTCTCTACTTTCTCTAGATTCTCTAAGGGAAGAACTCACCAGAAGTGATCTTCCTCCAGCTATTATTGAAACAAGAGATCACCTCATATCTCAAATCATTGGTGATCTCAACTCAGGAGTTCGTAGGAGAAGTAATGTTCGAAATGAGACTATGTTTGCCTTTGCATTCGTGTCTGAAATCGAGCCAAAGAAGATTGATGAAGCTATCGAAGACCATTACTGGATTGAAGCTATGCAAGAAGAGCTGAACCAGTTTGAAAGATGCAAAGTGTGGAGCTTAGTTCAAAGACCTACTGGTCATCTAGTCATAGGCACCAAGTGGGTTTTAAGAAACAAGAGAGATGAAGATGGAAATGTCACCAGAAACAAAGCTAGATTGGTTGCTCAAGGCTACCGACATGAAGAAGGGATTGACTTAGATGAAACATTTGCTCCTGTCGCCAGATTAGAGGCAATCAGACTCTTTCTAGCCTATGCTTCGTTCAGGGACTTCAAAGTATATCAGATGGATATGAAGAGTGCCTTTCTCAATGGTGATCTTCAAGAAACGGTATATGTTGAACAACCTCTAGGTTTTGTCATCCAAGATAAACATGATCAAGTGTCCTGACTCAAGAAAGCACTCTACGGCCTCAAACAAGCTCCCATAGCTTGGTATGAAACTCTATCCAAGTTCTTAATTGAACAAGGATTCGTGAGAGGAAGAATAGATACAACTTTGTTCATCCTCAAGCACAAATGTCATTCTCTTCTGGTTCAAATCTACGTGGACGACATCATTTTTGGATCAACAAACTAAAGCCTGTGCAAGAGATTCGAGAAGCTGATGTAAAGCAAGTTCGAGGTGAGCATGATGGGAGAGCTCACCTACTTTCTAGGACTTCAGATTCAATAGACTTCAGACGGGATCTTCATCAGCCAAACCAAATATGCGAAGGAACTCATCAAGAAATTTGGTCTTGATTCAGCTAAAAGATTTGAAACTCCAATGTCTACCGACTGCCGTCTTGACAAAGATGAGAAGGGGAAACAAGATAACGTGACCAATATCGAGGAATCATAGGTTCACTTCTTTACCTTACTGCCAGTAGACCTGATATAATGTTTGTTGTTTGTTGTTTGTGTTTGTGCTAGATTTCAGGCAGATTCAAAGGAATCACATTTGCTTGCTGCTAAACGTATCATAAGATTTCAACCACTACAAATCTGGATATCTAGTATTCAAAATGGAACAACTTCGATCCAGTTGGGTACTCAGATGCAGACTATACAGCATGCAAAGTCAGCAGAAGAAGCACCAGTGGGACCTGTCAATTTCTTAGAAATAGACTTGTCTCATGGTTATGCAAGAAATAAGGATCAGTTGCAAACTCAACCACATAGGCATAACACATTGCAGCCAGCAGCTGTTGCTCTCAATTATTATGGATGAAGCAGTAACTAGTGGACTACAACATCAAGACTGCAAATTGTCCCATTATGTGTGACAACACTTTTGCAATTTCAGTCTCAAAGAATCCAGTGATGCATTCAAAGACTAAGCACATTGATATCCGTTATCATTTGCTCAAGGATAATGTAGAAAAAGGTAACATCAGCTTGGAATATGTTCCAACTGAACATCAATTGGCTGATATTCTCACCAAGCCACTGGATGCCATAAGGTTTTCTTATTTAAGGAGAAATCTTGGTATAATTGATCCTACAGCTTAAAGTTTACTTTTTTTATTTTTCAAGCTTTCTTTCATACCGGCAGACTTAGTTGCTACTAACTTTGTTCATGATATAGTTCAACCACTCTAAAACCAGGTTAGCATCTCAACTATTAGTCTATTAAAGGGTAAAAGATTTTCTAAAAAGGCAAAGGGGTTAAAAGTTACTTTTTGCTAATTACTTTGAAAATATCTTAAGTTATAGCCTGGCTGAAAGACACCCGTCACTCATCCAAGGCCTTTTTCGCTAAAATGAATTTTCTTCTCCTTTAAATAGACTTTGAACCGCCCTTTTCAAACCTTTACGCACCCTTTCTCTCTCAGATTTTCTCTCTCTACTCAAACCCTCCTCTCTTCTCTGCAACTGCTTCCTCTCTCTCCGTCTATTATTTGCTTCTTCTTCCTTACAACGACAATGGTAAGCGTTTCATTACTCATCAATTTACTATCTTTTGATTTATGCTTAAAATTTCCTTTTTGAGTCATATTATTGAGGAATCCGAAAAGACGTTTTGCGTATCTTGACGGTTTCCGCCATTGTTGTTCTTTCAAAACCTTGAAACAAATAGTTTTCTCTGTATTTTGAATACTCATTTTTCTGCGAATCATCTATTAATGTTTCTCTATTTTTAACTATCCAAACATTCAAGGGTTTAAAATTTTTCTGTCTAAAAATTAATTTTACTTCTTAAAAATGAAATCTTTGGTTGTTTGTTCTGTCTCGAGAAAAGCCCTAATTCATGAAAATGATTTTTGTAAGTGAAATCATCTGCAAAGTCTAATACCGGCAAGAAGAAGGTGATTGACCCAGAAAGCGTCATTCACCCTAGCCCCTCCGTCAACATCCCTGGGGTTCATCTCTATCCTGCTGCTCACAATATCATTCAACAGCTGGAACCCACAATGTACCTGCTCGGCATGTGCATTGACCTACAGATAGTTCACACATTCGCTGCCGGAGCCAAAATGTGTGACGACATGAACGAGTCCGGGATTCTCCCCCTCTTCTGTCTCCACGACGACGACTACAACATCCTTCTCGTTGAAGAGTTCTACCAGCGAATGGAAATCAACCCCAAGACTCCGTCTGTCATCCGAGGATGGATTCGTGAATTTCCCTTTTCTCTCTGTGCCAAAGTAATCTCCAAGGTTATTGGTGTTCACTACGACGAAGACATGGAGTTATCCATTGCTGAGGCTGACAAAGCCTGGGAAGCAATGAGGGGAACCAACACTGCAAGGGAACTTCAAGGCAAAATGTTGAGGAACGTCTTTCCCTTGGATGTATACTGTTCCAGTCATCTACTGGACAAATCCCTTTTGTTCAAGAATGGAGCCCACGACAACTTCAGAGCTCAACAGCTCAACCTTTCGAGCGCCATTCACCGGAGGACTCCCCTCAACTAAGGTGCAATAATCTTCAATGAGCTTCGCAATTACATTGCCAAAGTGAATGATAGTCCTTCCTACAAGAGCTGTCAAAATGGGCCTGCGGGGCGGTTTTGCTCGCGGGCCTAAAAAGCCCGATGTAAAACGGACCAGGGCGGGAAAGCCCGCAAACTTGATGGTCCTTGAAACTCATGGCCCAACCCACCCCGCGTAGGGCTGCGGGCAAAACGGGCAAGCCCGCAAAAAATGAATTTATTTAATATTATTTATTTTTTTATTAATTAGTTAATTTATGATAGATTTAAGATTTGATTCATTTGAATTTTGGGCTATTGCCTGTTGGACATATACCAAATTAACAATATATCAAAGCTCTTATTTAGAAGAAATTAACAAATTTGTATCTAGTACAATCTGTACAGAACTAGGGCTCAAAGCCTCAAAAAAAAAAAAGAACCCAGATGACCAGATCTGCCGATTGCCGAAGATGCTCGTTGCCTCGTTCTTGAACTAGAGTGAGTGTGAGACCTAAGGTGCAAAGACTCTGGCTGAGACGAGCCGCATAAGCGCCGGCGGCGTAGCTGTTGTTCGGTACTTCAGTCTCGCAGCATCTAACAAACTTACCCTGTTGATCTTTCCACAACATAGTTAGCAATGTAGAGACCTATAAATGTTGCCCATAATGAATAAATATGAGAAATTTCATCTGACGGTACGGTTCGCACGAGCCATTACAAGAGAACTGAAAAGAGGAACACGGAATGAAAAAATAGAAAAAATTAAGTAACATGAATATAAGATCCCGGACAATGGAAAAAGGAACATTAATAACAAAATAAATTGCCACACACCATACCTCTCCATAAATAACCCACTTGGACAAAAGTGGATAATCACTGGCAGACCCAACTGGTGCAAACCAAGATGAACAGACCTGGTCTTTCAACTCATTCATACGGAGGAATCTTGCAAGCCATATGCTTCCCTGTTCCTTCTTCAAAAACGAAAAACCAGCCAGAATCTCTTTGCTCAAATGGTTTTTCTTTCAAAATAGCGCGGTTGCCACAATGGCTATAAAACACACAACACGCTACATTTAAGACCTACACAGATGATGAGGCCATGAAACAAGGAGAATATTGTCAAGAACAAGGAGAGATTCATCCTCATATCCACTCCCATTGACAGAAAACTGGGAAGATGATATACAGTCGCCACTAAAATCCATCCTATATACCTGCTAGGCAAAAAAAATATATTAGGTTTGAGTTTTGACTTAGGTTTTGTTTCATATTATCTGGGCTGGGCTTCCATGCCTCCACTTCACTTGGGCTTTCTGTTTGTAACTTGTAAGTGTCTAAGTGGGAGGAACTAACTAACTAAGAAAAGAAAATGACGGGTAGCCCGCAGCCCACCCCGCCCCAACCCGCAAATGCCCGCAGCCCGTGCAGGCAAAGCCCGAAAAGCCCGCATCCAAACGGGTATCGAATACATCAGCCCAACCCGCCCCTAATTAGTGGCGGGGCGGGCATGCCCGCGGGCTTTTGCCCTATTTGACAGCTCTACTTCCTACAAGAGACCCTTTGTCAGGATCATCAACTCCCTGCTGAGGGATACGCCTCAGATCAAGTCTGTCTTTCTTAAAAAAAAACTTATCAAAGTTTCTAAAGACAGACAGTTGATGGCTACATTCTTCAATAAGTACATTGAATGGGAGAACAGAAGGAGGCAACTAAGAGGGCTACCAAACATTACTATTGAGATGATAGCAGAGCCCACTCCCATGATGGTCAGACGGTTTGACATGGAAACATATGATGTTGCCTGTGCATCCATCCGTGCAGCCATGAACAGATTCAAGAAAGCAACCTCTACCATCGCCCGTGACGTCCATCAAGAGGCCAAAGACCTAGCTGACGAGTCATAACACATTCTAAAGCGGGCTACGGTTGCCAAGGACATGAAGGCAGCTGGTTTCTCACCAGATGAGAGTGAGGTTCTGGCTAACATCTTCGCCAAGGACAAAGCTGCTGTTGGTGCCAAGGCAAGGAAAGAAGCTGAAGAATACATTGAAGAGCTTCAGGCAGATTGGATTCGAAAGGAACTAAAAGCTGGTAGACGTGTAAAGTTTGCTGGCAGCTCCTCTGCCGCTGCTGGACAACCTTCTTCTCCTCAGCCTTCTCACCCTGAACCAACAACCTCCACTTCCCAGCCATCCCAAACCCTAAAACGAAAACCATCAATGAACCAACCCTCTCCTTCACCCAAGCCTAAACGTAGACGACTACGTAAAGGACTACCGACCAAGCCACCAGTAGAGCCTATCAACTCTGCCGATGAAGCTACTGGATCTCCTGTCCAGCAGCTGAGGCAGCAAAGGAAGTATGTTAACACCCAACCTTCCACCCCTTCTCAACCCAATCATATTGAGTCATCTACTTAGAGGGAATCAACCCCTTAGGAGGAGCCAATACCTTAGGAGGATCCTACCAGATCACCCTCTCCAGCCCCTCCTTCTCCTTTCAACTACTCACCAAACCCTTCTACCCCATCTTCACCCCCTCGTAATCAAACCAACCTAACTACATCATCCGAACGAAACTAGACTTCTTCCTCCCAAACAAACCTTTCTTCACAATTAGACCCAAGCCAACCTATACCCATAATCCTAACACCCTGGTATCCCCCAACCCTTTCCTCTGCTTCTACGAGGTTCATCTTCGAACTCTCGTCAGTAGCAGACCTCTTTCCCTATCCTGCTCCCCCTCAACCAAAACCTACCCCTGTGAGACCAGAAGACATTTCCAATCCCCCTCCTTCCTTCTGGTTCTCCACTGAACCCCTACCAACCCCTTCAAATGTCTGTGATCATTCGGACACAGATATTGAAATCCCCCAACCCCTCCTTCATCACCTCCTCACTCAAATTCCTCTTCTACCCATACCTTTCCTGTGACGACCCGACCCGGATCTCAATACGAGATCCCAAAGGTCGTGCCATCAGAACAACTAAGAGACAGACAAGCACCTGCTAAGTAATGGTGCGAGTAAAAGATGAGCTAACAAGCTCAAGACAGGAAGGTAAAGCCATAATGGCGATACAGAATAATAAAAACTAAAACCTGCGGAAGCAAAAACCATAATGAAACCCGAGCTATCAAGCTCTTAAATAAAAACAACCAAAGAGATAGTAAATCTCTCGGCCCAAAAATTCGACGCGCATGACGCAACATTAGACACGCACAACAAACCATCGGCAACCAACCAAGAACTACCAAAAATCCAACTCGATATACAACACTCAACGCTATAACTCACGGAGGAACAATTCAACTAAAGCAATATAATTAATGCTAAACCACCAACCAAATCTCTCGACTAAAGCGCCGGAGGCGGGAACAACAATAATACCCAAAACTAGAATAAGCGAGCCACACATGCTCGAAACGACAACGAAATAATCTCTAAGGATACAAAGGCTCTAAGAATACAACCGGCTCCCAAATACACAACCATAATATAACACTACAATCTACCCAAGTAAAGTCTACATAACTTTACATTCGAGCCTCACAATAAATACAACATAATAATAAATAACTCCAAGCTTTTGACTTGGAAGACCACTGCTAAAAGTCGTTATCCAAGGCATTTTAACGGATCACCGCACACACTAGGGAAAACAATCACACGGAGTGAGTCATAATGACCCAAGAAGTTTCTAATGCAACATGTGGCATATTATGACATGGCATGGCATAAATGCACAATCATATAAAATCATGGTATCATGCTAGTATACCATCATAAAACATGTACTTAATTTTTAAAGCACATAAACTCACATAAAACAAGTAGCATTTTATTTTTCATATAAATGCTCATAAACAAATATGCGTAATAACGTATTTTGAGCAGATTACAATCAAATCCGGTTCCAAACCCAACCAACTTACCATGATATCAAATCTCAAACCATGATTCGGGCTCAATTCCCAATCATTAATACCCTGGGGTTTCCTCCCCAAATAATCTCAACTCATCAGTTTCCCTTAATGAGTACTTGAGATCCCAAAGGTCGGGTCGTCACATTTCCTACACCCGACTCTTTTTCCTCGGCCACTCCACCTCCAGCAGCCTCTTGGTCCTATCACCTCTGCCGCGCCCGGCCAGAAGATTGAAAATTCACATAGGTCTCGACCCTTCTCTATCCCAACCGGCCAACTCAGGAATCCTCAGCCGTCTGGACGCCATTTACAACAGACTGGGAGAACTTACCAGTATCTCCACAGCTGCTGCTGAACTTGCCACTGCAACGTCCTAGGCTGTCGATAGAAATGCCGCCATCCTTCGTCAATTTCAAGAGGATGTGTAGACAAAGTTTGGGGAAATGCGGCACGAGTCCACCGACCTCAAAATCAACATGGAAGCTCAACGCAACGAGTGCGTCAGACTCTGCTCAACTCTCTTCTGGCAGCTCTTCCACAACATAACTCTTCATCTTGGTCACGGACGCCCTCCAGTTCTCGAACTCAACGATCTCGCTCTCAACGCATCCCATGATTGTATTAACGCCGAGCGTGAACGTGATCTGGCCATCACGGAGGAGAGACAACTACGGTCTATGAGCCGAACTCTGATGGAGGAGAACAACAGACTTCGTGGAGAACTCGACTACCGTTCTCGCTCCACCAGAGAACCAACCTCTATCGATAATGAATACACTAGAAGAGTTGAAGAACTTGAACGCCAACGCAAAGAAAGAGAAGCAGTTGACATACCAGACAAAGGAAAAAGGGAAAAGGCCGTGGTAGCTCATATTTTTCTATCCCTAAATCCTTTGTACCTATCTTGTTTTTTGAAAACTCTGTAAACATTAAACTTCTTGTTTGAAATACATATGTTCTCACTTTTCAAAAACCATCTTCTGTTTAAATTCTTGTTACTTAAATTCATATATATGCTTAGAATTTAAACATCCAATTTAAATCTATTTTGAACTCTTTATTACTAATCCTTGTGCTATTCCTTCATCTCTTCTGTTTGTAAGCACTTAGATTAGCGTTTACACTTGAGGTGTTTTCTTTTTGATAGAGGCATGTCTGCAGTTATAAAACTAAAATACTTTCTAACATGCTATTATCTATCCTAAAGTTTTCATAGCCCTCACTTGTAAGTAATGATGACCAGATGCAAATAGGAGGAGATTGTTGTTTCTCATTGTATCTTGATTTGCATTTGTTCATTCATTACATTAGGTTCTATGCTTAGTGGCTAATTGGGTCGCGTACCGATTAGCGTGGCAATGTATAGAACTTTGCCTTAGAATAGTTTTGAAGACTTCAGAGTTCAGACTTCGACCGAAGAGCTTCACCTGAAGACTTCAAGGCCTCCGGCGAGACCTTGTATGCACTTTCGAACAACATGGCGTGTCCAAAGACTTCCGGACTCCAAAGTTTAAATGAATTATTTAATTCAAGCCTAAATCGGTTTGAATTTGAATTAAATCATCTCCTAACTTCTCAGACACGTTCCTCCAGCTTTTCCGAAAGAGCATGAAGACTTTCGCCTCCTGAAAAGTGAAAAGCAGTGAACAGAGGCCGACACATCTGATGTACCAACTATTTCAGGTCTGCAACTCTGATTGCTCACCTGCTAGTTGCTGCAACAACTGTTCACCATTCCCTGCTCAGTATCAGTTGAAGAAGAAGTCCACAAACAACTCCAGGCATTTAATGTATTCAACCTAATAGAGCTGTTACTCACTTCGTCTTTTCCAACGATCTCAAAAATGCCCAAGCTATAAATACTGCCATTAAAGACTGAAGAAAACAATGCTATGAATCTACACAACAACATCAAGCTTTATATACTCAGTGCATTCAAGAGATCATTAACTGATCATCGAAGTCCTCAACAACAACAAGAAGATCTGCATCAACCATTAATCTTTTGCTTCTTATTGTTGTCCCTTCTACTATTCTTCTGCACGTTGAATATTCTGTTTTGTCCAGATATTCAATACCTCCACCCCCAAATACAAGTCAAATATTTTGTACACGATCCATTGGACATTTCTGTAATAGAACTAGTGGAAAACATAATGCACATTTAAATCCAAGGTTGACTGCCTTAGTGGTGGACGTAGAACTCTTTATAGTGCGAACTATATCAAAATACATGTGTTCTTTACTTACTGCATTATACTGTTTTCATATCTGTTAACTTATTTCTTAGCAGCAAACTTGAGTAACCAGCTAAGTCTACCGGTAGTGCTTCACTAGTAGACTTAGTCTGTTTTCCTTGCAAGACTTCCGCTACTTCAATCTTTTCAATAGATTGCAAGTGCTTGTTTTAGGAATCGATATGAAAAGTTTTAAGTGTTTAATAAGCTATTCAACCCCCCTCCCTTCTAACTTATTATTGTGCCTTTTGAGACTAACAACGGTGTTTGAACTTACTGAGCATTGTTCGTTCACTCCTTTCATATTACTCTTTTCTTTCAAGTCGTTAATAGATACGAGAATTTGATATGATTTAGATAGGTTGTTAGAGACCATAGATTAGAAAAGTTTAATGAACATTTGTTTTGTAATTGCATATTAGTTCGTTTTTTTGATAAGGATATCTTCTTTTAAGTTTGTAAGGTAATTGTTGAGATTTGAATTTTGGTTTAATTCAATCATAAAATCTTATATCCGTTAAGACTGTATGTGTTTGGTACAATTAGCACCAAGTAATTTGTGATGTGGCTATAACGTGGGCCCACTATATCGGGCGAGGTTTGGGGAGTTACACTAACTCATAGTGAGAAAAAAAATAATCTACTTTAATTAGAGTGAATAGCTCAAATGACCACTAAAATTTACCCTAATTTTAATTGGATTACCAAACAGTTTTATTAACGTACTCACACTACTTTCGATTGAGTCATTCTATTAACTATCGTTCAAAAATAGACCAGAGTTATGTGACCGCACACAATACAACTTTGGTGACTCGGTTATTAACTCGAGTAATGACTTAAAAAATGAAGGTTAACTAGTGGGAATGACCGCTTAAAAACCGTCGTGCCTTACATAAGCTCTTTTTTTTTTTTTTTTTTTGGCATTTTTCTGCTTGTTTTCTTAATTATAATTATCTAAGTCAACGTCTAAATTATAGTTGAGCCATTAATTTAAAGTTGTGTCCGGTGCAGTCAAGTGATCCAAGTTTGTATTTAATTTGGAAAGCCCAAATAAATTGAATGTAAACAAGATTTTGTTTAGTCACGGGTTGTAAATTGGAATAATTAGCAGCATGTATATTTTTCTGAAATTATAATCGCTCCACTACCTTCTTTTTTAATTCAACCGTTAAAATTTATTTTAATACTATTTTTTCTAAAATATCATCTTTTCTGAAATTCAGCCGTTCCATCGTCTCGAATGAGATAAGAAGATCGAGAAGTTTCAGATTAGCCATTGAATGTTCTGTTTAGCACCAATTTTAAAAAGGAATATCAACAACAACAACAACAATCGTAATTCATTTTCCAACAATCCATTTGTCAAGTTTTTGTAATCCATTTACCTCAAATTCGAAAGAAACATCCTTACAACTAATTTTCTTTCTTTCTCATTCATTCAACTTCAATCGAAAAATTAATTACTATTTTAAAAATAAAAGGAATCCTTGCAACCTCCAACCTCGATATACAATATAAACTCAATCACCAATAGACGAGCTTTTGGCCAATTATACATGTTGGCTTGACAAATACATGCTATTAGGGTTGTTTCGTAAATGCATGTTAGATTTGTGTTTATAAATCCAATGCAAAATACAATCATTTGCACGTTAGGTTTGTTAATTTCTCATTCTTAAATATGTCTAATTTTGTCTGGATGTTTTTAATTAGACACTGTATCTTGCAATTCAGCATCGGTGTAATTTAATTAGGCAACAAATTTTTCTATTCCGTCTCAGTTTAAAAATACACGCGTTTAATGATTTAAAAATTAGGTACTGATTCTTTCAATCATACTTCGGTGTTACTTAATTATGCATCGTTCCTTATAATCATGCATCATTTTTAATTTATTAGTCATCGTTATTTGAAATTTTGCCTCGGTGTTAGTTAATTACCTTTCTTCAAATCTTGCCTCGGTGTTACTTAATTAGACGTTGTTTCTTTAAATTTAATAAAGACAAGATGCACATTGTTTATATAATTCACGTTATTTTTCAAGTTTCGTTATTTATTAATTAAGCCTCGTTAGTTTTATATGAGCGTTGTTGTTAACCTTCAAAAAATACATGCATTTCTTAACTTATAAATTGTGCATCGGTATTATTCAGTTAGGCATCACACGTTACAATTCTACCTTAGTTGTTTTATATTGGGACGTCATTAATAATTTATTACATGTGTTTCTTAACTTGTAAATTGTGCGCCAGTGTTCTTCATTTAGGCATCGTTCCATCAAATCTTGCATTGGTATTATTTAATTAGACGTTGTTTCAAATTCTGCCTCGGTGTTACTTAATTAGGCATTGTTCTTTCAAATCATGCCTCGTTGTTACTTAATTAGACGTCGTTCTTTAATATGACAACAAACTTTAATTTCTTTTTTGTATTGCGGTATATAAATAATTAGATATTTTTTTAAATCATGCCTCGCTGTTAGTTAATTAACGATCGTTTTTTAAAATCCTACCGCGGTATTACTTAATTAGGCGTCGTTTCTTTAATATGATGACAAAGTTCAATTTATTTTTCCAATCCTACCTCAATGTTACTTGATTAGACATCGTTCCCTCAAATCTTACATCGGTGGTACTTAATTAGGCATCGTTTCATCAAATTCTGTCCCGGTGTTACTTAATTAGACATTGTTTCCAATCTTGTCTCGTTGTTACTATTTAGGCGTTTTTTTTAATATGATAGAAAACTTAAATTTATTTTTTGTATCGTGGTATATAAATAATTAGACATTTTAAAAAAAAAATCATGTCGCGCTGTTAGTTAATTAATCATCGTTTATTAAAATCTTACCTCGGTGTTACTTAATTAGAAGTCATTTATTTAATATGATGACAAAGTTCAATTTATTTTTCCAATCATGCCTCAGTGTTACTTGATTATATATCGTTCCTTCAAATCCTGTCTCGGTGGTACTTAATTAGGCTTCGTTCCATCAAATCATGTCTCGGTATTACTTAATTAGACGTTGTTTCCAATCATGTCTCGCTTATGCTTAATTAGATATCGTTCATTCAATTCATGTCTCGTTGTTACTTAATTAGGCGTTGTTTTATATCATGCATCGATATTATTTAATTAGATATTATTTCTTTAGTTATGAGATGCTAAAATTTGATGAAGGGTTTTTATGTACGTGTTTGTTGTTCAGTAAAGATATCTTCGTTATTTTATTATAAAAAATACAATTTAGCTAATGAAAACAAAAAGGAATAATTACAAGCCGGTACACTTTTTAAAACATGTTTTCAAATAAATCCAACTATTTTTTACACATATCTTTTAGGTACAATATTAATGCAAAAGTACATCACTACCCCTGCTTTGAAGTTCAAAGTGCATTACTCCGATCTTGTTGTTGTCGATGACATTTCCAAACTTTGAATACCGAGTTTGGGAACAAGACCATCGAACACGTGAGTTTTTCCAAAGGCAACTTCACGAGAACAAGACCGGCGGTTTCGACATTTTCGATGGTCGGAACCCGTGCTACTTCACACGGTGTGATGTCATAGATGCCTAAATGGGCGGTCGGATACACAAAAGAATCGAGAGATGGATGGAGATCCAAAAAAAGTGGGATATAAGCTCGTCATTCTGCCTGCCAGTCACCTCCTGGAAAAATGGTTAGTCGTCTGCCGAGAAGCTCCATCACCACCACTTCCTCCGGACCGATTCCTCCATGGTATCTCACCCACACTTAATCCCGTCTTGTGCGCCCAGAGCCGCCAAACCCATCATCTTCCCTCTCGAATCCGGTGGCCTCTCCGGCCTCGATTCCGTTCCCAAACGGTCCATCTATCATTCTCTCGCTTCTCAGTTTAATACTATACAAGTGTTCGGCCAGGCGCCTCTCTCTCACCGGCGGCTGTCATCGCATTAGGAATCTCACACAAAACATATGTATTGAGTTTGTAAGTATATTTTGCTTGTGGCGGTTATCAACACGTACAAGTATAATTCAATAAATATTTGGGATGAAATCCGGTCATAAACGTATTGTCGCGTCGGGCGTGGGGAAATTACCTATCGACAAAGATGAAATTTACAGCTGCGGGGAGTATGGTCGATGTGATCGGACTTCTGAGCCCAGGTTTTGGTAATTGTAATCGAGTGTTGGAGTGTTGGGTTCGATTCATGGTTCTTTTAGATATCTGTTTTTAATGGGGTTGATTTCGATGCGTCGGAGTTGATTTAAACATCGTTGATTTTGATTTTAAATCAGGTTGATTTCGATGCGACATCGAGTTGATTTTATCGAGGTTGATTTTCGATCGTCGAGGTTGATTTTAACATCGAGGGTTGATTTATGCAAATATTGATTTTTTGGCATGGCGATTTTTTCATTAATGACATTTTTGTCATTTGGCAAGCAATTTGTAGTACATGAAATGTAAAAATTGATTAATGTTTTTCAATTTAAAACAAAAATGATAAATTTTTTCAGATAATTTTATTCTATCGAACCGAACTAGTTATGGCCCTTAAACGCCGACGCCTCACATTGATTCGTGCCGATCGTCTCATAACATCGACACACTGAGTTGATAGGGGGAAAAGAAATGAAGGCGAGCTTGGAAGGAAAGAAGGTGATACTTGTACCGTACATGAAAGAACATGTGCTAAAGTACCATGATTGGATGCAAGACCCGGCTCTCCTCCAAGCCACCGGATCGGAGCTACTAACCGTTGAAGAAGAGTACGAGATGCAGCTCTCTTGGACCCAAGACCCCCTCAGTACGACTCCTCTCCCCTCTACCCATTTTGTTTCACTTATTTGTCTCAATTCTTACCAGAAATTGATATCTGTGAGATGGGTTTTGTTTTGTTTTTTTGTTTTGCAGAGCAGACTTTTATAATTTTGGATAAAGATTTGGTTGATGGCACCTTTAACCATGGAGATCCTCATGAGGAAGGTCTTATTTTTATCGTTTTAAGTTGATGATAAAATCATTGCCATTTTAGGCCCACGATAACATTCCAGTTGGTTGTGGTGATTATTGTGTAGGTATGCTTTTAGTGGTGTGTTTATTAGATGTTGAATTTGTTACTTTTACTGATGGCTTGTGGATTTAATTTAAGTTACTGGTGCTCAGTTAGTGTGACATGATATTCATGTAACCTTGTTGTGGTGGGAAAGGGTTATATCAGTGCTTCATACATGAATATTGAGGAATGATATTGATCGTTGTTTACATAATCTATGCAATATTTCTGTACTTTTGGGTTGAAGTTGATCTAGCTTTTCAAAATAGATTAAGGATGCACTTGTTTGTTTTTAACTGCAAACTCTTTTGGCCTCTAGGTTTCGCATACTTTGAAAAAAAGGTGAAAAGAAAAAAATGGCCTCGTTCGATTTTGCTTGTCAGTGTCATTGTCTATTGAGCATTGAGCTTCAATCATGCAGCACAGGGTCACCAATAACCAGAGTCGGATCCCACCACTTACTAGTTGTCTGTATGCTCTTAAGTTACTAATCAAAAAAAAAAAAGTTACTAATGATCAAATTAGCCTTGTTTTGAATGCCTTGTGGGGGAGAAGCCTTATTTTAAGAAGCAAGGGATGAACTGCCATGCTACATCATTTTCTAACAGAAATAGCATTGGGACAAACAGTTTCACCTTGCATCTATAATATTAGGTGATTTCTTGCATTGCAGTATGAGAGATTTATGTTTCTTATTAACAAGTGTACCCCTTTTCCAGCTATGGTGGGTGATGTAAATATATACATGAATGACTTGGATGATTCCCAAATGGCAGAAATTGAGATAATGATAGCTGAACCCAAAAGGTATTCTGCTTTCCATTCCCTTTGCAGAAATATCATGTGTTATATTTGATTCAGAAACTTTAATGTGTTTCTGCTAACCACTTCTCTTGTAATTTTGATTCATGCGTCATTTCATAGATGCATGAATGGACACACGTTGTTAACTTATTTTGTGGTTCAGTAATTCACTCGACACTTGGCTCAGTTGTATTGCGTATCATTATTGGAGCCTTCATTCTTCACAGATCTCTGGCTTTGTTTGACTTACTTTTTAAAAAATTTCATCTCATTCTTGCAAGTGAAGTCGTGGCAAAGGACTTGGGAAGGAATCGGTGTTGATGATGATGCTGTTTGCAGTTACGAATCACAGAATCCACATTTTCCGTGCAAAAATTGGAGATTCAAATGAAGCTTCTCTTAATATGTTCCGAAAATTGGTTCCTCTCTCTCTCTCTCTCTCTAGCTATTATATTGCTCAATGATCGTTTTCACCCATCTTGTGCTTATGTAAGTGCTTCATATGCACGTACACTTGCAAGTAACAATGTTGTCTTATTAGATTGACTAAAATATCTCACATAATTTTTGTAGGGATTTAAGGAGGCCTCGTATAGTGAAATCTTCAAAGAGGTGAGTTTGTTTTTATTGTGCATGTACCAAATCATATTGTATGTGTGATGGGTGGAACCTATGGACTGGGAACTACTGGAATTGGACCATTATTACGAATTTTTTTTGCTCTATCAAATCATACATGTTGATAAGACTCCATGCAGGGCTTAACTTAAAATCAATATCATGTCCGTCATCTGTGTATTTGAAATTCTGTGATACAAGTTTCTTCTTCATATTTGGACAGGTGACATTGGAGTTACCAGTAACAAAGCAGAAGTGCGAGGAGCTTCATCAACTGGTTGGTCATATGGTTACTTATTCATAGCACTCAAATTCTTATTTACTTCTCTCATTCTCTTTATGGGTTGTCTTAAGAGACTCTGCCCCATTTACATTAATTGTGCAGAGAAGCTATGGTGTGAAATATGCTAAACCATGGGAATGATCAATTTTTTCATCAAGTCAAAATTATTTCATGAAATTGTGGGATATTCAATTTGCTTTCCTGTAGGAAGTTCGTTCTTAATTATTAAGCCATTGATCAGTGCTGGACTTGAATCCAGCCCAAGTCAGTTGCACAAATGCTAAAAAAAGAAAATTATTTGTGGTGGACTTTATTTTAACCCACATAAAAAATCTTCTATTCATATATATATATATATATCCTTTATATTCAGGAAAACTAAACTACTAGTTGTGCAAATTATCCTTATAGTGGGTTTTCATGTAATATGCAGTTAACTGTGTGTGATTTCTGCAGAAAAACTTATGATGTGATGACCGTGTTAACATTTTTAAGGATGCCATACATAAAACATGATTATTCAAAAGCTGGATCATGCCCTGAACTGACATTGTTCCTTCTTGAGTATGTTTCTAACTTGCAAACAAATTCAGTGTTCCTGTCGATTGAAGGTTTTGCTGAGATATCGAGTGCATTTGAGGAACATCATTTGAAATTGAGCTTCCAGCTTGCCAGACATGATTAACACTGGTTCCAAGTATGAGTGATATCCTGATTTGCATATTCTGCTGAGATATTTGAAACTGAAAGCTGAGCTTTCCTGGTAGCATTGATGGGTTATAACTGGTTAAGGCTGTTGGATGTACTGTAATACTCCCATTATGGTTGTGAAAAGCAACTAGGGCTTGTGATCCAACCATGCCTGTGTCGTATGGGTTGATGGCCCATGCAATCCATCCCTTAGAGTTTTGTCTGGCTCGATATGCTATAGCAACTTCTCCTGTGGATGATGAGTAGTTCCAGTGGAGATGGGCGTGAAGATAAGGAAGGTCTGTACAAGACCTGAAGATTTTCTTGGATGTAAATGTGTAGTTTGAGCAGGTTTGGGCAGATGAAGTGAAGGAAAGAGAAACAAAAATGCAAAGGAACAGAAAGGGTGAGTTTATAGCCATTATGAGGTATTGAGTTGTATTAGAGTTCAAGTTACTCGCACATTGGTGTGTGAATCTTTTGAGGTAAAATGGGCGAAATTATGGAATCAATAAATAGTGATGATTGAAAGGGTGTCTGAAGTGGGAGAGTGGTGACTAGTGAGTTGTGAAGTTGATTATTGCCGGTAATTTAAGGTCATAATTTTACCATGGTTTGCACTTTTGTAGCAACTATTATAGTCATGATTGGGAAATATTAAAGAGCTTCTCCTTTTGTTTAGCATTGTATTTTAATCTCTTCAGATAGTAGGAAATAAAGAATCGATAAAGTATTGGTGGGTGTGAAGAAATGAAATTGCCGATTCTTTTCAGCCCAGTTAAACTTATGCTATGCTTAGATTGGAAGAACAGAGCTCTATGTCTAAGATAGTAAGGGTTGGGAAGAATTGTTCAAGTTTGTCACTGTACCACTTTTTTTTTTATTTGAGTTCATCACCAACCTAATTTTTTCTTTG
>CM028378.1:109899494-109932159 GCA_013146195.2 Codonopsis lanceolata | reverse complement strand
AAAGAAGGTCTAGTTAAAGGAGTTGCCAAAGGTCTCTGCTGATCATGATCGCTCTTGTAAAGCATGTCAAGCTGGGAAAGCTCACAACGTCCTTCAAGAGAAACCGGGACTCCAACATCGAGACCTCTGCAGCTGCTACACATGGATCTCTTCGGACCGGTCACTACTATTAGCTATGGTGGTCGCAGATACACGCTTGTAGTAGTAGATGATTATCAAGATACACTTGGATAGAGATGATGTCTTCTAAAGACCACACATACGATCTTCTTACGGCTTTGTTCGAGGAAAGGCGCAAATGCGGCTAGATGAAATCGGTGGCGTTCGATCGGACAATGATGCGGGTTCACCAATAATGGAATAGCAAAATGCTTGTGATGATCACGGCATTGGTCACAACCTGCAAAGGACACCACAGCCGAGAATGGTGCGTGAAGGAAAAATAGAACACTTATCGAAGGCTGCTAAAACTATGCTCGTGAAGCAAAAGTTGCCCAAAACATACAGGCGGCGGGTCACAGGCGTGCTTCACTCGAGTCGATCCACGATCAACAAATTTCACGGTAAAACTCCACATGAACTTTTGAGAGGTAAAGCCCCAAACATTGGATTTTTAAAAATCTTTGCAAATGTTTAGTAGTCTACAATAGTAATGACTACAGGAGGCATTGATCCATAGATGAAGGTGTATTTACGGGTTATGCTTTACACTACAAAGCTTACAGGGTTTTCAACAAAGATCATTAAAAATAGTTGAATATGTTCATGTCTCATTTGATGAATTTGATTTATTAGAGCCACGCGTGGCTCAAATGTTCTTGATGACTTTGTTAATGTTGAGGGTACCTCCCAACCATCATCTTCTCATATACCTAATCCATCACCGGCAACTCAATCAAATATCACGACCATCATTTATTATCAAATGGTTCACAGAAGACTTCAACCACTGCTCAAGAAAACTCCCGAGCCATCTTATGTTTACGAACACGAAAATCCTCTTCCTCAACTCACCTTTGAATCAAATTGACCAAAATACTCATCAAAACACGGTGATCTTCCTTCAGCCCTCCTTAAACCTTGTCATGAAGAAACAACGACAAATCATCACATTCCTGCTGTCACGAAAGACCATCCAATCTCTCAATCATTGGTCACATTCATGTTGGAGTGCGGACAGAAGATCTTCAAAAATGAATGTATGTTACGTCTTTGCATTCGTTTCGAGGAAGATGAGCCAAAAAGATCGATGAAGCTCTTCAAGATCCAAGTTGGTTTGGAAGCCATGCAAGAAGAACTTCGGCAATTTGAGCGATGCCAAGTATGGAAGCTAGTCCCAAACCTGCGATCATACTATCATTGGCACAAAATGGGTTTTCAGAAACAAGAAGGATGAGGATGGAAACATCATTAGAAACAAAGCAAGACTTGTTACACAAGGATATCGCCAAGAAGAAGGAATTGACTACGATGAAACGTTTGCTCCAGTAGCAAGACTGGAAGCTATCAGAATCTCCTTAGCCTATGCTACATACAAGGACTTTGTGCTATATCAAATGGACGTCAAGAGCGCATTTCTAAATGGTGATCTTCAAGAAACGGTTTATGTTGCTCAACCTCCAGGCTTCGTGGAAAAAGGAAAAAAGACTCATGTCTACAAGCTTAAGAAGGCCCTCTATGGTCTTAAGCAAGCTCCTCGGGCCTGGTATGAAACTCTATCAAAATTCTTAGTAGAACAAGGATTCGTGCGAGGAAAGATCGACACCACTCTCTTCATTCTCAACCACAAAGGACACTCTCTGCTAGTGCAAATCTATGTCGATGATATCATCTTTGGATCTATAAATGAGAAGCTGTGCAAGCGATTCGAAACGCTCATGACTGGCAAATTCCAAATGAGCATAATGGGAGAACTCACATTCTTCCTAGGTCTTCAAATTCAACAATCTAACAAAGGAATATTCATCAGCCAATCCAAGTATGCTAAAGATCTTGTCAAAAAATTTGGATTGGAAATAGCAAACTCCTTCGACACACCAATGGCTGCTAAATGTAAACTTACAAAAGACTTACAAGGAAAGAAAGTTGATATCACCCACTATAGGGGGATAATTGGATCTCTGCTCTATCTCACCGCCAGCAGACCTGACATAGTGTATGTTGTTGGGGTATGTGCTAGATTTCAAGCAGACCCTCATGAGTCACATCTTCTTGCAGCTAAAAGAATCATTAAGTATGTATCAGATACCACCAACTTAGGTATCTGGTATCCAAGGGAATCTTCTTTCAACTTAATTGGCTACTCAGATGCCGACTATGCTGGTTGCCAAGTCGACAGAAAAAGCACCAGTGGAACTTGTCAATTCCTAGGAGACAGACTTGTCTCTTGGGCTAGCAAGAAGCAAGCATCAGTTTCAAACTCCACCACTGAGGCAGAGTACATAGCTGCTGGTAGCTGCTACTGTCAACTGCTTTGGATCAAACAACAGCTGGTGGATTATGACATCAAAGTAGTAGACTGCCCAATCATGTGTGATAACACCTCAGCAATCTCAATCACCTACAATCCCGTGATGCATTCCAAGACGAAACATATCGATGTTCGATATCACTTTCTAAGGGACAATGTAGAAAAGAGAAACATTAGCATGAAGTACATTTCAACTCACCATCAACTGTCAGATATCTTCACAAAAGCTCTAGAAGCAGACATGTTTGCTTATCTCAGGGGAGAGCTTGGTATGCTTGACCCAACTACTTAAATTTAGTTTTAATTAAAATTAATTCTTCATTATAATATTTTGAAGCTTTAATTAAAATTCATTTTTCATTATAAACTTTTGAGCAGACTTGATAATTTCTCTTAAGCAGACTTGATACTATATTTAAGCAGACTTATTACTTTTTCAAGAGTAAAGTCAAGAATTCCTACGGTCACTGGGAGACAAAGGTAAGTTTTCTAAACTCATAAGTTTTAGAGGGTTATTTATGAAAATTGAAAGGGACTGATTTCAAATTTGGTTGAGACATTATTCAAAAAGGTACTTTTTCTCTCTCCTCAAGCCGTCACTCATTAAGTCTTTTCAATGAAAAGGCGTCTGACTTAATGTCCTTTCACAAGTCTCTATGACTGACTACAAGTCCTTTCATTTATAAATCCTCAACCGCCAAAAACTCATTTCACAAAACTGTCTCTTTCTATTCTCTTTATCTCTCTCAAACTTCCTTCTCTCTAAAACTTCCTGCTTCCTTCGCACTGTTCATGAGCTAAATCTGTAGAATCATTCTTTATTCACATCTTCTACCTGTGCAAATCTACTTCAATGGTAAGAAAATTCTAACCCTAACTCAGTCAATAAGGTGTAAGCACAAATTTACATTCTTTCGCCTGTAAATCCGCCATTGTTGACTGTTCATATAGCTTCTTGTTCTATATCTTTTTGAACTTCAAAATTTATTGTTTATTACTGGTAGTAACTACATATTATTGTTCATGTACTGTCGATTTCAGTATTCTGGGTAATATTCAGCCTGTATAAAACATTTCATGAGTTGCCTAGAAATTTCTAGGGCTTAATGATATACTTTGTTCATACATCGAGTTCTTGAGATTTTTCCCTAATTCATTTCCTGAAATTCTTTAGGCTGGAACTTCTTCTGCATCTGTTATTCCTGAACAGGCTCAGAGTCCAACTCTTGAGATTCCAACACTGCCCCCCTCTATGTATCATCCGGGGATGTGCATTGACGAACCGTCTGTTCGTGCTTATGCTTCTGGGGTCAAAATTGTGGATGACCTGAACCAGTCTGGGATTCTGCCTCTGTTCATGCTAGACGATGTCGACTACAGCTATCTTCTAGTGGAAGAATTCTTCCAGAAGGCTACAATCAATGAATCCAGAACGTCTATCACAGCTGTTGTCAGGACCGTCACTATCACTATCACTGCTTCCAGAATTGCCAAGATTACTGGCGTGGAATTCGATGGCCCCACTTCAGCGACGACAGATCTTTGAAAAGGCCCTTTGCGGTCTTACATGCGTGGGGAGAACACTCCAAGGGAGGCTGCAGCAAAGATGAAGAGGACTCTATTCGAAGACGATGTCTACTTCATCAGTCATCTATTTGACAAAAGTCTGATCTTCAAGAATGGCACCCATGACATAATGACTGCAGACCAGCTGGAATACACTTCTGCAGTCATTCTCAACCTTCGGCTCAACTGGGCACAGATTTTGTTTGAGTTGCTGTGCGATGCTATTGATGCAGTCAAAGCTTCTCTAAAGCAAAAGCGACCGTTTGTTCGACTCATCAACTCCCTTCTTCGATCCAACACACAGTTCCACACACGCATGCTGGCCTTTGAGAAAAAAAAAAGGTCCAGAAATCCATCCAATTCATCAGCACCTTCATCATCAACTACCACAAGTTGAAGAATGAGAAGAGAGCTCAGTAAGGTCTCCCTCCACTACTCATAGTACACGCCATGAATCCTCCTCCACTAAAAATCATTAAGATCAATCCAGAAACAACAGTGGATGCCTTCATGGCCAAGTAGCTGAGCAAGAAGCTCTCGAGGAAGGCTGCTCTAGCAAAGCAAAGCGATCACACTCCCTCCACAACTCTCAAGAAGAAGAAGATTTCTTGGCGAGGAGGAGCCGTTCTAAGAAAGCGAAAACTTCCTCAAACAACTCGCTGACCACCTTTCGTCCCTAGACAAAGGCGAAGACTGCTGCCTCTTCCACTCCTGCTCCTATGCCTGTTGAGGCTGCTGAACCAGACCCTGCTCCTCTCCGCTCTCGGAAGCGTAAGTCCAAACGCCCCGAACCCTCTGAACCCTTCATTCCTTTCATTCCCCCTTCTTCCCCTATCTCTTCTTCCTCCCCTTCTCTCACTTCTTCAACAGCCCCTGCTGCTGTTGGGGAGGAGCCTACTGCTACCCCTCCTTCTTCACCTACTTCCTCTTCAACCCCTGCTGTTGTTGAGGAGGAGCCTGCTTCCCCTGTTCCAAAGAAGAAGAAACGCAGACTTCGCAAGAAGTCTGTGGCTCACACACCTTCTTCTCCGCCTTCTCCTATCATCGATTCTATCCCGTCTCCACCTTCTTCTCCCGAACCTATCTCCACCATTCCTCCTGAATCCTCCCTAGCCATTATTCCTACTCCTTCTACCTTTTCTACTTCCTTCTCTATGCCCGATCACTTTTCTGTTCTTAGCCCCCACCTCTCTTCTCTACTCTACCAAACCGCATTTCTACCCGAACTTTTCCCTCCTATCTCTTAATATATTACCCCCATCTCCATCTCTGCTGACCTATACCAAATTCTATTTCCTTCCATCTCTTCTGCCACCCATTCCTTTCTCTTTGATTTCTCTTCCGTTTCCGATCTTCTCTACCCTTCTAACTCACCTCCTAACTTCATTCTTCTACCTGACTATCCTTTTCCATCCTACCTTTTAGAAGCCTCTTCCTCCTCTTCTACCTCTTCCAATGTTAGTAGATCAGCCACTGACATTGAAATCGACTCCAAACCCTCTTCTCCTCCACCTACACCCTCTGCTGCTAACCAACCTGTTTCTTCTTCCTCCTCTCCAAACTCTGCTCCTCACCCTTCTGAAACCCATATCTCAGTCAACCTCAACCCTTCTTCCTTACCTTCCAACACTGCTGATCCTGCACTTCTTGATCTTCTCCGCACAAACAATGCTCTGCTTGCCAAGCTCAACACAACAGTCTCTTCCATGGCACATCAGATCGAGGTGCTCAGCTATGGCCTCAATGCTACTCATGCCACCGTCTTTGACATTGGCAAGATCGTTGATTAGCTGGTGAACGACACTGCTCAGGCCTTCACTACTCACCGATTTCTAGTCCAAGACCAATAAGCCGCTCTGATAGGCATGCTGCACTCTTAGCAGATTAGCATTCGGACTCTCTTCCGTAGACGTGAAGTTGCTGATTTCACTGATCTTCGCCTTGTGGAGCAAGCAGATGCAAGAGCTGCTGCTACTAAACAGCGTAGGGTTGCTGCCATCAGGGAGGAGAGAGCTACTCACTTCTTGAATCAAGCCCTGATTGAAGAACAGAAGAGACTCCAAGAACGCCTTAATGACAGAATCAGGATCTGGGTTGGAGACTACTTAGAACGTCGACGCACTCAGCCCAATCTGTTCTGAATCTGTTGGTATTTAGTTCTGTATCTTTTTCTTTTTTTAAACTCTGTTGTTTTGCAAAAACTTCTGCTGTTAAACAGCTTGTTTAATCACAGATGACTTCTGTTTCTTTCAAAGTTTAAATTACTCTATCTTGCTATTATTTAGTCTTTTTAAACTTCGTGTTTCAATCTTTATATGTTGCATGTGTGCTTATCTCAAAGATTTGAACCCTGCTCTACTTAGTACTTGATATTAATGGTTTTATCTTGTAAGTACTTAGTCTAGCTATCTCTCTACTAAGACTTCTGCTCTGAGAGGCATGTCTGCTTTTATTTATAAAATTTTTAAGACATGTTATTATCTCACTAGATGATTCAAAGTCTGCTAGTAGCTGAGATGATGACATCAACCAAATAGGAGGAGATTGTTGTTTCCTATTTCTAGATTTGGTTGAGTCATTTTCTGATTCTATTGTACAGTGGCTAAAAGGATGCAACGTCTGATTAGTGTGGCAAGTGTCTTAGAATCAAAGTTGTTTAGAACCGTTTAGTGTTAGTTTAGGCGCGGTTTTGCAAGCTTCTTCAGCAGCCTTGGAAGAACAGCAGACTTTGAAGTCTGCTCGAAGTACAAAATATCGAGAGTAGCCAGATCATGATATTATGACACGTATACACCTATCAAGATATTTTTGAAAATATCTAGTCATAATGTCTTCATCAGATTTCACTTTGAAGAAGTCACCTCTACATGCTGACAACTGTCCAGACTGTCTCCTGAAACCTGAAGACTGAAGACATTACCCTTTTTTGCTAAGAAGACTTTCTAAGCCGGCGCTGCGATCGAAACCTTACTCTATTTGGGAATGTCTTCTCGCACACCTTGCATCCGATGACTGTGGCTCTTATATCTCCCAAAGCGCCGAATTGCATTCAATGCAATAGAACGTTGGACACAGTTCACTCTGCCTCAGTCCAACGGTCCAAAAGATCTCTTCCTGGTATTTATTCAAGTTTTGAAGATCTCAAAAAACAACTCTTGCGCATTAAACTCTCAAGCTTCATCTTCAACACTCAAGCATTCAAGAGATCAAAGGACAAGGACTAACACTTCACCAAACTTTCTGAAGCTGCAGATCTGCCGTCTTAAATTTGTTTCAGCTTCATTTAGTTTGTTTTTGTTTTTAAACTGTTCTTTAATTCAGCACGTGTGAGAACAATTATTCTTTGATTGTTTCTCTCACCTTTATACACTTGGTTATAATCTCATTTTGTACACGATCCATTAGAGATCTAACTCATAAACCTAGTGGATAAACAAGTGCACTTTTAAAATCCAAAGCTAACCACTTTTGTAGTGGATGTAGTACTATTCACAGTACGAACCACTTCAAATCGATGTGTTCTGTTTGAACTGTTCTTATCATTCTCATTAACTGCTTATGCTTAACTGCTTCAGAATCTGTACTACCTTCACAGAACTTTTGATAGTTCAGATTCTCTTTTGTTTCCGCTGCCTTAACTCTTCTAATTAATTCTTTCAAGAAATCATTAAGAAGTGTTTACAAAAAGTTTTTACAAAAACATAACTAGGCTATTCAACCCCCCCCCCTTCTAGCCTAGATTGAGCCTATTTTGGGACCAACAGCACCCAACCTAAGGATTGTGCCATAATGACATCTGACGTTACTTTTATTTTTTTTCTCATTTTCCACCTTACCCGTGATGGACGTTAGAATATTCACGTTAAATAGCACGCGGTCTTTCACGTGCAGGGCAAAAATTCCATTTCCCTTATCTATTTAAGGGTAATGTATTAAAAGTAAACGCTCTAATCTCACACCCTCTCCTTCCCTCTTCTCCCGGTGCAAGTTCCCATCTCTTGCTCCACCATAATAGCCGCCATCTCCAGCACAAAAACTTCCCACTTCGGTCACGCCTATCACATCTTTGGCGCTGTCCTCCTTCGATTCTAGCCAAGCTCTATCTCCAATCTTCCTCATTCTTCCCCCTGCAAAAGTCACGCCTAAAGTAGAAATCAGAGGCTATAGACTATACTTACTAAAAATCCTTGTAAAATTATGTGATTAATAAAAAACTCATAACCCTTATCGATGAATTCATCCGAAAGAAAGACGGGCTTGAATGAACATAAATGGTAAGGAAAATGATATCCTTACAACTAATTATACTACTTTCCTTACAACTAAACTTTGAAGAAGCGCAAAGTTGTTTTAGACGGATACATTTTTACCCTTGAAGATTTAGTTGTAAAGAAAGTTTAAATTAGTTGTAAGGCTGGCAATGTTGTCATTATGATTTGTCTCATAATTAAATTTGGAATATATTTAATTTATTGTGTTATCCTTCACTTACTTCCATCAACCACATCATTCATAGACCCACCACCATTACCACCACTACCACCTCAAATAACACCATTAGAACAAAAATCAATTTTAGATTTTATCTTATTTCTTTGTCTAATTCCTTACTCTTTTGTTCAATGTCCTATTCCACCTAAATGATCACCACTGTCATGCTTACAATCGCCCCCACCACCACCCCTAACCACCACCACCAATATCCCTGCAATTACGGGTGGAATTGGGACGGGACTTGTCCCAATACCCCTCATCCCAATCCCATCCCGATAAAATTCGGGATATTAAATTTCTTCCCGATCCCGTTCCCTATTCCTGATAAGTGTCGGGACCCGACGAATTGGGATCTTGACAGTTCGGGAGATAAAAATCTCGTATGTGACGACCTGACCCGGATTCCGGAACGGAATCCCAAGGTAGTGACGCTAGGACAAGGCAAGAAGAGGACAAGCACAAGGTAAATAATAGTGCAAGTCGAACAATAAGCTATCAAACTCTAAACATGGATGTGCAATTGTATAAAAATACGGGTAAACAAAAATCGAAGATGCGGAAGCATTAATATAGTGAAGCCCCGAGCTAGAGAGCTCGAAATCTGAAGTAAATAGAACCAAGAGAGACGTGGTCTCACGACGCTAAATACAAAACTCGCGTGCCGCAACATTGCAGACGCTGAACAAACCCTCGGCACTCCAGGCCGGCGTTTCCACAAGGAACCAATCATGATATAACAATTACCCACGGCTAAAGCATACCGGGGTTAACCAACAACAAAATGACTAGAATTAAGAAAGCCCCAAAGCTACTGCATGCCCGGGAGACAAATGGAATAAATACCATAAAGTGAAATATACACGCTATGACTAATAAAATCTCGGACAGGAACGTACAACAAGACTATAATTGCTACCCAATAGTAAAGTTTATATAACTTTACTCAAGACATCCATAATAGAAAGAAGGACAAAATAGAAGAAACAACACAATGCTAAAGGTGACTCTACGAGCTATGACTCGGAAGAAACGACAACTGCGACAATCACGAGCACACGACCTCAACTCAGCTATCGATCCATGGTGCATAGGCAGCATAGCTACATGATCTACACGACCTCAGCACGGCTAACGGATAACTGCAAACTAGAAACAAGGCACGGAGTGAGTCATAAAGACTTAGTACACTACTACAGACTACAATATAACATAAGATGAAACATTGTTATAAAGGATCCTGTAATCGCGTTACTACGATGAGAACCCATAGATACGTGTTGGATACTTAAGATACTCTAAAAGATACCCTTTCCTTCTCACTTACTAAACTGTCCAAATGAACCACGGTGAAATTCCATGTTCAACACAAACCAAATGAATTAGAAAGTACTTCTCATGAAAACATCACATGTTAGTATGTATAACTTTATATTTACAAATCGAGTCATTCAAGGAATTATCATGTATAAGCATGTATATTTATATATACATATATACATATCAAGTCTTTCATAGAATTATCAAGTATTAGTATGTATACATACATATATACACACCACATAATTCAATAATGCGCAATCAAGATAAACATGGTCACTTTCGATCCCATGTCTCAATTAACACTTTGTTGTCACATAAGTACTTGAAATAAATCACATAACAAGAGGATATATTATAGAGCCACTCCCGCAATGTAGATCCTGAAATGAAAACGGTTATCACGAGTGCGAGATGTCGGATGCATGTGAGTGATACATCGACCAAGAACACGATAGTATTATTCTAAGCACCCTAATGGTTACGACAAGGTACTCTTCTCCACTGTGATCAAATAGTGGAGGGTGGGTGCATGATGATGGGCTGGCGACCCATCACTATCACGAATCTCACGATTCGAGATGGCGATGCATCCTTACCATCGAGACAAGACAAGCATGCCGGCTGGACTAATGTAATGACAAGTAGATATTTACTTGACATTAAAATCAAGTAGGGATCGAGCTCGACAAAAGCGAACTCATCCATGTCAAGTGGATGTTAACTCATATTAAATCAAGTAGGAAGTGAGCTCGACAAGAGCGAGCTCGTTCAAGTGAAGCAAGCATGTTATCCACGACATGTTCACGATTAATCATATACGTTACTGATCGATGTATTTTATACGTCGATTTTATATGCTTCTATAACTTAAATTATGTTATTTCACGAGGCTTTTGGCTACTAATATATGTTTTCGGTGAGTTTTGTAAGTTTCAGGGTTTTATGTGAAAATATGCCAAACTCCAGGGTTTTTAGTGCAAATTTCAAGAAGAGCCAAAAGAAGAAAATTGAAGATGTGTGATTCTGGACACCTTGGACAGGTGCCCATTCTGCGATCGCAAGGTAAGGCGTATGGGGAAGCGGTGAAGAATTAAAGTGGAGACCTTGCGGACGCAAGGTACTCTACACCTTGCAACCGCAAGGTGGTCAGAATGCCCAGATTTCGTAATTTTTTCAGAGTTTCGATTGGATTACAACTCCCGAGTATATATAGAAGACGGATGCCAAAGCCTAGGATATAGAAAATCAGCTGGAAACAGTCTTAGGTAGATTTTAGATAGCTTTTAGATTGTATATCATAATTAGATTTTGTAAATACAAGTATTGAAGATCAAATCATGTCTCCAATCATCTCCATGTGTTGTTCATTGTCTATGATGAACTAATCATCCATAATCTAGGAGGTGGGAGGTAACTTGTATTGAATTTATGCTTTAATTCAAGAGGTATGTTCATTCAATTCTTGTTGATTGTGGTGTTTATCATTCCCTATATTATTTTGCTTTGAACAAATGAATATAATCGCAAATAATAAAGGCCTAGAGGTGTGGATAACTGCATGACCAATATGCATATGTCGTACATTGGCTCACCATCACAATAAATTGGACCTATCGATGCACGAGAGTGATAAGTTAGGGTCAGGTTCATACATGATCTAGGTGACAGATAGATCATAAATCTAGGTGACAGCTAGATTACAGTTCTTGTGCTTAGGATATAGAATGGGTGAGTTTTGCGGGGATGGAGGCTGAACCAATTGCTCAACAGACTATATCTATCTTTAGTGAACGAACCCAAGAAATTGAATGATAATTACTATGAATTAGACATAAAGGAGATACAAGTGAAACCCAGAATCCTAGATTGCCACTCACCATAAGATCTTCATATCTTGTAATTACTGCTAATTAGTTAAGCATCTAAATCAATAGTAGTTTAGAATAAATAATAATAAAAAACCCCTTTAGATTAATAAATTCCTATCAATAAATTGCTCTGTTTGTGATCACTTGTCTCTGTGGGTTCGACCCTTGCTTCCAAAACTATTCTATAATAGTCTTGTCCACTTGCAAGGAAAAAGATTAAAATAAAACATCGATCAGTTACCATAGGAGCTCAATTGAGTCTCGAAAATACAAGTGTCAAGTTGTCCATCGAATGATATTCAAGTTCCAAAGGCTAGTAATCTAGTCACATGGATTTCTACGTGTCAAAGGATCTCACCACGATCCTAGTAAGGTCAAATCGTTCCTTAACTCGTCTCCGTTGAGTCTTCGCTACAATTATTCCCAAGTAGAATACAAATGCTATATGCATTTCTATCCCTTCTCCATGTTCACAGTTCACGTATATCTAGGTTCGTATTTCATTAAGAAGTCTTAGCTCAACAAGTTCACCATTCCACCTATTAGTGGAATCAAAGCTCAATACATGTACACGAAGCAACTTTCAGTAGGGTACTCAAGAGTAAATCATGCTTTGAGCCAAGATATGAAATATGCTTATTAAATCATATTCATAATACAAGCAAGAGAATTCAATCATTAACACGGATCATGGTCATGCTTTCTCATACCACAACGTAAATTAGAAATGGAATTTCATATTCTCAAGACTGGACATAATTACGTCTCATAAGTCAAAATATTGAAATAGACAGGGAAGGTTATTTCTAGAATAAAACAAGTTAAGTTCATAACTTAATACTCACAATTCACATGATTCTCGAGGCTACCTAGATTGTCTAGGTTTACCAAATCAACAAGGTCACACACTATTCTTTCCACATTAAAGTCCTGGAGGGTTCAAGATAAACCATGTTATAACACTACGAGACTCCGTTGGAATTCTCTAAACGATAAGGGCCATGCAATATCTTCAAAGGATAAACTCATAGGGCATAGTCAAGATTCTTCAAAGTGTCCGGGCGATACTAACTCGCAAGACCGAGAAAATACAAGTGTGTCTTAGAAAATAACTTAGTTGTCTTCGCGACATTTCAAGTAGACTCTAAATGTAGAGTGCTAAGTATATATCATCCCGTAGACGGATCTTCTAACTCACCATCGTGGATTCCTAAAGACGTTCACAAGATTCTCAAGCAAGATTTCTAGCGAGTTAGGGTGGGTTCATGCTCATAAGTGACTCTTGTGAGTTGGGGTTCCTATCATTTTAATCTCCAATTTCCATTTGAAGTCTACTACAGTCTAGATTGCACTCTCACAAGAGACAAGACTTCATTTGAAGTCCACAAAATATCTCTAATCTTAGTTCATGATTTGACTATTTTAAATGTCCTTTATTCGAATTACACATTTGTAACCCAAGCGTCCATAATCCAACTAGTGATAAATTCACACTTACATTATCCAAGGACTTCTATTAGAGTCTTAAGCCCTGAAGCAATACAGATAACACCGAGTTGGTCTTACCCGATTAATTCTCGAGTTCTCGAAATTGCGACCGACGAACATGAAAGGTCATAGGAATTTATCCTAAGGATCAAATAAAAACTTTTATAATTAATTGACTCCACTTGGGTCAAATTACAAGTCCCAAATTCTAAGTCAAGGCACAAATTCGGGATTCAATAATCTTTTGGGTTTCTAAACCCAAATAACAAGTGATTTCATACCAAATTAGTCTCATAAACACAATAAACCCATAGAGATTCAAACCACATGTTCACTAATCAAAGCCCCAATTAAATCATCCCATTTAAACATGCAATAACATGAGGAACCTAGGGAGACAATCCTCCACAACCTAGCATCATTTTTAAGCTAGAGAGGGAAAGTAGAGGATGTAGTCACGTACCTATATCAGTTAACAAACATATTCGGATCGAAGATTGAATCGGTGAAACGTGTGCTACTCGCCAAGGGCTTCGATTTGGTGGTCTCCAATCAAAAATCGGATGGCAGGATCTCCAGCAATCAAGCATGCAAGATGAAGGATTCCCAAGCTCTCTTTCTCTCTCTAGGAACCCAACAAAACGATGGAGGATGAACAATGGCTGTCAATGTTTGAGTTTGGGGAGATGAAGGCTCAAAGGGTTCAATCCTAAGAATGAGTTATTAAGCCTCCCATTGGTTGATTCATGTGTTCCCTTGATTAAAACTCATCAAAGGGATGAAATTAAACATAAAAGGGTAAAAAATAACGAGGGGGTTTGAATTGGGTCGGATAGGTTTCAATGGTTCAAACAAAACATAAAAATGGAAAAAATCCCGTAATGCTGGTGTAGGGTTGGGCGGTCGCTCAGGGTGATGGGCGGCGCGCCTCTTTTCCCTTAGCGAGTTCTTTGGATTACGCGATCGCTCAGTCACTTGGCTGGGCAAGCGCTCAGGTGTCTGGAAGGCTAAAATGACTTGAAAACAAGTCCAAAATGTGTCCAACACAACCCTAAAACATTAGGGATGTTTAGTACACTCAAAACACGCCCGAAACAGGTCCGAACATCACCCGGAACAAGTAGAAATCGAGGGCGAAACTCTCGACGAACAATCAAACGATTCAACAACGGGTTAAACAAGGATACTACAAGCATGAACGGAAATTCTTGATCATGTTAAGGACTAGTAAACAAGGTCTAGGATTCAAGTTATCAAATCACGAGTCTCAAGACACAAAACGAGGCAAGCAGAAGGCAAACTAAGAGACCCTAAGGTCAAATGAAGCAAAAATGCTTCCGAACTCTTAACCAAGCATACAATGGCTAAGATTGAAGTTATACAACATACGAGATGGGTTATGCTATGGACTAGAGTACTCCTATAAGGTCCAACAATGATACACGAGCATAGGCATGTACAGGCATGACATCAAGTAACGTAAAAACGCATGGTTAAGTACTATAATAATTATATATATATATACTTATATAGGACTCCATAGAATTCTACTAGATATTACGGGAGGTTTAGTCACTCCGCTCTCGATACGTATACCCACGAACGTTGGCTCAATATGAATACCATGGGGATCACCCTCAAGAATGATAGTCTAACATCTCCAATCTCAACAACGAAACAAGAACAATGGCTCTACCGGAACGCAACACTTATTCTTGGTATAACTGCAACTCAGAAGCAACAAGGGAGAAGTAAGGCACTCTTAGACACAACCTTTGCACTCACGGGAATCTAGACCAAGAAGAACTAAGTACACCAAGTCCTATAATTGTTCAAAAGAACATGCCGGTAAGGCACTAACCAGAAAAATCGACAGAAAATACACGACGACACACCTAACCCAATCTAGGCCATGGATCATACCCTGGCTTATAGCTAACAAAAGCTATGATACCAACTGTGACGACCGAACCCGGATTCTGGAACGGAATCCCAAGGTCGTGACGTTAGGACAAGGCAAGAAGAGGACAAGCACAAGGTAAATAATAGTGCAAGTCGAACAATGGAGCTATCAAGCTCTAAACATGGATGTGCAATTGTATGAAAATACGGGTAAACAAAAATCAAAGATCCGGAAGCGTTAATATAGTGAATCCTCAAGCTAGAGAGCTCGAAAACTAAAGTAAATAGAACCAAGAGAGACTTGGTCTCACGAGGCTAAACACAAAACTCGTGTGCCGCAACATTGCAGACGCTGAACAAACCCTCGGCACTCCAGGCCGGTGTTTCCACAAGGAACCAATCCTGATATAACAATTACCCACGGCTAAAGCATACCGGGGTTAACCAATAATAAAACGACTAGAATTAAGAAAAGCCCCAAAGCTACTGCATGCCCGGGAGACAACTGGAATAAATACCATAAAGTGAAATATACACGCCTGACTAATAAAATCGGGGACATGAACGTACAACAAGACTATAATTGCTACCCAATAGTAAAGTTTATATAACTTTACTCAAGACATCCTTAATAGAAAGAAGTTAAAAATAAAAGAAACAACACAATGCTAAAGGTGACTCCGCGAGCTATGACTCGGAAGGAACGACAACTGCGACAATCACGAGCACATGACCTCAACACAGCTATCGATCCATGGTGCATAGGCAGCACAGCTACATGATCTACACGACCTCAGCACGGCTAACAGATAACTGCAAACTAGAAACAAGGCACGGAGTGAGTCATAAAGACTTAGTACACTACTACAGACTACAATATAACATAAGATGAAACATTGTTATAAAGGATCTCGTAATCGCGTTACTACAATGAGAGCCCATAGATACGTGTCGGATACTTAAGATACTCCAAAAGATACCCTTTCCTTCTCACTTACTAAACTGTCCAAATGAACCACGGTGAAATTCCATGTTCAACACAAACCAAATGAATTAGAAAGTACTTCTCATGAAAACATCACATGTTAGTATGTATAACTTTATATTTACACATCGAGTCATTCAAGGAATTATCATGTATAAGCATGTATATTTATATATATACATATCAAGTCTTTCATAGAATTATCAAGTATTAGTATGTAAACCTACATATATACACACCGCGTAATTCAATAATTCGCAATCAAGATAAACATGGTCACTTTCGATCCCATGTTTGAATTAACACTTTGTTGTCATATAAGTGCTTGAGATAAATCACATAACATGAGGATATATTATAGAACCACTGCCGCAACGTAGATCCTGAAATGAAAACGGTTATCACGAGTGCGAGATGTCGGATGCACATGAGTGATACATCGACCAAGAACATTACAGTATTATTCCAAGCGCCCTAATGGTTACGACAAGGTACTCTTCTCCACTGTGATCAAATAGTGGAGGGTGGGTGCATGATGATGGGCTGGCGACCCATCACTACCACGAATCTCACAATTCGAGACGGCGATGCATCATTACCATCGAGACAAGACAAGTATGCCAGCTGGACTAATGGAATGACAAACAGATTTTTACTTGGCATTAAAATCAAGTAGGGATCGAGCTCGGCAAGAGCGAACTCATCCTTGTCAAGTAGATGTTTACTCTAGTTATCTGGCAGAGTTGGTTGCCAATGAAAGTGAGTTGTTTTCTTTGGAAACTCTTTCAGAATGCTTTGCCCGTGGATGCTAATATTCAGGCTCGTAGAGTGTCGCTTGCTTCCCGCTGTCGTTGTTGTGGAGACACGCCCTCAACGGAATCCTTTTCTCATCTTTTTATTCATTCGGGGGTGGCAATCACTTTGTGGTCATTTTTTGCGGACCGTTTTCATGTGAACAAGCATTATACCAACCTTGAACACCTCTTCAGTTGTTGGTCTTCAGTTTCTCTTCGATCTCAATTAGGGGCGTCAATGTTAAGTGTCCTCGCTTTCACGTGTTGGGAAATATGGAAGGCTAGGTGTGCGGATGTTTTTGATAATAATAAGATGCATGTGGTTCAGATTAGAGCCCGGATTCTGCAAGGTGTTCGAGGTGCGATGTCCAGATTCACTCCGAAATCCTTTAGTAATCGTGTTGCATGTACAGCTTTGAAGTCGTTTCAGTTGCCAATTGGGGCTGTTCTTGTTAAGCGGGGGAGATGGGTTCGGTGGCAGACTTCGGAGTTTGGTTATAAGCTCAATACCGATGGCTCGTCTAAAGACGGGAGATGTACAGGAGGTGGGGTTGTTCGTGATGCTCAGGGAGTGTTTGTTTGTGCTTTCTCTATTTCGTATGGGACGGGTACAAACATGCAGGCGGAAAATCATGGCTCTTAAGGAGGGGCTTCAGATGTGTCGTTCCTTTATGCTTGACAATGTAGTTGTGGAGTCAGATTCGTTAACGGCCGTTAATGTTTTTTCTCGAGGTCATCAGGCGCCATGGAGATATATGTATTTACTTCGAGATTGTCAGGAGCTATTAGGTGGATTTGGGTTACATCACGTTTTTCGGGAAGAGAATATGGTGGCTGATCACTTGGCTGCTTTTGGTCATGATCATGGGAGCCAGATTATTTTTTCGGACTTTTTAAGCTTACCTGGGATGGTTAAGCGGGCTATGGCTTTTGATTATTCTGGCTTACATAGTTTTAGGAAATAGTTGTATGTTCATTTTTGATTGTCTGTCTCTTTTAGACCTCTTGGTCCGTGTGTTGTTGGTTATTTATTTCGAGGTTCAGGCTCCTTTGTCCCCCCCGTGTTGGGGTAAGGCTGGTTGTCCCCCTCTGTTTTTTCTATCTTGTTTTTAATAAATTCTGTAGGTGCCGCCCTGCTTGCTTTTTTTAAAAAAGTAGATGTTTACTCATATTAAATGAAGTAGGAAGCGAGCTCAACAAGAGCGAGCTCGTTTAAGACAAGCAAACATGTTATCCAAGACATGTTCACGATTAATCATATACGTTACCATAGGAGCTCAATTGAATCTCGAAAATACAAGTGTCAAGTTGTCCATCGAATGTTATTCAAGTTCCAAAGGCTAGTAATCTAGTCACATGGATTTCTAAGTGTCAAAGGATCTCACCACGATCCTAGTAAGGTCCAATCGTTCCTTAACTCGACTCCGTTGAGTCTTTGCTACAATTATTCCCAAATAGAATACAAATGCTATATGCATTTCTATCCCTTCTCCATGTTCACAGTTCACGTATATCTAGGTTCATATTTCATTAAGAAGCCTTAGCTCAACAAGTTCACCATTCCACCTATTAGTGGAATCAAAGCTCAATACATGTACACGAAGCAACTTTCAGTAGGGTACTCAAGTGTAAATCATGTTTTGAGACAAGATATGAAATACACTTATTAAATCATATTCATAATACGAGCAAGAGAATTCAATCATTAACACGTATCATGGTCTTGCTTTCTCATACCACAACGTAAATTAGAAATGGAATTTCATATTATCAAGACTGGACATGATTACGTCTTATAAGTCAAAATATTGAAATAGACATGGAAGGTTATTTCTAGAATAATACAAGTTAAGTTCATAATTTAATACTCACAATTCACATGATTCTCGAGGCTACCTAGATTGTCTAGGTTTACCAAATCAACAAGGTCACACACTATTCTTTCCACATTCAAGTCTTGGAGGGTTCAAGATAAACCATGTTATAACACTGCGAGACTCTGTTGGAGTTCTCTAAACGACAAGGGCCATGAAATATCTTCAAAGGATAAACGCATAAGGCATAGTCAAGATTCTTCAAAGTGTCCGGGCGATACTAACTCGCAAGACCAAGACAATACAAGTGTCTTAGAAAATAACTTAGTTGTCTTCGCGACATTTCAAGTATACTCTAAATGTAAAGTGCTAAGGTATATATCATAACTAATTCCAAATCATCCCGTAGACAGATTTTCTAACTCACCATCATGGATTCCTAAAGACGTTCACAAGATTGTCAAGCAAGATTTCTAGCGAGTTAGGGTGGGTTCATGATCACAAGCGACTCTTGTGAGTCGGGGTTTCTATCATTTTAAACTCCAATTTCCATTTTAAGTCTACTACAGTCTAGATTTCACTCTCACAAGCATAGGACTTCATTTGAAGTCCACAAAATATCTATAATCTTAGTTCATGATTTGACAATTTCAAATGTCCTTTATTCGAATTACACAATTGTTAATCCAACGACTAGTGATAAATTCACACTTACATTATCCAAGGACTTCTATTAGAGTCTTAAGCACTGAACCAATACCAAAACACCGAGTTCGTCTTACCCGATTAATTCTCGAGTTCTCGAAATTACGACCCGACGAACATGAAAGGTCATAGGAATTTATCCTAATGCTCAAATAACATCTTTTATAATTAATTTGACTCCAATGGGGTCAAATTACAAATCTTAAATTTTAGGTCAAGGCAAAAATTTAAGATTCAATAATCTTTCGGGTTTCTAAACCCAAATAACAAGTGATTCCTTACCAAATTAGTCCCATAAACACAATAAACCCATAGAGATTCAAACCCACTTGTTCACTAATCAAAGCCCCAATTAAATCCTCCCATTTAAACATGCAATAACACGAGGAACCAAGGGAGACAAGCCTCCACAACCTAGCATCATTTTTAAGCTAGAGAGGGAAAGTAGAGGATGTAGTCACGTACCTATATCGGCCAACAAACATATTCAGATCGAAGATTGAATCGGTGGAACGTGTGCTACTCGCCAAGGGCTTCGATTTGGTGGTCTCCAATCAAAAATTGGATGGCCGGATCTCCGGCAATCAAGCATGCAAGATGAAGGATTCCCAAGCTCTCTTTCTCTCTCTAGGAACCCAGCAAAACAATGGAGGATGAACAATGGCTGTCAATGTTTGAGTTTGGGGAGATGAAGGCTCAAAGGATTCAATCCTAAGCATGAGTTATTAAGCCTCCCATCGGTTGATTCATGTGTGCCCTTGATTAAAACTCATCAAAGGGGTGAAATTAAACATAAAAGGGTCAAAAATAATGAGGGGGTTTGAATTGGGTCGGATAGGGTTCAATGGTTCAAACCAAAAATGAAAAGGGAAGAAATCATGTAATGCTGATGTAGGGCTGGTCGGTCTCTCAGGGTGATGGCTGAGTGAGCGCTCAGTCCCCTTTTCCCTTACCTGAGTTGCTGGATTCTGCGCGGTCGCTCAATCACTTGGCTGTGCGAGCGCTCAGGTGTCCGGAAGGCTAAAATGACTTGAAAACAAGTCCAAAATGTGTCCAAGACAACCCCAAACCATTAGGTATGTTTAGTACACTCAAAACACGCCCAAAACAGGTCCGAACATCACCCGAAACAAGGAGAAATCGAGGGCGAAACTCTCGATGAACAATCAAACGATTCAACAACAGGTTAAACAAGGATACTACAAGAATGAACGGACATTCTTAATCATGTTAAGGACTAGTAAACAAGGTCTAGGATTCAAGTTATCAACTCATGAGTCTCAAGACACGAAACGAGGCAAGTAGAAGGCAAACCGAGAGACCCTAAGAGTCAAAAGGTCAAATGAAGCAACAATGCTTCCGAACTCTCAACCAAACATACAATGGCTAAGATTGAAGTTATAAAACATGCGAGATGGGTTATGATATGGACTAGAGTACTCCTATAAGGTCCAACAATAATACACGAGTATAGAAACTCCAAGGACACGATACACGCAAGGTTCAGTTTCACGCAACACGATAGAGACGAATGTGATACGTTAAGCATCAAAGTAAGATTAGATTTAGGGAATTTATTCCTTAGGAAGTTTAATACTCACAATCTACTCAAGATACTCAAGAAATGACCTAGGCTATAACCGAGATCACAGGGAAGACTACGCGAGAACGCTCAACCGAGTCGGCTTCCTACTATCGTCGAGTTACGACTTGTAACTTAAACAAGTTAAAGTCTTGAGGAACATAAATAACTAAAGTATATGTCTCTAAATGGCCTACAAACTCATCTCAAGATTCTCGTATCAAGTCAGACACGAGGTGTAACGGCCGTTTGGTTCTCACAGCAAGTAAATCAAGCACATGAAGGATCGGGGTCTTACACCGTAATCTCGAATATAATATTTATAAACAATATTTTCTAACACTAAAATATTTTTAAAATGTCTTAATCATGGTTAAGATTTCAAACTGTATAGTTACAAGTATACTTGAATATTTACTTAATGGTGGATATTGTTGAATATGTCATTATAAACAAAATGCACCCCTCACTCGCAGGAGAAGAGCTACACTAATTGCAGAAATGTGATAGACAAAAAAACCACAGCATTAATTGTGAAAATAAATTTAACAAACATCATTAAATAATTTTAGCAAGCACAAAATAGACATTGTTTAACACTCACAATATTTATAAAAAAATAAAATAAAAAATAAAAAAATAAAGAAATAAAGAAATAAAAAATAATAGTCGGGAAGAGTCGGGATTTGGGAATCCCGACAGGATTGATAGTTGGGACGGGTCGGGAATCCCAACGGGATTGATAATTATCCCGAATATCGTCCCGAAATAAGTCGGGACGGGAAAAATACCGACAAAGTTGGGATCAAGATTTGTCGGGACGGGTCAGGAAAAATGGGACTTTTGCCAGCCCTACCTGCAATCGCCGCCACAAAGAAATGTGTTTACCTTGCCTCGCTAAAACGGATAAATAAAATATCTTTAGCTTTCGTTAAGTCGAACTACTTTCTTCAAACGCCTCTTTTATAAGTTCTAGCTTAATTTCTACACTAACAAAACGCACAGCTTCCTCAACTAAGTTCTCTAATTTTCTTTATCTTCTTGACAATTATAGCACCTTTTTATTAGCGTATTTCTCTTAGCTTATTCACACGTAATTACTAAACAGGCTACAGATTTGCTTAATATCTCGATATTCAAGAACAAATGTATTACTATAATTGCAATTTTTCATATACCTCTAATAATGTATTTTCCAACCTATGATGTCTCACTTTCATACACGATTTTCCTAGTTGTCCCACTTTGTCCTCTCTCGTCCATGAGCATTAAAAATAGTGATGAAAAGTCATGTACATGAGGATTATTTTGGTCATTATGTTTGTGGCACAAAGTGAGATTTGGTTATAATATCATCATTTAGTTTGCCATTTCGTATTTAAAATATTTTTTCTAATTAAAAAAATAAATAATTATTTCAATAATCCAAAATTAGTTATACTTTGTCTTATATTTAAATTTAAAGTTTAAAAATGCATTACTTCAAAAAATGAAATTTAAATTTTATTTAATTAATTTTGTATCCTTCACTTTCTTCTGTCAATCCCAACATTCATATAGTCACCAGCACTATCACTTCAAATTTCACCATTAGTCTACAAGTTAATTTTTGATTTGATTTGATTTTCTTTTCTAATCTTGACTCCTTTCTTCGAAGTAGACCATTTTAAAACCCATTAATTATACACACCACCACCAGAACCTTAAATTTCACTTTTTACAAACCCAAATTCCATTTTTTTGAATTTTCAAATTTTCAATTTGAAACTGAAACTCATATGGATATTTGAAAATTTGATGATTTAGAAATCTTACAACATTGTATTTCATCTAAACCACCACTATCATCCCTACAATCATTCCCACCCCCATCCCTAACACCACCATCCCTACGGTCGTCAGCACCACCATCACCATCACCAAGAAACGCATTCACCCCGCCTTGCTCAAATGGAGACATAGAATCTCTTTAGCTTCTGATTAATCTGACTACTTTCTTCGAATGTCTCTTATTTCTTAGTTCCTATCCACTTTCGGTGTCAAAGTACTAAGCAAGGAGAGAATCTAATTTAGGATGTGACTACTTGAAATTAAGAATGTCGATTGGTGACATTCTCTTTCAATTAAAGGAGAGTAGTGCTAGAAGAAAAGAAAGTCGATAGCCATGGAAGGGGAATAGAGAGATTCTCACATGTAAGTTCCTCGGGTTCTATGAAGAAGAGCAAGCAAGTTAAGACAAAAAATGTTAGAGGTTTGGAACCCAGTTATGGAAAAAAGTAAAATATTTTGAACTCAATTATTTGTGAGTACTAACTATGGTTTTGTTTTTAGTATCTATAAGTTAGGACCAGTATGATAGTTTTTAAGGCCGCTTGTAGTAGTCTGAAAATTCAAATAAGTAAATTGTAGATTTAGCTTTCTTTTGTAACAAAAAGCACACATTCATCAATTGGTTCTTCATTTTTTTCATCTTATTGACATTATGACACATTTTCAAAATTCATTTCTCTTAGCTTATTCAACGTTAATAACTAAACACACTATATATTTTCTCAATATCTCGATACTCACCAACAAATATATTATTATAGTAACAATTTTTCATATATATCTATAATGTCTTTACAGAACATATTTAAGAAAGTAAAACCATATTATGTTTTTAGTTTCAAATAATTTTTTAGTTTCTCAACTGAGTTAGGGTATTTTTGTCATTTTAGAAAATATTGGATGCATTTTTAACGATAATGGTCGGAGGAGGAAAATTATAGATGGATGGATGGATGTATAGATGGATAGATGGATGGATGTAGAAGAGAAGCAGAAGATGTGTTGTATGTGCTAGTTACAGTTAATTTTATTAATGGTTAACTGACAAATAGGTTTAAATGATCTGATGATATGGTGAAACGAAAACAATATTGTTATCTTATAGGGGTCATAATGAAGTTTATCCTTACATTTTTTATGAAAGAGGAGATTAACTGAGAGGGAACCTTCCGAAGAAAGGCAAAACGTTTGGGAATGTGTCTAAACATATGCTTGTTTCTGCAATAGCTTTCTTCTACTAACTACTTTAAGTTTCCACAAAATGCACCGTATGTCTTGCTCCCTAACTGTATATTTGAATACTATATTGTTGTTCTGGACTAATTTGGGCACTTCTTGGTCTTAGCGGTTCTTCAGTTTGAGCCAGCTAAAACCAGCAGTGCAGATTCAGGGAAGACTGATAGCATACAGTATAGTCGCCATCTCTGTTAGAGTTTGCTAGCAACAAAGGAGTCAGAGGAAGTTGTGTTGGAAGGCCACTGTGTTTGCCTTAATCTGCATGGTCCATACATGAGTGGATCATACATGAGAATTTTGGAGGATCTAGAAGATGAAGTGTGTCTTGGAAATTATTCGGGTCCCATATAAAATACGGATCGAATAAAATCTGTCTTTTCGATCAAATCGAACGGAAGCAGAAGCGATGGATTTTAAAATCAATACAACGATATAAGAACATCAAAATTATGTGTATTAAATTATTTAAACTGAAGGAAGGAAAAAGAAGAATACCTCTTATAACGATTTCTTTTATCTTCAATCGTAACTTTCGAATCTAGAAATCTCGTAGACACCACGATCTTCCGATACGTTTCTTCCGATTAACAATAGTGTGTAGGCACTCAAATAATATTATTTAATTCCCAGCTTATTTTAGATCAGTAATCAACAAGGCTAGAAACCAAAATCACCGAAAGTCTTTGTTTAGCTCACAGTCAAAAACCGGTGGACAAAAATAAAACCAAACGAAGTTGTCTCACACTCTCACGAAATATAGACAGTAGTTGCTTTTATTATAGAAGTATATCACTTCTATTACTTGCCGCCCCTTTTTTTAAACCAACCCAGCAAACCATCTATATTTTAGTTTTAGTGGGAAATCATTTTCCACTACTCCAAGAGTTCATTTTGTTTTGGTTTTCTCTTGAAGCCATATCAATATCAATATCAATCTCAATCTCAATCTCAATCTCAATCTCAATATCAACTATTCACATAGCTTTATACTTCTTAATAATTATCTAATATAATTATTAATTAGTAATTATATAAATATCCAAAATATCTTATATTTATTCAATTCTCAATACAATTGAAATTATATGTTACCTGATATTCTCGGAATCAATTGATATTTATATATTAACCAGAAAACAATTTTTCATAAGCCTTTAGGAACATTAATTCTAATCTGTTAAAATAGAGAAGGTGTATCGGGGACCATGGACCTATAATTATAAGCTCAAATAAATTGAATAAATAATTAAACTCTTCAATTAATTTATTCGACTTATTAATTCAGATATTACTCCACTATAAATTCGGAATTGCACTCTTATAAATATAGAATATCTTACTCTACGAAATAGAGCAGTCCATTGATTTAATCATTACATATAAATTAATCCTCCATAGACAATTCGTAATTGAAGCTAGCTAGGTAATATTCGTTAACATTTTCAATTACATCTTTTCCTCATTTACCATTAATTCACTAGCGAATGGTTAATTTATAATTAGATTATAAATTAGATATCTCAAACCACTCAGTTCTAGAATTAACAAATGAGAGAACCGTCTTTCTACTTCTCGTAAGAAGGAATGTATTCCAGATTCGTGAATTCGTGAATTCATATTCTACCATTTAATTCAAATATGAATAAAAAATGCAAGTGCTGAGAATGTCATCGAAAGACAAACTTAAACGAACAAATCAAGAAACACCCTGAAATAAATAGAAGTTTATAACCACTCAGGATTAAGATCCATCTATATATGATCATCTAGAGATTTAATTTGATTTTACATTTCTATAACGAAGTTTATAGAAAAATTACAAATTAAATCGGTCCAAGTTCTATATGATCAAATCATATATAAATGCCCCCACTTAGATGTCTCTACATCGACGGTCCGGATAAGATGGTCGCATTCAAAATGTTTTGGGCCGCACTAGTGATGTTTTAATTAAAGATCTCATACTTTAATTAATATTATCACGGACTATAATTTTAAGTTTATTATCCACAATCTTAATCTTTTTGTATATAACACTCATATATTAAGATTATGGTTACAAAAATAAACTAGAGATTTTCTATAATGTTTAATAAAATACATACAATAAGTACAAGTATTCATAAATAAATGTTGCTTTCATAAATAGTTTAAAAACAATTCAAAATTACTTTAAGGGCACTATCACTAACAGTGTGCCGGCTCTGGTTTCTTCCTATCTCTCACAAATACGGCAACCCTCTAGAATCTTGAAAGACAACACTGTCTATTCTGTAAAAAAAATTTCCTCATTGATGGCATTGCAGGTTAATTTGGAATGTATAACTCTTAAATTGTATTGTTTTGTTGTTTAATGGTTTGGGTTTGACTTTTTTCACTTATCTGTAATGCCAATCTTAAAGATAAACATAAGAGTGCCATGTATTGTTGATAAACGTGTACATCACCAAGAGAGCCGTTGTATCCCCTGCTCTTGATTTGCTTAGTAAATACTTCCTTCCTCCCTAAATTATCGTCCTCCTTTTTTTTTTCGTTCGTTCCAAAATAATTGTTTAGTTTAAAACTTACATTTTTAGAACATCACTTTTACCACTTTACCCTTATTTTTTTACCTTATTTTAATTATGGGCCACATACATATAGACTTTAAAGGAAACTACACATTAAACCAATATAAATAATCAAGTCAATTGTTTTTTCTTAAACTATGCATCAGGTCAACTAGAACGATTATTTAGGGACGAAGAGAGTAATATTCTTTATGGTACGTGATTGGTCTAGACATGTGAACCCACTGCAAACTTTCACAAATCAGCCTATATTTTTTATGTGCTCTAAGTTTGCACCACCACTATCTTCCGTGATTTGGAATGCAATTGTTTTTGCATAAGTTACGGCCGGTCCATTTTTTGAATTTTTTAATCGCTAAAGTATATATATATTTTTTTCAATCGAAAAAAATTATTTTTTGTGATAAAATGACTATGATACCCTTAATAAATCGAGACGCGCTATAGAGGTCATTATTTTTGCATCGCTGTTCATCAATTTTATTTTATTATTTTTTGCACTTTGGTTCAATAGTTTAATTGTCTAGTTTAATTGCACTGCGATTCATCAAATTTATTGCATTAATTTTGCATTGCGGTTCAATAGTTTAACTGTCTAGTCTAATTGTACAGCAGTTCATCAATTTTATTGCATTAATTTTTGCACCGCGGTTCAATAGTTTAATTATGTAGTCTAATTGTACCGCGATTCATCAATATTTGTATTGTGATTCATCAACTTTATTGTATTATTTTTTGCACCGCGGTTCAATAGTTTAATTGTCTAGTTTATTTGCACCGCGATTAATCAATTTAATCTGATATTTTTGCACCGTGATTCAAAATAGTTTAACTGTCTAGTCTAATTGCACCGTGGTTCAAATTCGTAATGAAACAAACCATGTCATCAGTCTTCTTCTTCTTTCTCCTCCATCGTAAGCATTCTTATTCCTCCTCATTCACATTCGTCCCTACTGTGAAAATCTTTCAACCCAACACATTTTCATTAAAGTTTCGTAGTTAATGATTCAGAAAACTCGTTTACCTTTTGGAGACGTTGCCCCCGAACCCCCACGACAGGGCGCTGCCCCCTCGACCTGACAGGGCATGTCGATCTCAGTTTCGTTGCACAACATTGGTGATTATCGAATTCAAAGTATGTTGTTGGAGTTCTTGAAGAAGACAATGATATTTTCGGAACAATATTTCGAAAAGTGATCTTTTATGATTGAAAAAAAAACGATAAACTTTTGATATTAAAAACTTTAAAAAAATGGATCGACTAGAATTTTACCCTATTTATTTCCTAAGTGGGCTGTCCAATTAAAAGTTGGGCCAAGCCAACACTTACAGCTAGCTAAATAAAAGTTGTGAGAGAAGTTGTCATTTCCTTAGTAAAGTTACGTGTGAATTTGAGCTCTTTCAAGACATGATAATACTCTCTAATTAATATTTTTTAATGAGAAAATAAATGAGGGGGCATCAACCCACCTTCAATTGACACACATTAGAATGTCTCAACGTACATAATAACCAAACTCTACCTAAATAATTGGGAATCCCATGGGGCATCAAGCCACCTTATACTACACACAACAAACACTCAAACTATCCAATAGCCAATGAGGTATGATATTACGAGCTTGAGCTTGTGATATTACTACAAACTATAGTCTTAGTACCATTAGATCGAATCTACTTCGATCTCTAAACTGTTAGATCAAATATGCTATTTTCTAAGTAATGACATAGATATTCCAAATTATTGACAACTTAAACATTCAATGGCTCTAACACTAAAGCTCGTAATACTACTAAAAGATCTAGCTTATAGTATCATTTGTCATAGACATAGCGCAAAACTCTGCCTAGAAAACATGGAACCACATTCTCAAAAAATTAGTCAAGTAGACATCAGTCTCCACTCGATTCACCTCCCAAACTTTCAGATCTAAGGGGTAAAACCCAACATCATTCCACAGCTTTAAAGTGCAGAGGGAGAATGGGCCTTAAGTGAGTCCTTCGGGATCCTGGAAGCACCATACAAGTGTTAAATCCTCTAGGATCATATAATTGTAAGGTTGAAGCCAATTCGACTAGCTGAGCTCCAGTGTCTTTAGTAGGAGACATTGAAGTGGAAGCAGCCACTCGAGGCATGTCTGATTCCTCGTCATCGTCACTGAGGATGTTAAGCTTCGGAACCCTTTTCTGCTCAACTTGATTGACATAACCCCACATAAAAATGTTGTTGTCTGCTCCGTAACCATTCCTCAACATTATGAACAATGTCAGCTGGTCGATCATGATCTTCTGCATGGAAGGTCAAGATAGTAACTTATAAGTTCAAGCTCCATCTTACGTACCATAAGATGTAGATATGAATCAACAATACAACCTAAGCTTTCAGAAAAATCTATTTTGAAAATGCACACGAAAGACAATAAAGTCTTTACGATTTAACATTTTACAGCTACTTGCTTGTCTAAAATCATACTTCATCTAACTACTTATAAAAGTGTAGGTTGTCTCTTACAACATAATGTATGGACAAATGTACCCTTTAACATAATAAATCACTCACCATTAATTAATGTCAAAAGAGTAAATTTGTTATAGATCAATTAATTCAATGAATAATTAAATAATAGTTTGATCCCTTAACTTGTACCTATTGTCAAGTTATTTCCTACATTATTTAATTCAATTCATTTCGTCCTGTATTTTGATTTTTTTTCAATTTCCCCCACCTACCAGGATCGTTACAAATGTCGCCCAATATTTACTGAAATGACAAAAATACCCTTACTCGGTTGAGACACAAAAACCTTATTCAAAACTAAAAATATAATATGGTTTTACTTTCTTAAATATGTTCGGGAAAGACATTATAAAATTTATATGAAAAATTATATCTATAGTAATAGAATTGTCGGTTATTATCGAAATATTAAACAAATTGGTATCATCTTTAGTTATTACCCATGAATAAAGTAAGATAAATAAGTTTAAAAAATGTGTCATAATGTCAAAAAGATGAAAAAATGAAGTATCATTTGATGAATTTGTGCTTTTGTTAAGGACAATACGCATAAATTTATCATGCCAAATAATAATGATTAGAAAAAAGTGTCATAAATATTATAAATCACTTGCCATGAATTAAGGCCAAAAGAGTAAATTTGTCATAAGCAAATTAATTTCGTGAATAATTAAATAATAAATTGAAATGTCGCCCAATATTTTCTGAAAGACAAAATACCCTTACTCGGTTGAGAAACTAAAACTTTATTCGAAACTAAAAAAATAATATTGTTTTACTTTCATAAATATGTTCGGGAAAGACATTATAAGAGTTATATGAAAAATTGTATCAATAGTAATACAATTTAATTTAATTTAATCTAATCTAATCTAATCTAATCTAATTAATTTAATCTAATCTAATCTATCTAATCTAATCTAACTACTTATAAAAGTGTAGGTTGTCTCTTACAACATAATGTATGGACAAATATACCCTTTAATATAATAAATCACTCACTAGTAATTAAGGTCAAAAGAGTAAATTTTTTATAGACTAATTAATTCAATGAATAATTAAATAATAGTTTGATCCCTTAACTTGTACCTATTGTCAAGTTATGTCCTACATTATTTAATTCAATTTATTTCATCCTCAGATTTTGATTTTTTTCAATTTTCCCACCTACCGTGATTGTTACAAATGTCGCCCAATATTTACTTAAATAACAAAATACCCTTACTCTGTTGAGACACAAAACTTTATTCGAAACTAAAAAAAATAATATGGTTTTACTTTCTTAAATATGTTCAGGAAAGACATTATAAAATTTATATAAAAAATTATATCTATAGTAATAGAATTGCCGGTTAGTATCGAGATATTAAACAAATTGGTAGCATGTTTAGTTATTACCCATGAATAAAATAAGATAAATAAGTTTTAAAAAATGTTTCATAATGTCAAGAATATGAAAAAATGAATTATCATTTGATGAATTTGTGCCTATTGTTAAGGACAATACACATAAATTTATCATGTCAAATAATAATGATTAGAAAAAAGTGTCATAAATATTATAAATCACTTGCCATGAATTAAGGCCAAAGTAAATTTGTCATAAGCAAATTAATTTTGTTAATAATTAAATAATAAATTGAAATGTCGCCCAATATTTTCTAAAAGACAAAAATACCCTTACTCGGTTGAGAAACTAAACTTTATTCGAAACTAAAAAATAATATTGTTTTACTTTCATAAATATGTTCGGAAAGACATTATAAGAGTTATATGAAAAATTTACCAATAGTAATACAATTTAATTTAATTTAATCTAATCTAATCTAATCTAATCTAATCTAATCTAATCTAATCTAATCTAATCTAACTACTTATAAAAGTGTAGGTTGTCTCTTACAACTTAATGTATGGACAAATGTACCCTTTAACTTAATAAATCACTCACCATTAATTAAGGTCAAAAGTAAATTTGTTATAGACTAATTAATTCAATGAATAATTAAATAATAGTTTGATCCCTTAACTTGTACCTATTTTCAAGTTTGTCCTACATTATTTAATTCAATTCATTTCATCTGTATTTTGATTTTTTTCAATTTCCCCACCTAAGGGATCGTTACAAATGTCGCCCAATATTTCTTGAAATGACAAAAATACCCTTACTCGGTTGAGACACAAAACCTTATTCGAAACTAAAAAAATAATAATATGGTTTTACTTTCTTAAATATGTTCGGGAAAGACATTATAAAATTTATATGAAAAATTATATCTATAGTAATAGAATTGTCGGTTAGTATCGAGATATTAAACAAATTGGTAGCATGTTTAGTTATTACCCATGAATAAAATAAGATAAATAAGTTTAAAAATGTGTCATAATGTCAAGAAGATGAAAAAATGAAGTATCATTTGATGAATTTGTGCCTTTGTTAAGGACAATACACATAAATTTATCATGCCAAATAATAATGATTAGAAAAAAGTGTCATAAATATTATAAATCACTTGCCATGAATTAAGGCCAAAAGAGTAAATTTGTCATAAGCAAATTAATTTTGTGAATAATTAAATAATAAATTGAAATGTCGCCCAATATTTTCTGAAAGACAAAAATACCCTTACTCGGTTGAGAAACTAAAACTTTATTCGAAACTAAAAAATAATATGGTTATACTTTCTTAAATATATTCGGGAAAAGACATTATAAGATTTATATGAAAAATTGTATCAATAGTAATACAATTTAATTTAATCTAATCTAATCTAATCTAATCTAATCTAATCTAATCTAATCTAATCTAACTACTTATAAAAGTGTAGGTTGTCTCTTACAACATAATGTATGGACAAATGTACCCTTTAACATAATAAATCACTCACCATTAATTAAGGTCAAAAAGTAAATTTGTTATAGACTAATAATTCAATGAATAATTAAATAATAGTTTGATCCCTTAACTTGTACCTATTGTCAAGTTATTTCCTACATTATTTAATTCAATTCATTTGTCATGTATTTTGATTTTTTCAATTTCCCCACCTACCGGGATCGTTACAAATAATGCCCAATATTTCTTGAAATGACAAAATAACCTTACCTCGGTTGAGACACAAAAACCTTATTCGAAACTAAAAAAATAATATGGTTTTACTTTCTTAAATATGTTCGGGAAAGACATTATAAAATTTATATGAAAAATTATATCTATAGTAATAGAATTGTCGGTTAGTATCGAGATATTAAACAAATTGGTAGCATGTTTAAGTTATTACCCATGAATAAAATAGATAAATAAGTTTAAAAAATGTGTCATAATGTCAAGAAGATGAAAAATGAAGTATCATTTGATGAATTTGTGCCTTTTGTTAAGACAATAAACATAATTTCATGCTAAATAATAATGATTAGAAAAAAGTGTCATAAATATTATAAATCACTTTGCCATGAATTAAGGCCAAAAGTAAATTTGTCATAAGCAAATTAATTTATTGAATAATTAAATACTAAATTGAAATGT
>CM028378.1:109858795-109899394 GCA_013146195.2 Codonopsis lanceolata | reverse complement strand
TAGATTAGCCAAGCTATCGGCTACCTTGTTTGCCTCAGCAGGTGAGAAAAAATAAATCGCCCGCGACACGGAATGGACAATCTCGAGCGATGTAAGAATGCACCCCGGGGAAGTTTGTGGCCTTGAGACACTCAAAAGAACCTTGGAATCGCTTCCACAATGGCATCATGGTGACCATTTTCAAACAACCATTTAACACCAAAATAAAGTGCTTTAATTTCAGCAACCATGTTAGAGCAGACATGATAGTATTGAGAATAAGCATAGATGCAACGACCCATAGAATCACGAACAATACCCCCTCCACCACTTAAACCCGGATTGCCCCGACTAGCACCATCCGAAGTTAAGCTTAACAATACCACCTGAGGAGGACCAAAACAACGACCGAATCCGAATTTGCCGTTTACGACCAAACTGAATTTGAGTAGGCCTAGAGAGATCTGAAATATGATAACCCGCAGCCAGAAGACTATTCTGAAAATCAGAGGAGATATTGGCAGCTGCTTTAGAGACAGATATACGATTATTGTCAAAAACTGCCGCATTGCGATGCTTCCAAATATGCCAGAGAATAAGCGAGGGGAGCAAAGTAAATGGAAGCGCTTTACTGTGTAACCACCATGAGAAGCAGATGCTATGGATAGAACCTGTCTGGGCCGAAACATCAAAGAGAGCACCGAAGTGCTGCCATAAGGAAGAAGCAAACAAGCTGTCTATGAAAACATGCTGGAAAGTTTCAATGTGGCCTTGGTCGCAGCAAGAGCATTTAGATGCCAAGGAGAGCCCCTTTTTTCTGAGCGCTTCATCAATAGGTAGTCTTCGGCCAAAAAGACGCCAAATAAAGATGCTAATGTGTTTAGGCAAAGCCTTGTGCCATATAAATACAGAAGAAAGCAGCCTTGGTTGAGTGTTTCGAATAAGAAGGAAGACCGAGGAAAGAGAGAAAGAACCAGAAGTTGAAGCAGTCCAAAATGGCCGATCATCAGATTCATGAATTGAGATAAGCTGGGAACGAATTTGGGCCTTAGCAGCATGGGGAAGCCGCGACCAATCTTGCTGGGACGTAACCGAATCAAGCAACAGCTCACTCACTGTATTACTATAACAATCTGGAGGTTTGTCCAAAGTAACATCAAAAATCCATTTGTCGAACCAAGGGGAACATTGGCCCTTTCCAATAACCCAATAGATGTACGGTTCAGCTATATCTCGAGCCCTAATGATATAATCAAAAGCTAAAAACACATTAAATATCAGTAAACAAATAATATATTAATTTTAACATACTTTACACAAGCACCTTCAAATCTCCATTATATAATCAAGTAACGTGAAAATTAATTTGATTTATATAATTATAGAGTTTTAAAAAAATGATTAAATTGATTGAAAATCTTACAAAGTGGATCGGTATGTAATTTATCCAAAAACAAGAGGTTAAAGATGGAATTTTCGATCGAGCATGATGGCGGCATGACCGGTTTTGTGGGTAGATTCTTAATGTTCTTGATCATCTTTATGGTAGGGGTGAGCTTGGTTCGGGTTGGTCCATTTTTTTGGAAAAAAATAGAAAACCGGAACCAGACCAATAATCCGGTTCTCAAAAAATTTAGAACCAGAACCAACCCAATATGTGTGGGAACCAATACATTGGTTCGGTCCAGAACCAATCGAAGACGTATCAGAACCAGGACCAAACCAATACTATGATTTCTTTACTTTTTAACTGTTTAATACAAATATATAATGAAATTTTAAAGACTTAAACAAGCCAAAGAATAGGGTAAACTAAAAGAATTTGAGACCGAAAAACTTTAAAATTATCACTACACAGCACAACATATGAACATACATAAATCTTAAAGATCATAATTAGTGATATTGATAAGTGAAATAGGTGAACCTAACATAAATCTATGAGCTTATCAATATCATTTTTTTCTCCATAGACCACATCAAAATTCATAAGTTCTCTATGAGCTTGTAATATTGCTTATATATCTTCTGTCAGAGCTTTTAAATTCAGTTGTTAAGATCTCTGGGCCAAATTATGTTTCTAGCTGATGATTGTATTAATTTAAGGCGAAAGCCTCATGCAAGGGTGTCATTTTTTGCAGAAGTAAAAAAGTTAACAATGAGTTCTATTTCAACTTTAAATTAATGAGAGCTATATTGATAAATTACAAGGCAATAGGTGTATACAAAAAAGAATCATCAAGAACAAAGTTGTACTGGGTTGTTCTTCATTTTTATGTGTGCATTAGTGCATCTGCACTTTGCCTTCATCTTTTTTCCATAGATCACATCATAATTCATAAGACTCTGTATAAGCTCGTAACCCATAGAGTTGTGTGTGTGTGAGAGAGAAAGACAGGGTTTGGTACCTTACAACCCAAAGAAGTGCGCGATGCGCCGAATGAGCGGATCACGAGATTCCGGTGAGAGTCGAGATGCAAAAGAGGAGAGAGAGAAGGCGAATCGGAGAGCGAGACAATGCCGAAAGAGATGCGATTTAGGGCTGAATCTTCAGTCTTCAGACTCTTCACTCTTCACTCTTTAGTCTTCGATTGAGATAGAATTTGAGGGGAGGAAGGCAGGAAGGAAGCTACTCTTCACTCTTCAGTCTTCGATTCATCGATTGGGATAGAATTTGAGGGGAGGAAGAGGGCGGCAGGAAGCTGCTCTGTCGTGGCTGCGCATAAGTGATTAAGAGCTGAGAGCATACAATACTGAATACACGATTATATATCACATAAAAGTATTTATATTTTCCAATCTAGGGTTTTATTTTGTAGGTAAAAAAAAACATTAATAAATAAGTAAATATATATATATTGGTCCGGTCCGGTTCCAGAACCAATTTTCAAAATATAAAACCGGGACCAGACCAATTATTCGGTTCTTAAAAAATTATGGACCAAGACCAAACCAAAAAATTGGTTCGGTCCAATTTTCATTGGTCTGGTCCGGTTCTTTGGTCCGGTCCGGTTTTTAAAAAAACCTTGCTCAACCCTACTTTATGGGACAGTCGTATGATTTAAAAAAAGAAAGGTTAAAGTCATAATTTTGGGCCAGGTATGAATGGCTGGCTTTGTGGGTAGACTAGTTTTAGGGGATAATTGTGGGTCGGTACCATTTGGTGAAATTGTAACCGTTCAGCTACCATCTATATTATAAAACAGCTAGATAATTTAGTAGAGCTATTTAGAGGTTAAGATTAAATTATCTTAAAAAGTTTAACGATTGAGATTCACCTTCACATTCACATGTGCAAGTAGTTATCCATTTTTAACTCTCTATATTTTCTTCCTCTATTACATGTCACCCCCTACAATTAATATTATGAGTAGTCACCTATTTTATTCTCCTTATATTTTATCTTCGCATTACAAAGTCATACATTGCAATTAATCTTCTGAAGTCACCCCTTATAAAACATCAACCTATCAACTATCACTTGAAGCAATGTACCAACGAGCTCTAGCTCAACTGGTACTGCTCACTTCTCTTAACGGAGAGGTTGGGTGTTCGGGTCTCACTAGAGACACCCTGGACTTTACAACTCTCAGTAGAGAGGTCGGGTGTTCAAGCCTCTGAAGAGGCATCGTTGTTGTTAAAGCCTTATCCAAAGGCCCCATCTAGCTACTCACTTATCTTAACGGAGAGGTTGAGTATTCAAGCCTACCGAGGCACCCCGGGACTTAACTACTCTCAACCGAGAGGTCGGGTGTTCAAAGCCTCACCAGAGGCACCATTTGTTCGAGCCACACCAAAGGCATCATATATATATAATTGTAGCCTTTCAAGGCATTAAAAATAATAAAAATAAATTTAAAAAAAAAATGTACCCTCCAACTATAACATTTTTTTTAAATCTCACATTCTATTTAGGCATTAGTTCACTCTATCTTATTCAATTTATTTTGTGGTTTTTGTTTGCGTAAATTTTCATTTTTAAGTTTATTTCAATTAACATGTGTTGGGTTGGTGTGTGTGTGTGTGTGAGAGAGAATGCTTTTTGATGCTTAATTATACTCTTTTAAGATAAGTTATAAATTTTCTTTTAAAATGAGTTATAAACTTTTACGGCCAATAAAATACGTTATTTCATTAATTTTCGGGATGTTGGTGTGTAATTTACATTAATACGACCCCTAGAAAATCTTAAGGATATATTAATTTATTTTCATCATGCTTGGTTCATACATTGATCACGCTCATACTGACAACGTGTCATCGGCACAATCACAAGTTTATTTTTTATAGAATAATGCACATCTTCTCATTGTTGTGGTTTCGTTTGTTGGGACATGTGTATTGTTTCCATTGATTTAAATGCCAATTTTTTTTTTTTTAGCTTTTGGGGTTGATTAATTTTGATAACTCACAATTTCGTTTGCTGGGGCATGTGGCTTTTAGTGTACACATGAGTTAAATGTTCGACTAAGAAATTTAAAATCCATCTTACATCCAATTCCTCGTGTCCTAGTTTAAAAAAGCTTAAAACACATTAAATATCAGTACACAAATAATATATTAATTTTAACATATTTTACACAAGCACCTTCAAATCTCCATTATATAATGAAGTAACGTGAAAATTAATTTGATTAATATAATTATAGAGTTTTAAAAAAAAGGATTAAAGTGATTGAAAATCTTGCAAAGTGGATCGGCATGTAATTTATCCAAGAAAAAAGAGGTTAAAGATGGAATTTTTGGCCAAGTATGATGGCGGCATGACAGGTTTTGTGGGTAGATTCTTAATGCTCTTAATTATCTTTATGGGCCGGTTGTATGATTTTTTTTTTTTAAAGAAAGGTTAAAGCCAGAATTCTGGGCCGAGTATGAAGGCAGCATGGCTGACTTTGTGGATAGACTAGTTTTAGGGAATAATTGTGGAAATTTTGTAGCCATGTGGAAGAGAAAAATAGCCTAAACATTGGACAGGCCTGATCCAGCTAAATCAGCTAGGATGTTCATAAAAAATCTCGAACCCATTTACCTGGAAAACATGCGGTATCTCCCTTATGGTAACTTCAGTAAGATAGTTGAAGTAGGAATTCGTATCGACGAAGACATACGCACCGGACATTTAAAAGTCGGTACACCTCCTAGTTCATTTCACTATTCAATGGGAAAAGTAGCAGCATCAGGATCAACTGTCCACATGGTGGAAAATATGCCAAAAATACCACCAACCAACTTCCCTACCTAAAACTACAGCACTGTACCATGGTCCTACGGAGTAGATAGATTCATCAATACAATTGGTGGAAGTAATGGTCCAAACAGAAACTTTTGAGGACCAAACAAGGGAAATAGGCATTTTGATGAATTACAAGCTCCCCTATCACTAATACTGCAAGGGCTGATGGCACACGGGGTACTGAAGCCATTGGAAAACTACAGGCCACCGAATCCTCTGCCTAACTCGTGGAATCATGCCCAGCATCGTGAATACCATCGCTGCAATGATCATCCCACCGATAAGTGCTACCTACTCAGGGGTGCAATCCAGGATCTTATAGATGATAAAGTCATTGAGAAACCTCACCCCAAGCCAAATGTAGTCAATAACCCACTACCTCAAATCAATATGATTGAGGTCAATGAAGAAAGCTATGTACCCACTAAGTTTGAAAGGAATAAAAAGCCATTGCCTTACATCATTGTTCCTCTACAAGGAAAAGAGCTTAGCTGCAACATGCTCTCTTGGGACACCATCTTAGGCAACAATTAAACTATGTGTAGCACTGAGAAAGCTAATTGGATTGGTGGGGATGTCAATCATCTTACCAGATCTGGTCGGGCATACCAACCAAACCAGGAAAGTGGTGACCACTCTGGGAAAGATAAAGAAGTTGACACTTGGGCTAAGAGCATGGAAGATACCCTACTAGCTCAGATGAAGAAAACCCAAGCTAATATATCCATCTGGGGATTATTATGTGCTTTCAAAAGTCATTGCGACACACTAGCCAAATCTTTAAGTCAGGCAGTTATCCTTATTGAAACATCTCTAAGCTAACCGACCCAAATGATCGGAAATATACATTTTGGGAATGTGATTATATTTACCGATTTGGATCTCGCAAAGGAATGGACCAACCACATTGACGCTTTTCACATCACTATAGGGGTCATGGAAAAAGAATTCATCGGGTATAGACAACGACTCATCTCTCGAATGTATGTCCTACAAGCGCATTAGCAAAGCGGGGACAAAGATCTCAGATTTAGCTCCTTCATCACAGATAGTAAGGGCATATGACAAAACAAGTCGATGTGTCCTAGGGGTGGTAACTCTGATGATGACAATTGGGCCGTTGACTATGCTAGTTGAATTCCAAGTCTTAGATATTCCTGCCACTTTTAGTTTATTACAGTGACGTCCTTGGATCCATGGGGTAAAAGGGGTAGCCTCTTCGCTACACCAACGTGCCAAGTTCATCCACGATGACCATATAATTATCATACTTGCTGATAAGATCATGGAAAACAAAGAAAGTGGGGATATTCCAATCCTCGAGATAGAGCATGATGACACGTGTATCTTCCTAAGTGGTTTTGAAGTCATCCCTCAGGCCAAAGTCAGCGCAATTGAATGTGGGTGAGAGACTAACATCACTGGAAAGAAAACCACAGTCTTCAGAGATATGGTCCCATTAAACATGCTCCGAAAAATGAACTATATGCTTGGTTTGGGCCTTGCGTAAATCAACATGAGTGATCAATTTAGTCTAGGATGAACTCAAAGAATGTACTCGTCCATTTGGTTTAGGATACAAACCTACACCAGCTGAGTTAGCTGCGGTCATGAGACAAAAGCGTGAAATGAATAAGGCAGAACGTGAAAAGCGGTCTTATAAGGATCCTCCTCTACAGCCATATAGAAAAACTCTGAATGGGTGTTTTGTAAGGAAATGAGAAATGGATGCCTATCTCATGTTCCCAGAGCCCTGGATAGACCAAAATGGGAAAAGACACCTGGTTGGGAAATATTCGAAGATGTTAGTCTCGCCACCAAAGAAATGGAAAAAGTCATCCTAGAGCCCATCAAGCATAAAACTGTGACGGTCGAAAATACCTGGACTATAGATCAAGATGACGATGCCTTGGCTCTATTTGGTGATGACTTCATGGGGGATAGTTTCCTGGGTATGATTAACCAAGGAACTAGGTATGAGGAGCTCCCAGCTGAATTCGAAGCTATTGCTAATAACCCCCTACAAAATTGGTATACAACGGCTGGACCGCTCCTGACAATAGAAGACTTGGTGGAGCGTTTCGAATACAACCTTCCCCCTGTTTCCTTTTTCCCCTCGGACTGGTCACCTACCAGCCCACTCCATGAAATTGAGGACCTCAAACCCCAAGACCTCAATAATGTAACCAACCCTGTAACCCCTAAAATTAATAATGAAAGTCTCGATATCTGTATTCCTTGGTTGCACATTACTCTGTTTTGTTCATTTTATACGTTCTTCAAAATCAAGTGTTAGTTTTGAAATTAACAAAAATATATGCTACTAGCGTGGCTTGAAACAAAATATCTAGAAATATACCACAAGGCTACCTGATGATACATTTTGATATAGTTCTGTTTTCATTTTATTTATTTAGATTTTCAAAATTAAGTGTTAATTTTGAAATTGATAAAAATTAGTTTTATGAATCTACAAGAATTATTTATCCCAAAGTTAAATCAACACACAAAATTGGTAAATTTATTGCTTTGAATTTCCTTATTAGGTTTTATTATATATTTATATTTACTCATTTTATTCAATTGTAATGGATTACACTTTTAATTATATGATGAATATAATTGCATGGTGCATGGATATGGCTCAAGTTTTCTTTATGCGATGGTTGATAATTGGTTTATTTTATTTATTTAAAATACAACATGCTTGTCGTGCCTCTACCTATACATTCTGAATGTAAATTCTCTTCTCATCTAAATCCCCTCGTATGTTAAAACAAGAGTTTTTGAATTTTGTAATTTATTTTGAGAAGACGGAGACCATAGAAAGCAAAGGGGAACTTGGAGACAACAGAAACACTTAGAGAAGTTCTTCGTTTTTCTCGCTTTAACGCGTTTATTCAAACTTCTCACTTTCTTGAGAAAATCGTTAGACTAGGGGTGATATCCATGTCACGTAATTTCTATATGATGTATATATGTTATGCATGATATAATTGTGTAGTATTATTTGATGAGATCAAATAATAATATTTGATGAGATCAATTAACTTTAAAATCCCTCTTTAAAATATTAAGTTTATGTCTTCCAAATATGTGACACTCGTCATGGTCAAGATCATTCAATAATAGGTCTACCAAAGCATGAGTACCTTGATTTATCTTAGATGAGATACGATGGAATAAGTTAGTAATATTCAACTGTCATATAATTGGGTCCAACTTAACTAAGCTAAAATAATTCGGTTGTAAGCTTAGACACATGTAATAGAGATATAATCTATAAGATAGATTAAAATAAAGAGTTATTCACCTAATTGATCCAAGAGTTACATGGTGATGTAATTGGAAAAATTATTTTCTACCTAAATAATCAAATCTTGGGTGATCGGCCAAAGCTGACTTAAGATGAGATGAAATATGAATCTTGGCCCATTAGAAAAATATTTGATATTTTTCTGAATTAATGGTGAGGGTCATTAATTTGATATAAAATAGTGGGAGCTATATTTATAAAGTCCTTAAATATAGTTTGTATTTAATGATACTTATTTCTGCATATTTTGTGATAGATATCCATGGCTGCTAATATTTAAACTCAAACTTTATCATTGTGATCGGTCCTTGAGAAGGACAAGTTGTCTCGAAATAACTTCCTAGACTGGTACAAAAATTTGAGAATTGTTCTTAAACATGAAAAGAAGTTGTATGTGTTTGAGAAGCCCGTACCTGTTACACCTGCTACTAGCGCTCCTCATGTAGCGTTCGCTTCCTATAAAAAGCATGAGGATGATGCTTTGGATATTGGATGTCTCATGCTAGCTACCATGACCTCGAGCTTCAAAAGCAACATGAGAACATGGGCGTATGATATGATCGTACATTTGAAGAAAGCTCTACCAATAGCAAGCTAGGCAAGAACGATTCGATGTCTCAAAGGCTTTGTTCCAAAGCAAGCTGGCAGAGGGAGCATCTGTAGGAACTCATGGGCTCAAGATGATTAGGTATATTGAGAACCTTGAAAGACTTGGCTTTCCTTTAGGTCAAGAGTTGGCCACTGATCTAATCCTGATCTTGCAATCGTTGCCGGATAGTTACAATCAATTCATCATGAACTACAATATGAATGAAATTGATAAATCACGCCAGATTTACTCAATATGTTGAGGACTACTGAACAAAACATCAACAAGGGCAAGGATATGACCATATTGATGGTCCATGGAAAGGGTAAATGGAAAAAGCAAACCTCTAAGAAATAAGCATCGTGCTAATGGGAATGCTAAACCAAAACCCAAGGATAAGGCCTTAAAGCCCAAAGGTGGTGTAGCTAAAGAGGGAACTTGCTTCCACCGCGTGAGATTAGACATTGGAAAAGGAATTGCCCAAAATACCGGAAGAGCTCAAAAGCAAGAAGGTAAGCGAGGCTTCCACTTCAGGTATTTTTGTTATATAATTTAATATGTCTATTTTTTCATCATGAGTATTGGATACTTGATGTGGTTCTCACTCACATTTGTACTAATGTGCAGGAACTAAAGAAAAATAGAAGATTGACCGAGGGCGAGGTGGACCTATGCGTTGGAAATAAAACAAAAGTTGCTGCATTAGCTGTAGGAGCTTACTATTTGACCTTGCCTTTTGGGGTTGTAATACAGTTAGACAATTGATGCTATGTTCATGTTATTAGCAGAAATATTATTTTGGTTTCTTGTTTGGACAAGAAAAGTTTATCATTTGTTATTAAGAGTAATAGTTGTTCTATTTATTAAAATGAAATGTTTTATGTTAAATTGTCTAATGGATTTTATGTCGTTGATCTTGATACACCTATCTATAAACATTAATACTAAAAGGCTTAAAAGCACTTTGATTTGATCAAATGGGTGAATACTTAAGCCAAGAATTTGATGATCATCTAAGAGAGTGTGAGATTTTATTCCAACTCACTCCATTTGGAACACCACATGGAATGGTGTGTCTGAAAGGAAGAATCAAACTTTTTTAGACGTGGTTTTATCTATGATGATTCATGATGCTCTTTTACACTCTTTTTGGGGATATGCACTACTTACAACTAATTTTATCATTATTCGTGTTTCCCGATTCAAAAGACACCATGTGAGATATAGACTGAGAAGTGTCTCAGTATGCCTTTAATGGAAATTTAGTGTTACGAAACTTATGTAAAATGTTTACAATCTGATAAGCTCGACCCTAAATAAGGTAAATATTATTTTGTGGGGTATCCTATGGAAACAAAAGGTTACTATTTATACAATTTAGTTGAGAACAAATAGTTTGTTGCTCGAATTGGTGTATTCCTAGAAAGGAGAGTTTATCTCTAAAAGAACAAGTGAGAGAAACGATAAACCTTGTGTTTACAAGAAAATTAGTGGGAGCTCAGTAATATATTTGGTCTCGTATGTAGATGACATACTATTCATTAGAAATAATATTCATACCTTGCAGTCTATTAAAAGTTGGCTATGACAATATTTTTCAATGAATGATTTAAGAAATACATCCTATATTCTGAGAATAAAGATCTATAGAGATAGATCGAGAAGGTTACTTGACCAGCTATATTGTATGTGTTTAGTATGATAAGCTGAGCACGTACTAGTCAAATCCAGGTGATGGTCATTAGATTGCTATCAAGAATATCCTAAAGTACTTGGGAAGGACTAAGGATACATTCTTGATTTATGGAGGCGATAACAAGATCGTTGTAAAGGGTTACATTGATGCTAGCTTTCAGACCGATAAAAATAATTATCAATTGCAGTTAAGGGTTTGTGTTTTGCCTTTGTAAGAGGAGTTGTCCTCTTGTTCAGCAAAAACATGATAGTCACAATGAATCTATGGGCATTAGAGATGTTCCAGATTGATTATAGTGTAAGTGGGAGATTGTTGGTTTATACCCTAGAGGCAAATCTATTTCTCCATGTATCATTATTTATTGAGGTATTTATTTATTATGTATTGTTTGTTTATTGATACTAATGCATCATAAAGCCCTTAGAATAAATATGTTATTCTTAAATATCCATAATCGAGTATTATTATTAATAAAGACAATAATAAGACACGGAGACTAGTATGTGTTGAGACTCATATAGTTGATATCAGTCTACACATGGGTGCGTGTTAGGTGTAACGACGTACTAGATTGATCCGCATGAGAATGCTACGTGGATCGTTACGTGAATGTTATAAGCGATTCTCATATTGACAAATTTGTTCGTTGTCCTTCGACTTGAAGTCGTTATATACCCTAAATGAGGAGTTGTGTATTTTTATACCGATAAACGTCATTATGTAACAAGGTGATTATAAAGTAAAATATTGGATATGACACGAATCATGCTGAAGATATGAAGGATGTAGATAGAATTTGTCCTTCCTACATAACAGGAGTATAATATTTATGAGCTCTTTGATGAGTGAGACTTAAGTAAATGTATGTCCGTGCGCAAATAAATTAATATGAGATATTGAGTTTATTATATAAGTCTACCCGAAGATCAAAAAACAAAGATTAAACTATAACAAGGATAACACGTTTCATGCCTTGTGTTTAATCAAATATTTGGACAAAGGGAAAAGAACTATTTTGATCACAATCAGTTATTTGTAATCACCGATAATTCCTATTACTTGGGTAGCAATGATGTATTGCTAGATGCCGCTTATTGTTTATAATTAATTATATATTTGATATAGTGATTAATTATTGCCAACGTTATATAGGAACCTATTGGGTTACACACTTAGAATGAGTTGGATTAGAATTTATTTGAGTCATTAATCAGATTAATGGGCTCAAGGTAAAATAAAATGAAGACCATAATATAATCCTAGTTAGACTAGGACTTATAATGGCCGGCCCATATCTCTCTTTCATATATATATATGAAGTCTTCTTGATGAAAAAGAACGAGTGTTAGACACACTAAAGAAATTTAGGGTTTTTGTGAAATACTAAATTCGTAGTGAGAAAAATCAGGGATTAGTTATTCGTTAGACAAAAGATTTTCTACATTGATTCAACAATTTTCTAGCACAGAATTGTTTGATTAATCTTGTTCAATCAATTCGTATAGATACCATAGAGAAGCCTTGCAAATCGTTTGTTGGGGTGATCGTGATTCAAACGTAATTTTATTGAAGATTGTTCGTTCTAATATTTGGATAAATATTCTAAATTTAATTTATATTAATTCATATAAATCTTGGTATGATTAAAATTTTGTTACAACATCTTGTTAATTTGGATTAAAACCCAACAACCTACATTAAACATTTCATGTTTATATTATTCAAACGCCTCTAGAGAGGCTCAAGTTATATCCTTTACATGCCTCCTTACTAGCCTTCTCCATTGCTGATGTGGCGACTCCATTGTTACACAAGTTGGCAAATGCTCGCATATGTTTCCAGCCGTAGCGTGTCAATGATCCGCAGTGTGTCTCAAAAGTCCGAACCTGCATGTGGTCAAAAAATCAAATAAGTGACCAACAACCTTTTAAAATCAAACAAAATTCAAATTTGAGAATTTTATACAAGGAATGAAGTTACCATAGATTTAAGGCATCCCCAGTCATCCACAACAGGCCAACCCTTATCTCTGATGAACCCAAGGATCGAATTGCCCTTTCCTTCCCCAAATAAGTGCGACCCGATCTTGTTCATGCTACCATCCAAATGTGCCCTATAATGTTTTATATCTGTAATCTTTGTGAGAAGCTGTGCCTTCTCTTCGGATCCATCTGTTAATTTATTGTACTGCAAAAGATGGTTATACATTACAAGGCTGGTCTATTGATAAGAATGATGCCGTTTGTAGGAAATTATGAGATACAGGGCTTAATTAGCTCGATTTGATTCAACATTGTTAATTCATCTAAAGGTGAATCAATACGCTCAAACAAAAGGGTACAAAGTGCATTTGGCATGCTAATTAGGGAATACAAATGCCAAGGACCATGTAGATGCTCTTTGAATTTTTATATTTATCAAAGGAGAAAATAAAAGGACATGGGCGATTACCTTTCGCTGGAGGTACATGAGATCAGCATTTCTTTGGTCGACACCTTCCATCACACCGTTGTTGAAGTGAGATAAGTCTGCAGAGGAGTTTATGTGGGAAAACCCTTGGTAAAGATAAAGCTTCTGAGGTTTCAAGCCCTTGGTGCCATACTCCATCACATGAGATCCTGTCGAGCTGCCATTATTGAAGGTCCTCAACTTTACCTATGCAATTATAGGTGCTATGTCAACAAAAGTTGAACATTGAATAAACCCTATATATCTCAAATGGTCATACATATAAAAGAAAGGGAATGCGTTAATACGAACTTCCTCATATTGTTGCTCTAACGTTTCAATCTTCGAGTCGTGTGTTTCACTGGGAGCCAAAGTCACACAAAGACATAGTTAGAACTTAGAAACAGCCGCATAAAATTCAAACCACAACACTGAACATAGGAGAAGATTCGTTTGATTTTTGAAATTTTGGGACACAATGGTCAATGAGGATAAGGTAACAGAAGTTATTTGCATAGAAGGGAGTGGGAAGACGTGTATACCTGTCCTCCATCCAAGCAACACTGTATAAATCTCCTAAGCAAACATCATAATCGGGAGGGGGAGGGGTGTTTTCCCCTGGACAGTATGTTGCCCAGCTATTCTCATGGGCATTTGATGCTATTGTGGCATAAATGTTGAGATCTTCGGGCAACAAACCTTCAAAAATACTTCCACCTTCGCACGCTTCAATGTATATAACCTACATTACATTGAATTATTTGGTAATCGTCATATATAGATATATAGAAATATATAGCAAACTCTTACCATTTCTTTGTAGGTACCGGCTGCATGCTTCTCTTTCAAAACATTATTGAAATCATTTGCATAAAGCATATTCCCGCTTGGCATCCCTACACAAAATAGAATCTAAAATCAAATAAACATATTAATTCAAGTTGCAAGTGAAATCACCAAATCATTTTCTTCTCTTCTTTCCCTATTTGCTTGGCCAACAAGAAACTTTATAAACTGCCCCATCCGTCATAACTTGAATTTTTAAAATGAAAATTAGTAAATAGGGAGATTTACTTCATAAGATTTGCAGTTTGTGATAAATTTATTGTAGTTTGCTTAAGGTTGTAATTTATATTTGTAAAATTGAATAAAATCTATATTTAAATTCAATCCGACTTTTATGACTTTTATAGATATATAGATAGAAAAATACTAACAAACCCATGGCTGTGCACCATAGATACACCCCAAACTCACCAAGAATTCCGGTGGCTCCGTGATCAGCGTAATATATAAAGATCCTGTCATTGGGCTGGCTATCCACAACTTTCCCACTTCCGCCTTTTAAACCTGTTTTGTTCGCAAGAAGCACAGCATATAGATTTTCTACTGTAGCATTGTCCCCAGTGTAGTCCTGCCATGTACAGTTTTATTATCCCATCAGTGTGCATGCGAAATGGTTAACTCACCTCACCAAGTCTCTAACAATGCATCCAAAATTTGCATAGTTGCATCACGACTTTACTGCATTAAATACAACTCTAAACGATCTGCCCGGTGTAGAAAATTGTGTAAATGTTTTTATGTAGCATTGTTCAACCAAATACAGGAGATCATTGATTGGCCTATACAGTGATTAATAAGGCTCAACCCACTTGCATGTGATTGATAGATCGATTCAAATCTCACAGGGGATGGTAGGAATTAAGAAACGCCAAGGGCTACCAGTTCTGCAGTCTATACCAAGCAATAGAAAATTTTGTACATGAGGCATTATCTGCTACAACCATGAGTCTTTTATTTACCGACAACTTTTAACCTGGAGAATTGGAGTAATATTTTGTCAACTCAGTCTTTTCTTTGCTGATGAGAATCTTTGCTTATAACAGTCAGAAATATGGTGCCTGGCACCATATTGGAACCATAGGTAAGTGGAGAATCACTGTTGATCCTTTTTAAGAAAAATGCTTATTGGAAATTAGAAGTGTGATGGCAATAGATAATATCAATAACAGTGTTAATGCCTCCAAAAATGCGATGATAATTGACCAAAACCTTAGCATTGAGACTCTGCTTTTCGCAAAAAATATTGTTACGTACCTTGGGCACACCGGCATATACATCGCCACCTTTAGGATGGTTGATTATGATACCAGACCTCGGATTGCCAGGATTCTTGGCAATATCATCGTACATAAACACTACTATGTTCTCGTCCTTCAGTCCTCCACTTTTCAGTATTTGGTAAGCATGACAAACATCAGCCTACATTACCAAGAATATTACCAATTTTATTGACCAATTGAAACTCTAGAACATAAGTGAGAAGGTTGGCCTCAAGTCATCATAGGGCAGATACTTTTTATGTCAACCTTGGAACATGAAACTATAAGTACCTGATGCCGGTAATTTTCAAATCCGGCTGAACCAGCAACAAGAACTGCCCATATAGTGCCATTTCCTTCTGGTTTATCATCGTCAAGAAGTGCAACACCATCCCCGTGGCTAAGCCACTGGGGTCGACTGTGAGCTGTAGGTAGAGAAGGAAGTATGACAAGCACAAGCAGCAACAAGCTAAGGTGGAAAACAAGCTCAAATTTGCTAGCCATTGAAGGAGAAGGGAGAGAGATCTAGAGAGAGAGATTGAGTTTGAAGTTTTTGTATGAGGATACACCAAAATATATAGGGGTAAAAGTTGGTAGCACTTAATTAATTACCCATGTGCTCTAATTGTATTTAGGATAGCTAATTCTTGTACATCAATTACGACTCCGGATCCTCTATTCCAAAAGTGTATTTCATCTTCTATTCCAATGTCAGATCTACCGTTAACTTGTCAATTAGTAAATTACCAAAATTAATTATATAAACAAAATCAATTACTGATTGACAAGTTAACGGTGGATCTTACATTGGAATAGAAGATGGAATACACTTTTGGAATAGAGAATCTGGACTCATCAATTACCCATGTGCTCTAATTGTGTGTAACTTAATTGTATTACATGTGAAATAATTTTGAACACTAAATTTAAATGAGATTTGTGTGTTATTTGGGTTAATATAGTATCCTGTTAAATTATTAAAAGTTATAAAAAATTATTTGACTCGGGTTAATTGTATATAATCTTGACCCCAATTTATAATCATATTTTAGCATGTTGCACATATGGGTTGTTATTGTAATTTGATAGTTAATAATTGTCCACTTAAATTGTGTTATTTACTTTATTATGAAAATATAATATTCATAATTTTGTCATTGAGCTAGTAATTAATGAACATATTTGACCAAGAACCCATATGAGTTTGAAGTTTTTGTATGAGGATACACCAAAATATATAGGGGTAAAAGTTGGTAGCACTTAATTAATTACCCATGTGCTCTAATTGTATTTAGGATAGCTAATTCTTGTACATCAATTACCCATGTGCTCTAATTGTGTGTAATTTAATTGTATTGCATGTGAAATAATTTTGAATACTAAATTTAAATGAGATTTTTGTGTTATTTGGGTTAATATAGTATCCTGTTAAATTATTAAAAGTTATAAAAAAATTATTTGACTCGGGTTAATTGTATATAATCTTGACCCCAATTTATAATCATATTTTAGCATGTTGCACATATGGGTTGTTATTGTAATTTGATAGTTAATAATTGTCCACTTAAATTGTGTTATTTACTTTATTATGAAAATATAATATTCATAATTTTGTCATTGAGCTAGTAATTAATGAACATATTTGACCAAGAATTTGGTTTGACTTACTTCAAATATAATATTTTGTTATAATTTGACCAAGAATTTGGTTTGACTTTACTTTAAATATATATTTTGTTATATATATATATATATATATATATATATATATATATATATATATATATATATATATGTGTGTGTGTGTGTGTGTGTGTGTGTGTATACAGGTTTTTATATTAAAATACTAATATCTACATATATGGAAATTTGCATAACCGTGTTCTGATTTAGCCCATTTGGATTGGATCCGCAATGAATTTTGGATGATGTAGTCCACATGTATTAACTAGTACATTTTTTTGGTGATTATGAAATGAAGACTTTGGACCAATTGGATGTGTGCACAATCAGACGAAGGCATATCTACTTTGGACGGTTGGTTAGCTAGTGATATGGCCAAAATACAGCTTGAGTCGTTGTGTGATAGATCGTAGGATATTTGAGTTTGATCTATTTCCTTGAACCTAATTAAGATCATGAAAATACTTTAATAAGAGTACAAGAATTGGCCTCGCAAAACCACTATGACGTGAGAGTAAGTATCGTGTGAAAAGTCAAAAGAGAATTTGACAGAGATTCGAGGCTCAAGAAAGAGTGTGTATCTTGTTTATGGTTTATGGAAGGGTATTTATAGGCCCCCAATGTCATTGAATCCATCTATGATTCATCTTCCATAATTACCTAGCCAATTTAGGAGGAAATCCCTAAATTGTAGGTGTGACAGGCAGCTGACCGCGTGAATGTATGAACAGATATGACAAGAGTCCTGCTCGGATAAGAAAGCCTTGACTTGTCCTGGAGAGCAAGTTTACTACTCGATGCTTGTCCGGGAGAGCAAGGCTCTACCCGGCTATAAGATACAGGTTTGTCAAAGACAAGTGTAGATCCTAGGCATGGCCCCTGGTTGGGTAGCAAGGCTTGTGCTCGACCAGGTTTAATCGGGAATTATAGTGTTCTCTGTTTGGTCCTCCACTAGCTATGCCCGCTAGGTGGGTAGGTCACATGCTAATTAAGCTCATGCCCGACACGTGATGGGCGTTTGTGTTTTGCTCGTGACCGGGTTTGGGTCGGGCATATCAGTGGCCCCTAGCTCCTTGTCTGGCAAATATTCATGCTCGGAACGAGGAACGTTTATGTTTGATGATGTTGTTTCAGGCTTCAAACTTGTGAATTTTTGCGAAGATCACGATCTGGATGGAAGGCAAACTGGCAGAAGATTTTGGAAGCTTGGTGGAAGACAGCTGGAGCGTATTGTGGAAGCCTTGCCGTTGGAGAGTAACGGGGCGAGTAGGCGAGGAGGCGCGTGAACCATCAAGGAATGGCGTGACTTGATGGGGCGCGGTTCACGAAGCGGCCCATTAAATATGCCCATGCTGGGTGATGTCGACCGTCCCTTCTCGTGCCGTTTCAGTGTCCATTTTCCCCCCAAAACCCGAAAATCCCGCCTATAAAAGGCCAGTCCTTATCCCCTTATTCACTTTTACAGTTTCTAAGATTTCGTAGAGAGAGAATTTCTTTCATTCTTGTTGTCGTTCCTTCAAGTGATTTCCAGATTCCGGCTAATACCTTGCTTCCAGGATTCAAAATCTTCCATTGGTTCCAACCTACATTTAACAGTAAGTTCCTTGTCCCTCTTCTCCGGTTTCGTTCTTGATTTTCTGGGTTTAATGAAGATTCTGGGTCTCCTTCATCTTCAGGCTTTTCTGGGTAGGATTATTAGGTTAGAATCGAAGCTTAGGTAGAGATCGAGGAAAAGACCATGCGGTCTTGCTCGTTAGGTGGGCATGGCCCCTTAGTGTACCTAGACTTTGGAATTTCCCCTTTTACTTTACCGGTTACCCAGGCAGAATTTTGAATTGTCTTCCTCGATCTCTTTGTAGATATGTCTGGTGATTCAGATAACGACATGGAAGCCTTTAGCTATGGCGGGCAGAATGACCCCTTGAGTAGCAAGAAGACTCCCTCCATTGGTTATGTGCTGGAAGAGGGAGAGGAATTCGTGACCGGAGAAACCATTCCTGGGCGCGTGGCCGCTCCAATAGTTGACCTCATTGTTTCCTCCAGCGGGCATGACCCTTCTGGAGAGGAAAGCGTTGAGGGAGGAGGATACGCTGGCGGGCAGGGCCCCGAATAGCTAGCTGACAAGGCTGAAAACATGGCCAAGGAAGTGCGGCCCGAGCAAGGAGAGGTGGCTGGAGGGGCCTCCGAATCGGATGAAGTGGATGACATGCCCCTTGCCCACTACATGAAGAAAACGTGCCGCTCTCAAGTTGAGGTCACACTTGATGAAGAGGCAGCGGATGAAGATAATGAGCCCGAATGGCTTGTGAACGCCGATGAGAGTTGGTATGCCACCCACTAGGCTTCTTTGGACATAACGAACAAGGTGGATGCCTGGCTCACGACCATTGGAGTCGATTCTGCTAACTACAGGGCGAGAAAAATGGACGTGCCCGCTGGTGTGTGGCTGTCCCGCAAGCAAGGGGAAGAACTCATCTTTTTTGCTGATTTTTTTCGGGTCAGGCTACGCCTTCCGTTGGAGCCTTTCTTGGTGGACTTTTTGTTGGAGACCAAGTCTGTGCCTTATGACCTGATACTGAACACTATTCGGGCAATCACGACCTTTACTGTGGATTGCCGCTTGGTAGGTACTGAGTCGAGCATGTTTCTGCTTCGGAAGCTATTTATTTTTGCCCCGAGCACCGATAGGCGGATTGGAGTCAGATCTAACACCAATTTCCTGAGGCTTTTGACCGATGTCCCCGGCAAAGTTGAAGGCTTGGGATAGGAGAGTCCTTTTTATCGAGTCCCGGGTTGGATGGTCGTTATGCCCACGGTGAGTGGTGTGATGAAGATTCTCAAGGCCTCGAAGCAGGACTTCAGCTCGAGTGAGACTGCGTGATTATTGGCGTTGAAAAGTGCCCTTGGAGTTGTCGAGGAAAACGACAAACGGGTCTGCCAGCAATTCCTCCTCGATTGGAAAGAGCTTGTGTGTAACCTACGAAATTTGCGTCTGGCCGTAGTGATCCGAGCAGAAGTGCCCGAAGTTGGGCCCTTACTGACTCACGAGCCCGAGATAACCCATTCCTACTAGAGGAACTGCCATGGGCAGAATTTTAAGAGTGAATGCGTTGAGTGCAAGAGGTTGGGTCCTGATGCGAGCTGCCGACTAGTTTTTGAGGATAAAGATGGTTTCTTGCTGACTGTTATCCTCTTTCATGCTTTAATCAAATCTTGCTCATGATAACTGTACTGATCATCTCTGTCATGTTTCAAGAATGAGGAATCTTGCTTTGTTGAAGAACAGGAAGAAACAGGCCGGTCAGTGGACAACTGATTTGAAGGGCAACAAGCCTATGGCCTTGCCCAAGGTTCCCTTCTGTCCTCTGGCCAAGAAGGCCCCTGCATCGTGCAAAGCCCTATGCCCTGTCGAAAAAACTATGGCCCCCAAAGAACCTGCCCGCAAACAAAGAGAGGCCGTTGAAGGCGTTGCTGACAAGTCTGTTGAGGCCACTACTGCTGAGGTTGCCAAAGTTCTCTATGCCAAGGACGCCAAGGCAATAGGTAAAAGAAAAAGAAATTCCCCTCCTCCTCTTGCCCGGACAGTGTGTCAACATGGCTCTAGCTCTGAGCATGTCTCCGCCACTTCCCCAACTTAAGACGAGGCTGCAACATGGAGGCAGCCGGGCCCTCCACCGTTAGTGCTACCCGGGCACTTGTGTGAGAGATTGAATGCGGCACCCTAATGCTCGGGGGTATCAACCTGCATACCCATGGGAGCCCTGCTGGCTTGGTGGGCAAAGGGGTCATAGAGCGGACTATTCATGACGGCCTCGCGCTTGACCAAGAAACAGCGGGTCACGTTATGGTTGGACACGTTGGGCTGTGTCTGAGCAAGGTAAGAAGTGATATCATTTTTTAACTGGACAGACCACTATTCTTGTTTATTTTCATGCTGATTGTTTCACGTTTTGCTTGTAGATTGCCTCCACTTGTACTAATTTATATGATTGCTACAGCGAAGAGAAGGTGGCTCGCAAGAAAGTGAAGTCTAACAACAAGACCCGAGAGAGCCTGTTAAAGGAGAAACTCGACCAAGTTTCAGCCCTGGTCGACCAGCTGAAGAAATTGGAAGCTACTGCTAAGCAAAAGGGAGCCAAGCTGATTCACCAAAATCAGGTTCAGAAGAGATAGAATCTTCGAGACCTTCATTTTCTGGTGAACAAGAAGGGTGAGTGATCTGTAAAGCTGTTTGGGGTAGAACAGAAGAGATGGGTTCATAGTCAACAGAAGGGTTGGAAGAGGTACCAGCAAAGTTGAAGTCTGCTGGTGTTGGATTAGCAGAACTAGATGAGTCTGCAGTTGGAGGATTCTGAGGTGAAATAGAAGTAGAAGCTCTATTTCTACTTATCTCAACATCATCAGAATTATCAGCATCATATTCATCAATGTAACATGCACAAATTCTAAGATTTTCAAAGAAGTTTTGTTAAATATCCCAGAAAAATTCCTTCGTCTGATTTTGAATCAAATATGCCTTTATATATTTTTCTATTGTATAGAATAAAACATTTACAGCCGAAGATTTTGAAAAAATAATATGTTTGAGGCTCTTCCACTCCATATTTCATATGGAGTTTTATTATGAAAATTGTTTACCAAAGATCGATTCTGGGTAAAACATGCAGAATTGACAGCTTCTGCCCAGAAGTATTTCGAAAGTCTAGTTCTGCTTCTTGCTGCTTCAATGAGTGTTCTGTTCTTCCGTTCAACTACACCATTTTGTAGAGGAGTTCCGGCAGTAGAGAAGTTGTGGCCGATCCCGTGGTCATCACAATATCTTTCAACACCGTTGTTTTTGAATTCGGTACCGTTGTCTGATCTGATGTCACTTATGTCTTCAAGTTTTTGAGTTTGAAGTCTTTTGAAAAGAGCGGTGACTAGATCATATGTCTCATCCTTTGAGGTCATTGTTTCGATCCATGTGAATCTAGTGTAGTCATCAACTACTACAAGTGTGTACTTGTCTCCTGAGATACCGACTCTTGTAATTGGTCCAAAGAGATCCATGTGAAGAAGTTGAAGAGATCTGGAAGTTGACATAACTGACTTGCTCTTGAAGGAAGACTTAGAAAGTTTCCCTAATTGGAAAGCTTTGCAACTTCTGTCGTGGTCGGCATACACCGTAGGTAGACCTTTGACAAGCCCATCTTTGGAGGGCTTGGAGAGGTACTTGAAGTTGAGGTGACTGAGATGTTTGTGCCAAAGCCAACTGTTATCACGAATGTTGTTCGTAACTAGGCAAAGGCTGGAGGATTTCCTTAGAAGGAGGTTTAAGTCCATGACATAGACGTTTCCTTGTCTATTGCCGGTCAGTAATGTTGAGCAGAATTCACGATCTTTGATGAGACATTGGTTGGAGGAGAATTGGCAGATAAGACCTTTGTCGCAGAATTGGGATATGCTCAGAAAATTATGCTTTAAGCCATTCACTAGAGAAACTTTGCTGATGGAGAGACTTTCTCTCATGATTGAGCCATACCCAATCCTTTTCCCTCTTACGTTGTCGCCGAAAATCACCATAGAACCTTTAGCTTTGGCTATATCTGAGACTAGACTTCTGTTCCCTGTCATGTGCCTTGAATAGTCAGTACTGTCGAGGTACCAGATGTCCTTATCATCTGAATCTATAGCCATGAAGTAGACCTCGCTGAAGCGATCATATGCTTGTCTCAAGGTTTTCTTGGGATCTTTTGTGAAGGAGTCGAATTGTTGAATGAAGGTGTACTTCCTGTTGTCTCTTGTATCTTGGTCTCCTTCCAAGTATTCAACAAGAGCTTCCCTCATTTCTTTGGCAGTAGTACACCAGATCACTTGTTGCTAAGTACTGGTGTCTAGTGAGCTTGTTATGATGTTGATGGCTTTACTATCTAGCTCCACTAGGTTTCTTTCGTCCTCAATCCATTCCGATTCTTCTTTTGGTACTTCGGGAGGATTTCCACCAACGGTTGCCAGAAGGTTTGGCTTCATTGGTACATGTCGTCCTTCTAGCATGCACTTCCATAACCTGTTGTCAATAGAATTTATAAAACACATTATTTTATCCTTTCATACATCGAAATGGCCTTCGTCCAATATTGGGACGTGGTTCGCATTTGACGTAGGTAGCATGTAGTGTGTTTGTGCCATTGGATCGTGTCTTTCAAGAGTTTAGTCTTGGAAAAACTAGTTTTCGAAGAGTTTAGCTCTGATACCAATTGTTAGTCCCAAAGGGCACAATAATAAGCTAGAAGAGGGGGGGGGGTAGAATAGCTTATTGAAAAGTTAAAACTTTTCGTAATAGTTCCTATATCAAGCATTTGCAATCTATTAAAAAGATTGAAGTAGCGGAAGTCTTGATTGGAAGACAGGTCAAATCTGCCGGTGAAGCACTACCGGTAGACTTAGTTGTTTACTAAAGTTTGCTGCTAAAGGAATAAGTTAAGGGAATGAAAGATAGTATAAAACAGTAAATAATGAACACATGTATTTTGAGATGGTTCGCATTATAAAGAGTGCTACGTTCACCACCAAGGCAGTCAACCTTGGATTTAAATGTGCACTATATTTTCCACTAGTTCTATTACATAAATATCCAATGGATCATGTACAAAATATTTGACTTGTGTTTGGGGGTGGGGGTATTGAATATCTGGACAAAACAGAATATTCAACGTGCAGAAGAATAGTAGAAATAACAACAATAAGAAGCAAAAGATTGGAGGTTGATGCAGATCTTCTTGTTGTTGTTGAGGACTTCGATGATCAGTAAATGATCTCTTGAATGCACTGAATGTAAAGCTTGATGTTGTTCGATAATTTCAGAGCATTGTGTTCTTCAGTCTTTAATGACATTATTTATAGCTTGGGCATTCTAAAGATCGTTGGAGAAGACGAAGTGAGTAACAACTCTATTAGGTTGAATGTATTAAATGACTGAAGTTGTTTGTTGACTTCTTCTTCAACTGGTACTGAGCAGGGGATGGTGAAGAGTTGTTGCAGCAACTAGCAGGTGAGCGACAATCAGAGTTGCAGACCTGCACTAATTGGTACAGTCTGTATGTGTCAGTCAGTGCACCTGCTTTGTCACTTTTCAGGAGGCGAAAGTCTTCATGTTTTTTTCGGAAAAGCTGGAGGGACGTGTCTGAGAAGTCAAGCGTTGATCTGGAGATGATTAAATTCAAATTCAAACTGATTTAGGCTGAATTAAATAATCCACTTAACCTTGAAGTCTGGAAGAGTACATTATTTACAGACTTGCAGCCATCTCCTTCTAGTAATTACAAATATATTTAAAAATATTTGGCCATAATAATGGTTCTTTTTAATGTTATTTTCTACATAGATCCGGGCAGCACAACGACTTATATTTTTTACATTAGGCCGGATGAAAATAGTTTTTTTATATAAATAAAACCCTTAAAGGCTCACCTTTAAGAGCGTTGGTGCGCTCGCTCGTCCTTCCCGAGAGGAGTCTTTTGTTGCCGATGCGGGCGCGTAATAATCGCTCCGAAAGTTGCTTCGGTACCGCAAACGGCAGAGCAAGCGCTGCTTTTGTCTTTGTTGTTTTCTTTGGGCGGAAATCGGGTAGAACAACTGCTTGCTTCTATCGGATTTGGCCTTTGGATTCGGGTAGAGCAACTGCTTTTTTTGGGATTTTTGGACCGGGGAAATAGGGTGGAAACCTAGCTGGGGGCTAAGGCTCATTTTGACTGGTTGGTTTTGTGTTTGGAGAAGATTTGGCAGAGCTTCGAGGCTTTATAGGAGGAGGGGCTCTCTCTATCTCACGATCGCTCACTGCGTAAAAAAAATGCGGAACAATATTTTCTTTTGGCTTCCAGATCCTTCACAAAGTGAGGCCGAGCACTGATGGGAACCCAAAAGTGCGATAAAATTAACCGGTTTTATGATTTATTTTAGAGCAAAATATTACACTTTTGGTTGGTTTTTGTGCTGATTATGATGTAGGTACACGATCCTTCACTTGGGATGTCACATGGGCATGTGATATCCACCCGGGCTAGTCACCAGTTAGACAATATTATAAATTCGGTTTATATATTGAATGAACATGCTAATTTGCAAGTAGTAGGGTTTTGAGAAGTTATTGGTAGTTTTAAAACTACCAAGTAGTGTGTAAGTGGGAGACAAGAGTCATATTTATGGATGGATTTTCAAAGGAAGGGAGAATTTAAAGAGAGATCATTTGGGAGGCATCAAACAATAGCTTTGAGGTAGAGAAAGTCACTAACAAAGGCTAGGAGAGAAGTGTAGGAACTTGAATTCTTCTTGTAAGTTCATAACTTCTTTGGGAACAAAACTCTTGTTATTTTTGTAAGTTGTTTTAATTAATTATGTTTACTAGCTAAGTTACTTCTTCCATGAGAGATTAAGTCTCAAGCATTTTACTTTTGTGAGATCTAATAGATTTAATTCTTGTTTTATTTACAAATATTTGTTCAACACGTTGGAAGATTGTTGTGTCTAATTAATGTTTGTGGCCAGAATATTAATTAACATAATAATCTAAAGCTAGTTAACGTCGTTGATCCGTAATTGTCCTCGGTCTTAACAAAGTGGCAAGTAATACACCTTTTAGGCATCACAAGCATAATCGGACCGTGGCGGATGATCATTGTTACATGATATTGCTTCAATACACATGGCTCAATCGGAATGCAACCGAGTTATTAAATCTTACGAGCGTCTCGGAGGTTGTAACTGGTTAGAAGGTAATTAACGGCGCCTCTTAATTATCAATACGGTAAGGAGAGATTGAGTGTTAGGCGTTCGTCGACACTTTTAACCGGTTTATTTGAAATCCAACAAGATATTTTTGCATCGATGATCAGAAATAAAATGCGAGACGAAATTGAATCATTGGCTGGAATTTTATTGAATTAAGTCAAGCATTAATCTGTTAGTTTAATTAAAAGCATTAATTTTTAGTTAATTAGTTAATTAGTTTATTTTTTAGTTAATTAAAAATATAATTTCATATGCATTATTTACTTAGTAAAATTCTAAAAAGGAATAAGTACAACGTTCCCTGTGGATACGATCCCGACTTACCTTATACTCATTATTAGGGAAGTAGGTGAATTAATTTTGACGATTTGACACTCGTCAAGCACCTGTATTTATAGATGAGAGAAGGGAAACCACTGACATTTGTGATATTCATCTTGTGTTTCACCAGCTTGTACCATGCGCTTGAAAGCTTGTGCAATACATTAAGACGGAGTGCACTATTTGGGATCCTGGCGCGAACACCATGGGATCTGGGCGCCGCGCCCATAAGGTGATGTGGCAGCGCCAGCCTTCAATCTTTGCCTCCTTGGACACTATTTCGCTTTACGCATCTGCTTTGTCTTTTGCATTTTTAAACCCTGTAACTTGACATTCGTTAAGTTTCAACAGGTCTTGATATCGCATGTCAATGTCACATACCAGAGGTACGAAATTGGGGTGTCTACAGCCACTGTACCGGACTTATCCTGCTTTTTAACCAATTTTTTGGATGGACGTTAAGTTTAATTGTTAAATTATGTTAAATACCTATTTTGCCCCTATATTCATCTTATCTTCCTCCGCCGGCGAAACCGCCATGGCCAAGCCACTAAGTATCAATCTGTCTCGAAAGGAACCCAGATTTGTTACAAAACTCAAATATGCAGAACCCATCGTCTTTCTCTTCCTCCGCCAACGAAACTGCATGGCCAAGCCACCAGACAGTTAGCTTCGAAAATCCAAATCTGGGTTGCTATGAAAATCCAGATCTGTAAACTAACTAATTTGATGTGGTCGGCCGTTCTCTTGGGTTAGGTCAACTACACAATTGGGCTTGGGCCATTTGGAAATATCTTTTCACTCTTTTCGGTCTTTCCCTCATAATTTGTGGTGCAAGGTAAAATTGAACTGCATTAAGAGCATGGCTTCGGTGGTTGGTCAGAACAATGAAGCGTGGTTTATAGGTGAATTTGCGATTCCCTTTTTTAATTTAGTTAATTAAAATGAAAGATTTATAATGCAATTGAATTGTTTCATAGTAATTGGAGCTTCACTGTGTTTGTTGTTGTTGCTCTTGTTTAAGATTGTTATGTATGAATTTCACTTTGATTAGGCATTTTTTTCATATAAATGTTGGGTGATACAAACATAGTGAAGCTCCAATTACTATGAAACAATTCAATTCCATTATAATTGTGTACATTGAGTCATCGAGTTTGCGTAGACATGAAACTTGCTTCTATTTTGATCCAGAACGAGCATTCACATTAGAATGTTGTTAACTCGATTTCTAGCTAGAGTTCAGAGATCTTGTTGAAGAAATCCATTGCTTTGCTGTTCGTAAAGCCTTTTGGTCCATCAAAAGGCGTGATTTCATGGTCAGGATCGAGATTTAATGTGTTTGTTAGGGGTATGACGTCGAACCAACCAGATCAAATTAGTCGGTTTGGTTTGATTTAATGTGTTTGTCATGCTGCTATGGCTGAGAGGGATGAAGATGAAGATGAACATAAGATAAACATAAGGGAAAAATAGGTATTTAACATAATTTAACAGTTAAACTTAACGTTCATCCAAAAATGGGTTTAAAAGCAGGATAAGTCTAGTACAGTGGCTATCCCGAAAATTTTGACATCTCAGTGACCTAATTGCAATTTTTGGAAAAGTACAGTGGCCCAAATATGTGTTTTGCCTTAAAGTAATATACTTCTCAATTAATACGTCTTTGAACAATGGATTTTAACCACTAAATTACAACTTTGAATTTCATAGTTTATGACTCATTGACCATTAGTCAACCCACACATAACCTCCCAAAGGAAACCAACCAAGTTGGCTAAAATCATATTAATAAACTAAGAATTTATAACAATCCCCCACAAATCCATTGTGAAAAGACAAACAACTACATACATGTTGTGCTTTTCAATAACGGTACCTTCCGGTTTGAACCACAACCTAAGATATCCAACGCATACCCCCACAGGAACCAGTGTGGTGGTTTTTTGTTGGTAGCGACACAACATGGGCTATGATAGCAATTTTTAGGGGTGATGTGTTATGGCCCTGCGTCCGGATCCACTCTCATGAATGTATTCAAGAAACAACCCACATTCCTCTAGTTGCGGCCAAACAACAACATTCACCTAGTTGGGCGTCACAAAGATGTACTGCTAACATCTCGTCTAAAAGACACGACCTCATTCAAAGTCTAAAACTTTTACTATACCAGCAGTAAATACCATCTACCATGTTTATCAAGGAATAGACACAAACACTGATGTGTCACTTTATATTTCAGATGCTCGATCCACACTACAGTTTGTTAATACCACATTGAACCTACTTTGCAGGATCTCCACTCAGATAGGTTGGGTTGCTACTGTAGGTAAATCAACAATGGGTTTCGGTCCAAGTCACATTCCTAACCTGGATTTTCGGACTAGATCTACCCCAAGTCCTCAAGTTAAAGGGTCAGTTGTGTTTTCTTTTTATGGTACCCTAAAAACACCAACTGTCACCTTTCGAAACACAATATCCCTTACAATTTTTATTGACTTGGACATGTTCCCTGTTTATAATCATATTTGATACGTTTAATCTTCGCTATTATGATCAAACAACCACATAACTCAAAGATAACATGAATAGACACGTATCATGGGCAATCCAGACATGTGTCCTTGCAACCATTCAACTTATCTCCAATAGTATCTAAAGCATTTTAACTCAGCCTTGAAGTTAAACCGAAATATCAAAATATGTTCATCGTATCTCTTAGTGGCAACGCCTCCACTTATGATAACAAGAACATAATCTATTCTGCTACAATTTCCACAAGTACTAGCAACTACAAATCAAGGAATTAAATTTCCTTTCAGGTACCCAAGTACCTCATCCAAGAGTTCCTAGACGAGCTCTATTTGAACAACTAGAGTGACCACTCAAATTATATTCAAGAATTGAAATTTTTATTCTTATATAATTTCCAAGATACATCATGCTCCCAATAAGTTTGAAAATATCTAAATAAAGACATTCAAATTTCAAATTTCAAATTCTTACTGTAAGTTAGAAAAGGACAATTACGTATTTAACGATTCTACTATTCACATGATTCAAATTCTCATTATTATACTTTTGGTATGATATATTGAGAATATTTATAACATCAACTTAATGAATCAACAATAGTTCAAGAATCACGTTACCAACATTTTTTATCCTTTATTCCAAACTTACTATTTTAAAAGTAACTTTTGTCCCCCTCAAGTTTGTTATTTTATTTATATTAATAAAATCTAGCAGTGTACTGCCCTTGTTTCCCTAAAAAAATTACAAAACTAACTTTTAATATTTTTTCCACTGTTGGATGATCATATTGTTTTAATTGATTATCGATAGGTGTTCATTTTAAATTGGTTATTTTGAATACTAACACCGTCTCATACTAACGTCGTCCCATACTGGCGCCGACTCATAGGCACATGTACAAAATCTAGTACATATTTAATAGTGGGTAGACTGTTGCGGTGTAAATAGGAACCACCAAACCACATAATCAAACCAGATAGTTTGGTTCGATTTTGGTCGTAGACAGTTTGATTTTGGTTTTAAAAATTAGAAAATCACTCATTTTGATTCACGTTTTTTGGTATTGAACCAAACCAAACTGAATCAAACCAACATATATATTTTTATTTTTTTATTACATAATATATATTTTATAACATTTATTAATTATTCCAAACTTTTAGATTATCTCATATGCATAATCTAAGTCATTGATTTAGACATATATATATATATATATATATATATATATATATATATATATATATATATATATTAAACTAAATAAAATCTTGATTGATTCTTTTACTAACATCTTACGGTCATTATCACTCCCCAAATTCACATGTGTGAACGACGGTTGAGCAACTACCTCATCTCTCTCTCTCCAACTCCCCCCACTATTCACGGTTGGTGGTCACTAATCTTTCCTCCACCAAACTCACGTCCCTTTTCTTTTCGATATTTTAATTAATTAATCAATTTTATGCAAAAAAAAATTCGTAAGTTTTGCAATTTGAAATATTTGTTTTTTTTCTTTTTAACTGTTATCGTAATTAACTTAATCAATTTAATTTTTGAAACTTAATCTCAATTTAATTTATGTCTAAGTTTTGAATATTTCTATTTTAATTTTTTTTAATTGTTATCGTAATTAACTTAATCAATTTAATTTTTTTTCTGACCCGCAATTTCGCATACAAATAAATTTTAAAAACAATTGTAAGTTTTGTAATTTGAAATATTTGATTTTTTCTTTTTAACTGTTATCATAATTAACTTAGACAAATTATAAGTAAATATTAATTTATTTCCAAGTTAACTGCTTTATTTATTGATAAATTCACAAACTGGCGCCGTGCCATCGACACAGGAAATAATACTAGTTTAATACTAAAATATGATATTTTCAATGCTAAAAAGTGACACTTTTAATTCTAAAAAGTGACATTTTTAATGTTATAAAGTAACACTTTAATGTCAAACGTAATAATTTTTATTCAAAAAAAAAAAAGACACTTTTCAAAGTGAAAGTAACACTTTTTTAGAGAAAAATTATAATTTTCATTAAAAATATAAAGTGACACGTTTTATACTATAAAGTGACACTGTTAATAATAAAAAGTGATATTATATATATATATATATATATATATATATATATATATATATATATATATATATATATATATATATATATAAACATGAGGGATAGTGCTGTAATTTTCAAAAACTAAAGGGTTGCATTGAGATTTCTGAATTTTACCTCATTTAACCTGGATAGATCCATCTTACGGATAAATATCCATAAAACTATTTTACAGGAGTCCACCTCTCAGTTTAAAAAGTCAAATTCTATTTTTGGGGTGCTTGTTTTTTTGAACAGGTGTACACAAAAAAGGAGACGTCCTTTCATTTTTTTTTTCTTTTTTTCTTTAATTCACAATAGGATCTTTTTTTGGTCACCAGTCACGTTATTGGAGACTTTGTAGTTTTGGCAGTTTTGCTGGTGAGTTTAGCGAGTTAGATGGTAAAGAAGTTACTAAAAAGGCTATTAATTTACTGGTACTTGTTCGGTAACCCATAAAATTAATATTCATTCATAAATAAATGTCCTCGTTGTTTATTATTTATTTCAAAATAGTTTTCATTTTTAGAAAAAAAAAATTTTAGAAAAACATTTTTACTATTTTATTATTACTTTTTGATTTAATTCTCAATTTGGTCACTTTACTATCACGAAAAGTCTGCTAAACTCACCATACTATATATTTTTTTCACAGTTTGATAACTATTTATAATACAATAAAGGTCAATGTGACACGTTTACAATTGACTTGGGATAAAAAAAGGGTCAGGATTTATTGTCTTACGGTGATCCAACGGCCCTTATTTACCTCAGTTCTCACATGTGCTAATAACGTTTTCCCAGCGAGTATTCTTTCCCTCTTTCATGCAATTCCTCCAGACTCCTTCTTTTCCCCATTACAATTTTACGGTTTTACAGTTTTATGTTATCGTAATTAACTTAATCAATTTAATTTTTTTCCGACCCGTAATTTCGTATACAAATTAATTGAAATATTTGTTTTTCTTAACTGTTATCGTAATTAACTTAATCAATTTAATTTTTGTCCGGTCCGTTTTACCGACCCGCAATTTCATATACAAATTAATCAATTTACTGTTTTACCAATATTCTACGGCTATTGAATAAAAAATTATTTTGTAACACCAATTTCCAAATAATGTCTCACAATTTTTTAAAAAGAATTTTCATTGTAGTTTTTAAAAAAGTTGATGAATGTCAAATTTTTAAACGAAAAATTATGTATGGACATTCATTTCAATGTAATATTGATATATAAGATTCTACGGCTATTGAATAAAAAAGTATTTTGGAACACCAATTTCCAAATAATGTCTCTCAATTTTTTAAAAAGAATTTTCATTGTAGTTTTTAAAAAGTTGATGAATGTCAAATTTTTAAACAAAAAATTATGTGTGGGCATTTATTTCAATGTAATATTGATATATATGAAATATAAAGAATGTCTCTCTGTCACGTTTAATCTCATAATTTCAACCGTTTTTATCATGTTTTTTTTCATCCCTATTTTATTATTGCGAAAATTATTGAGATATTACGGTTTACAGTTATTATTTTACATTTACTATTTTACAGTTAATTTTTTACGGTTTTACAGCTATTATTTTACATTTGCGAAAATTAGTTAATCTTTTACTAAAATATTACGATTTTACAGTTTTACAGTTTTATGGTTGCAAAAATTTATATTTGTATTTTTTTCTTTTTAATTTTTTTCAAACTCATAATTTCGTATACAAATTTTATAAAATAAAAAAAACCGTAAGTTTTGTAATTTGAAATATTTTTTTTCTTTTTAACTGTTATCATAATTAACTTAAGTAATTTAATTTTTTTCCGGCCCATTTTCTCCGGCCCGCAATTTCATATACAAATTATTAATTAATCCCTCTGGACAAAGAGGCCCCGTTTGAAAGTCAATTTTTTTAAGGAAATAATATTTTTAGTAGTTTATTTCTACAATATCTGCTTCATTTATTGATAAATTTTCAAATTGACGTTGTATTATCGACACGGGCAAAAGTACTAGTATTTTACAAAAAATATCACGTTAGTTACTCCGTCTGTGTTTTTGGGATGAACGGTCTAAAATTTTTATGATAACCTGAAAATACCCTTACGATTTACATGTGCTAATTACGTTTTTTTCTTTCTCAATTGTGTGATAACCCGAAAATATCACAAGCAAGAATTCAACAATTGCAGCAATTAATACAAGGTACATAGGGGGGAAAACCGACTTGTTATTAAGTCAAAGATTTTCCCACACATTTTCTTGCCAAACAAACACCCCCAAACTTCTTAAACCATTAACAAATGATCTTGAAAGAAATCATCCACAATCCAAACACATGATCTGAAATATTCATTAAAATCCGTTGAACTAATATCATCAAATTCGCCTTCTAAAGTCGTGTTTGGCAAACTCAATTCGTTGTAAATTAACGGCGACGACATTCAAAAAACAAGAATCCAAAGGCAAAACATCGACCAGCGAACAAATTACTTGAATTGAAAACGAGAGTTCCATTATTCAAACCCTAGGCTCGAATTTTACATAAAGCTAGCGAGGGCAAAAACGACTGGAAGCTGCTTCCAAGAACTCACCGGAGCAGAGGGAGGGATCAGAAATGGAGATGGGCGTAGGTGGATGCTTGGTCAGAGATAGAGATGGCGACGCGAATTAAAAAGAGAAGAAGATGCGACTGGAGAGGGTTGCGGCTAGTCAAATATGTGAGGGGTCGAATCGACGGGTGGAGGTTTGGAGATGGTTAGGGATAGGCCGAAGAAAGTGAAGACAATCAGAGCTATGATTGTTCAGAGAAGAGAAGTGGATGGCATGGTTCTTCACCAGAATCGAGGACGAACACAAACGATGGTGTTGATGTTACTGCTTGGCCGGACTTTAAAGGATTTCGTGAGAGGGTAGGAACTGTTCGATGGTGTGAGAGGATGCTTCGGAGATTTTTGCGTAAGAAAGGGAAAGAAAGCGCAGAACTCATAGGGGAAGATGTTTCAAATTTGTCAAATAGTCTCCTCAAATTTCTTGCCTATTATTTTGCCCCTAATTTTCCAACACAGCTCAAAACTTTGGGGATTTCTGTCTTTTCAACGACTTCCGTTAACAACATCCAACCCATGAACCAAATTGATACTTTTTGTAAAGTACTAGATCTTCGTGCTCGTACCTATGACACGATGTCAGTATATCTGATTTCGTTAATTGAAACGCTTACGTCTAAATAAAATATGCGATTTTTAAAAAAATGCTACAGTTGAGGGGTACATTACTTCAAGTGGTAGTTGAAGGGCGCTATTCGAACTCGAATCATAGTTGAGGGGGGTTATTTGTAAGGAGTTATATGTAACTGACATATGAACGTTTGATTTTATAGCGGAATCAACCTTCATAGCCAGATAGTCTCAGTCAATCAATTGAGCTCTATTGTGAGATTATACAAATATAGGGTTAATGTTTTGTAAGGGGTAATGGTTTAGAAGATTAATCTCAGGGTGTGACTGCTCATAATATTAATTATAGGGGGTGACTTTGTAACAGGGTGAGAGAAAATAGAGAGTTAAAAGTGGATAATTACTCTAACACATATGAATGTAAGAGTGAATCCCAACCATTAATTTTTTTAAATAAATACTTCAATTGCATTTGGCACACTTCTGTTTAATCTAGAAATGGACATAATTAAAATCGCATTTCAATTGACGAACATGTTAAATGCATGTTTTAATTACTATGGTATTTATATGGTCACTAATTCTAAATTACTATACAATACTATGTTTTAAATACCATGTTTTATAAAATGTTACAGTTGAGGGTGATCACGCGATTTTGGTAGTGATCTTGTTTTGTTGTCCACGTATAAAACAGGAATGATCAGATCTTGGTACGAGCGTTCTTGTCACGATTTCCAGCTACCTGTACGAGATAAATAGTGAACGCCGTTAAGGAGTCGGGGTAGTCCGACTGGAACCCTCTGGCGTGAGAATCAGATTTCCGGTGGAAATGAGTAATAAATATGGAGTGATATTGAATGGTCCGATAAGAGGTTGTGATAAGAGAGTTTGGATATCTCAAAAATTACTTACCTTTACAATTAATGAATGTCTTCTATTTATACATGATCTTCCTGATGACGTGTCGGCTGCCTATTGGGGAACATGTTGCGGCGGATATTAAATGCACTGGTGGCCTTTGTCAGAAATAAGTGGGCTGACCGTTGTCAGGAGGTTGGTGGTTAAGTGTAGCGGTTTTACCGGGCCTGGGGAAGCTTCTTTGTCAGACCGGTGATCATTGATCTAACGCCGAGGCCGAGGGTACTGGAAGCCACTCTAGTTGCCAAGGCCGAGGGTGTTTGGAAGCCACTAGTTTTGCTTGCCACTTGTCTCCAGTGAGCTCGCGCCATCTCGGTGGTATATGCTCGGCGGTTTTTCTGAATCTGCTAGTAGTTTTCATAGTGGGGCCCGTAATTGTGTCGAGGATGATTTCCTCGGTATCGTCCTCTCAGAGGGGTACATTACTCACCTTCTGTTTGATCCATTTCGTCAAAAAAAATGTAGTCAATGTGTTTGATCTAGTTTATTGATTCGTAAAACACCAGAAACTCCATAATCACAATGTGTCAATAATCATAATTTAATTAAGTTATTGATATCTGATTTCTTGAGTTCCTGATATGAGCTTTGTTGGGGAAAGACTCATAAAAACAGCCACTTAGAGAGAAAAACGAGCTGGCAGCAATTAATGGAGATGGAAATGATTTGGGCGGCAATGGAAGTGGAACCTCGACCTCGGGCTCACGCACACGACAATCAACGGGTAATCAGCCCTCAACCTTCGTATGACGAAACCGGCAATCAAAGGATAGTGAAGAACGACACAATCGCTATGGAAGGACGATTGATAGGTTCGCGAGTACTCGGGTAACCCCCGATCGCTCAATTAGACTTGAATACTCAAGGTTGAAAAGAAAACTCACTTTTTCATTCATAAAATTCTGCCTTACAAAAGATAGGGGCAGCCCTATATATAGCTAGGACAACTAGGCTGCCATTGGCTACAAAAAGATAAGACTTAACCAACTAGGATAAGATCTAACAAACTATCTAATAAGGATAAGATCTATGACTAGATGGAGAATATTCTCCTTGATTATCCTACACTAGGGCCGAAAATAGCTAAAGGATAAGGATGAGTCATCAGCCTTCTAGAAGCCTTCTAGATCCTTCTTCTTGGCCGAAATTCTTGCCATGTGTTAGGCTGATTGGGGCTTGTTTGGGGCGCCTAAATTCAGCCCTTTGTATCCTCCTTCTTCCAAATAAATTAAAGTGTTCATTAACATTCCTTGACCCGTTTTGATGCTTCCTTTGCGTGACATAATTTGGGTCTCCAAATCAAATATCTCCCGGGATAAAATGAGGACTTCATTTTGAATTTTCCTGGCTCGAGCCCTTGTCATTGGTCCATTCATTGATTGCATTGTCGGTGGATCCTTGGTTACTTGGGCCTCTTCTTTTGGTTCCTCGGTGGCTTGGGCCTCATCATCCCCTCTCTCTTGGAAGCGATTTGTCCTCAAATCGTCACCTACATCATAAGGACTGAGATCAGCAACATTAAAAGTAGCACTTACTTTATACTCACCGGGAAGGTCCAAAGTGTATGCATTATCGTTTATCCTTGCAAGGACTTGAAATGGGCCATCTCCCCTTGGCATCAATTTGGACTTTCTTTGCTCCGGAAACCTCTCTTTGCGCATGTGCGCATGTGTACCATACCCAATCCCCTGTTCAAGGTTACTTGCTTGCGACCCTTGTTGGCTTGTCGCACATATTGTTCGGTCCTTCGCTCAACATTGAGCCTTGCCTTCTCATGTAATTTCTTCACAAATTCAGCCTTCCTTTCGCCATCTACATTAACAAACTCAGAAATAGGCAACGGAGATAAATCCAAAGGTGTTAGAGGATTAAAACCATAAACCAATTCAAACGGAGAAAATTGAGTTGCTGAATGTAAACTACGATTATATGCAAATTCAATGTGTGGTAAACACTCCTCCCAAGCTTTGATGTTTTTGGACAGTATAGACCTCAAAAGTGTTGATAGGGTTCTATTGACTACCTCCGTTTGTCCATCCGTTTGTGGGTGACACGTGGTGGAAAACAACAATTTTGTGCCCAATTTACCCCACAAAGTCTTCCAAAAGTAACTCAAAAACTTGACATCCCTATCCGACACTATAGTTCTAGGCATTCCATGAAGCCTAACTATTTCGCGAAAGAACAAATTCGCGACATGGGAAGCATCGTCGGTCTTGTGACAAGGGATAAAATGTGCCATTTTCGAAAACCTATCGACAACAACAAAAATGGAGTCTCTACCAAACTTAGTCCTGGGCAATCCTAAGACAAAATCCATAGATATGTCCGTCCAAGTGACTAGGGATAGGCAAAGGCATGTAAAGTCCATGTGGGTGGACCTTAGACTTAGCCTTCAAACAAGTTAGGCACTTAGCACAAATCCTCTCAACGTCTCTCCTCATGGGGCCAAAAGAAGTGCTCTTGCAAGACCGACAAGGTCTTGGCCACACCAAAGTGTCCCATCAAGCCCCCACCATGGGCTTCCCTCACAAGCAATTCTCTCATGGAACAAGCGGGTATGCAAAGTTTGTTTTCACGAAAAGAAAATCATCTACCCGATAAAATTTCCCACATGCAATCTTTTCACAACCCACATAATCCCCTACCAAAATCAGCATCATCATGGTATAATTGCTTAATGCTCAATCCTAAAATTCTTGCATCTAAATTGGAAAGCAACACATACCTCCGAAAGGGCATCGACTACCACATTCTCCTTACCTTGTTTACCGGATGACATAGGAAATGTTTCAATGAACTCAACCCAACGGGCATGTCGACAGTTCAACTTTTTTGTTGGCTCTTCAAGTGCTTCAAAAGATTCATGGTCCGTAATGCGAATGAACTCCTTGGGCCACAAATAGTCCGCCACGTTTCCAATGCCCGAACCAATGCGTAGAGTTCCTTGTCGTAGGTGGGGTAGTTCAATGTGGCTCCGCTCAACTTTCCACTAAATAGGCTAACGGACGCCCTTCTTGCATGAGCACAGCTCAATCAATCTGACATCACATCTCAAGGTTTTGTCAAAACATGGAAGGACCAATAAAGGTGCATTGGTCAACCGCTCCCTTCAAGGTCAAATGCCTTCTCTTGAGCTTCCCCCACGGAATCATGCTTCTTAATGACTTGGTCAGCAGGCTGCAATGGGCCGAAGTCCTTCACAAACCTCCTATAAAAGCTAGCGAGGCCGTGGAAACTTCGCACTTCTCCCACGGTTGTAGGGCTCTTCCATTCTTGAATTGCTCGCACTTTCTCTTCATCCACACGGATGCCTGTGAACTTACAAAACCAAGGAAAACAAGTCTATCCGTACCAAAGTGCATTTGTCAAGATTAGCATATAACTTTGCATCACGTAAGGCACCTAAAACGATTTCAAGTGAACTACATGCTCATCAAAGTTTTGCTAAAAATCAAAATGTCATCAAAATAAACAACGGCGATTTTCCAATGAATTCCCTCAAAACATGGTTCATTAAGCATAAACGTACTCGGTGCATTAGCCCAAAAGGCATTACCAACCACTCATACAAACCATGTTTTGTTTTAAATGCGATTTCCACTCATCTCCTTCCCTCATTCGGTTTGATGATATCCTTGGGTCAAATCAAGTTTCGTGAAAAATTTGGAACCATGCAATTCATCCAACATATCATCTAATCTAGGAATGGGATAACGATATTTTACCGTTATGTTGTTGATGGCTCGGCAATCCGTGCACATCGCCGATCCATCCTTTTTGGGTACCAAAAGAGCGGCACCGCCAAGGGCTCATGCTCTCCCTAACTTGACCTTTTGCCAACAATCCTTCAATTTGTCTTTGAAGCTCCTTGGTCTCGGGATTGCATCTATAGGCTGGCCTATTTGGAATGGAAGCCAGGAACAAAATCGATTTGGTGCTCAATTCCCGAATTGGTGGCGACCCACTTAGGATCTCCTCAGGCACATCTTCAAATTCTGAATAAGAAGACAAAGAACTAGGCAAAGAAGCAGTTAAATCATTGTTAGTATTTACAAGTGCCTCTCGAAACATGAGAATGATCATGGGCTTCTCCAACAGCATCGCTCTTTTTACCTCGCTCACTTTGGCTATCAAACTCCTCTTTTCTCTCACACTTTTTCTTTTTTCAATCAACTCACTCTCCTTTTTGCGGCTATCACTCTTTTTCACTCACATTTTTAGCGGCCCCTCTCTCTTGTTTTCCCTCATACTCTCTTTTTCGGCATTCTCTATATTCTTTTCCTTACTTGCCGAATTCTCTCTTTGCAAAGTCAATTGATCTTGAAACACTTGCTTTGGAGTCAAGCGGTTGCAAGTGCAATGTGTTTGTTATCAAAGTCAAGCGTGTACTTGTTGGTGTACCGTTATGAACCACACGCCGATCAAATTGCCACGGCCTCCCAAGAAGGATATGGGTGGCTTGCATGGGCACCACATCACACATAAGTTCGTCCTCATACTTTCCTATCTTGAACTTCAATAGGACTTGCTTGTTAACCTTCAACTCACCTTGCTCATTCAACCATTGCAAGCGGTAGGGTTTAGGATGGGGTAGCATGGTCAATCCCAACTTTTTCACCAAGTTCACACTTACCACATTCGCACAACTTCCCCCATCTACCCCCCAAATCGGTCATTCACCTACACCTAGTGTGAAGCAGATTTTCCCTTTGACTTTCTTCTTCCTCCTTCAATTGAGCACTCAAAACCCTTCGAGTTACTAAACAATCTCCCTCGGCACCTTCCTCATCCTCACTATACTCATCTCCCTCTTCCTCTTCTTCCTCCTCTAGAGGAACATACTCCCCACTATCCAACATCACCATAACCTTCTTGTTACCACATTCATTGGCATAGTGCCCAAACCCATGACATTTAAAGCATTTCCAGATTTAGTTTTGGGTTGAGAAGTTTCACCTTTGTTTGGAGCAGGAGCGGTAGTCTTGGGTGCCTCGACTTTGGTTTGATGAAACTCTTGTCAAACTTGTCATTTCTTTGACTTCCGCACTAGCCTTCCACGGGGTTCTTGCAAGTGAGTAATTTTTGTCCGTCTTCACTTGTCTCTCAACCTTAAGGCCTTTTCAACAACTCGTCATGTTGCCATATTCTTGAGATCAACCACTTTGAAAATCTCTCTATTCGGCCGGTAAGGAATCTTGCCATGGTTTGCTCAGAGTCTCTCTCACATCAGCCTAAGTAGAGCCATTTCGAGGCTCTTTGTAGAACTCCTCTACACTCTTGGTGCCTTGCCTCAATGTTTGCAATTTGTGATGAAGATCCCGAATGTAATGGGGTGGAATAAACCTCAACCTCATGACCCTCTTCATTTCTTCCCACGTCTCAATCGGTGGATCCCTATACCTCTCTCTTTCCCTCTAAGTTTGTCCCACCAAACGAAGCATACTCGGTGAACTCAATGGTGCCAACTTCACCTTCTTAATTTCGGAATAGTTGTGAAACCCAAAATCGCTCAATTTTCATTTCCCATTCGAGGTACAATTCCGGTCCTCCTTCCCCCATGAAGGTGGGAATCTTCAACTTAATTCCATTGAGATTATGGTCCTCTCGATTGCCATCCCTCTATCATCTCTCCTATCATCCCTCCTATATTGATTCCTCCTACCAAATTCAGATTCATAATCATCCCATTCATCCGGCCCCAAAATGGTCCTCCTCAAACCTAC
>CM028378.1:109618507-109858695 GCA_013146195.2 Codonopsis lanceolata | reverse complement strand
TTGCACTTAATAGGACTCAATGAAACATCTAAGATGGGACTTTTAGATGAATATGATATTTCCAATACATACTAACATTTACGATCCTATGTTTGTAGGAGACCTCAAATTTGTTATCGTTACTTCACCGAAAACCCGGCGGTGAAGGACTCTTGAGGTATTCTTGGATATATGTTTAGTTTTAAATGGTGTTATTTGATTGTTAGTCTTGATTAGAAAGGAAGCCTATACGAAATGGCTTTATTTTACACCCCATATGTGTACAATTCGTGATGGGCGAGGAAGTTGGCCTGGAAGAAAAAATCATTTGATAAAGGCGAATATTGAGAAAGCCCTAAATTGCATCGAGATTCTGCTCGCTTAACAGCGGATGGATCTCAAAAAAGAGGGTTTGTCAATTGAGTAATATCTTCCTCGCTTTGAATCAAATCAAGCCTTGTTTCTCTATTGTGTTTCTGTGTTGATTTTTGAATATGCAAGGTATTACGCTCTTTTCTTTTGAAACCAATTTAGCGCAAAGGACTTGTATGTGTTTTTAATTGCTACGTCTACCTTAATCGCCAAGTTAACCTACCGCCCGAAGGGTTATCTTCCGACAACCCCATATTGGTCGTGATTTTCTTGATGGCATAAGGTACAAACAAATGGCCGGGTCGTCTTTGGACATACCGAATAGATACGAAGGGGAGAGTGTATGCCATGTACCTTTCTTCGATGTTGTTTTGAAGTTATTTTTGAAAGTAATTTTTGGGGCCGATTAAGTTTTCATTTGATTTAGAAATTAATAGTAGGACATCAGCGAGCAGATAAGCAAGCAAAGATCCTCCATGGTAATGATTTCATAAATCATTGTTTTTCAATCTGTTCCTACCATTACCTCTTTTCAGGGATCTCGAGCTAGAGCACTTCATAAAGCTGGCTTGCACACACCTCAAGAAATTGCTGAAGCATCCGTTCCTGAAATTGTCAAAGCACTTTTTGAATCATCATCATGGGCTGCACAAGGTGAACTTTATAATTGAGTCATTTAGCGCATATGATTTTGATTAGAAAATAGTGCATTATGTAATTATTCTTATGACATAGACACGCTGTGTCGGACATGACAACCTTCAAAATACCAGACATGGGGATACAGATGTATAGAAAATATCTAATGGAGAAGTATAAAATATGCCTTAGTAAGAATACTTCTAAAAGCTACATCAATGAATCCTCACACGACTTGGTCTAAACACAGAATGTCTTGATTTGGTAGAAAACCAAGTTAAGTGAATTTGGTAATTAATTCGGCTGGCCGTAAAGTGAAATCTTACCGAAACATTAAAAACCCCTACTGGAGCAAAATATCAACACAGAACATGAACTGCTTAAGAACATGAAGAAAGAAAAAAAAGATCAACTAAACACTTAATTACATTGAGTATGCAACAGAAAACCATGTAATTCTTGCAAAACAAATTTTTTTATTGTTATACACAACATTCAACACATGCTTACTTATAAGCACATAAACTGCCCCTGTTCCATGCCCAGATACCATGGGAGTCATTAATAAAAACGAGCATTCACTTCATTAAAACTCGCTGTCAAGTCTCAAAGCATAAAAACGTAACAGCTGATACAAAATTGGATGTTGCCATATCTAATGCAGATAGGCCTTCCAAAAACATTAAAAAGATTCGGAATCCTTACTTGGTACAACTTTCTTGAATTATTGTTGTATACTTAGCTTGATTAACTGATGATGAATTACTTATGAATCCTCTTTTGAACAATTTCACTTGTACATAGGCAGAAGCTATGAGTTTGAACAACTCCTAAGTGGATCACGAAATTTAGGCTTTTAAAGTTGAAATTAGATAATAGCTGAAGCAAACAAAATGCTGAGGTCAAGCTGCAAACAGTAAGTAATTAAAACTTAAATGTACAGGCATGACCACATAAGTCACTCTAATAGTATTCAGCGTTGGTTGCCATGGTTGGCATTGTGTCGTCACAACTAGTCGGCAAATTTTATGTGCGTATCTTTAAGCCTTTTATGTCTATTCTTTTCCGCTGCATCTCACTCTTTTTTGTTTCTTTTTCTTTTCCCTTTTTCCCATTTTCAAATTCTATGCACAAATGGAGGAATTTTTCTTTTCTGTTCGGAATGTTGAATACCTAGAAAAAATAATTGTTTGAATGCTTTACATATCTTTTGAGTTCATAGAATCCAGAGTAGTTTGAAGGTGACATAATAAGAGTATGGCTCGTAGTATTATATCATGTTAAAGACAGATAGATCTAGTACCCTTTATAGTTAGATCTCTTGAGGTACCTCTTTTTTTCTTATCTTTTTTTGGCGTTATTTATACTAATTATATAATTTTTGTTGTAGGCTCGGACCAACGCACCGATGGACAACTTGAGCTAGCTATTTCAATGATGGACAACTTGAGCTAGCTATTTCAATGATGGACAACTTGATCTAGCTATTTCAATAGACACTTTTGTATAGGAAATATACTTATTGAAACTTTAGTTTTTGAAGATTAGTTGATCTATACAATCCTTTTTTTATTGTACTTTTATGTGATTTTGAATGTTTTTTAGGTTATACTTTTGACTAATTGGGTACCAATTAGAAACATATCTATATAATTAGTTTGTGTTATGACTTCAATTCATTTTATAAAATGTAATTGTTTTCCATTTGATAATTAGCATATATTTGACTCCAACAAATGGTGGCCATCTCATATTAAAACGATATCAAATACAAAAAAAATTGGTCACAAATGGTATTTGGGAGGGCATCAACCGTGCCAAATACTACGTGGGAGGCCAAACACAACAATCCCAAATACTATTTGGGAGGGCAAGAAAACCGTCCCAAATGTAATTGAGACAACATGAAAAACCGTCCCAAATGTATTTGGGAGGGCAAAAAACCGTCCCCAAACCGTCCCAAATGTATTTGAGAGGGCAAAAAAACCGTCCCAAAAACCGTCACAAAATGTAATTGGGACGGCAGCAAAAACCGTCCTAAAAATGTAATTGTGACGGCACAAAAAAACCCGTCCTAAATGTAATTGTGACGGCAAAAAAATCGTCCCAAATACTTTTTTGGGACGGCATTTTGAAATACGTCGCAAATACCCATTAGTCGGGACTGCCATGAAAAACCGTCGCCTTTTCCGTGACAAATACTTTTTGGGACGGTTTTTGGCCGTGACAAATGTATTTGGCACCCTCGTATTTGAGAGGGAGCGAAAACCGTCCCAATGCCGTCCCAAATACCTTTTGTGACGGTTTTGGAAGTATTTGGGACGGTTTTTGGCCGTCCCAAATACTCATATTTCTTGTAGTGAAGGTCTCCCCTATGCTGGTAGGGATTCCTGTAATAGCAGCGAAATCACAAGGGGTCATGGTCGCCTCCCCATTTGAAATGAAAGTGTGGGTGGTGTCCCACCGAAGTCCGGCACGTCGAAAATAGGGAGGAAGCTGGTAAAATGAGTAAAGGAGTGCAAGAAGGTGCTGAAGCCCGAACCCTCTACCAGCAATTGTGCAGCTTCGGGTAACATGTTAAAAATTTCAGCCACATCTCCATATGATACCCGAACCCTATCAAACTTCCTGCGAACCTGAAAGAAAAAAAAAGGTAAGTTTTCTACCCTTATTTCCTTTTCCGCACAGTTCTTAAAATAAATAATGAACATATCACATGTTTTATACTTCATTTTTTTTACAATAAATTCTTTTAGTAAAAAAAAAATCATAAAAAAAAACAACAAAAACAAGTTTATATATAATATTCTGCATATAAATAATTAATTTTGCATCTTAAAATGTATATTTAGAACTGCATTTGTCATGTGCATAATAAAATGTGAAAAATTCATGTATCATCTTATAAGTATTCTGCATTGCATTTGCATCAAGTAGAATAATTCATGCATTCATATTGTGCATTTCATTTGTCCAATAAGCTGCCATAGGAGTACGACAAAAAGAAGGTAAATATCTTTGTGGTATTTACTATACCCCTGCAGCATTTGCATGCTAGGAAAATAAATCTAAGGGCATGAAAAATATCTGTTTTGTCTGTTTTTATCCGAAAATATGCCCAAAAAGTGTTTCGGAAAAATTAAATTTATACTCCGAATATTCCGTTTCGCAATTCTATCGCATGCAAAAATGTGTTTTAATATAAAACATGCATCATATAGCCCCATTTGCATTTAGAATATAAACCATGCATAGTAGGGTCAAATAGTGACCATTATTTCAAATCATGCATCGCAAAAATAAATCATAGAAATTACATACATTATCACTCAATTACATCATTTAGACATAAATAGGACATGCATATACATCAATAACAAAGTCAAGAGTGCTCCAAAAGTCCCAAACAGTGCAGGAATTTAGCAGATCTGAAAAATAGCCAAGAAAATTGCTAGAAAAAAAGAAATCTTACAGTGGTTAAGGGAAGATTGGACACGTGGGTGTCCCGATCTCGCAAAAGGTTGCCCCAGTCATCCTTGGAGTACGTATAATTGAGCCGGTTCCGAACCAAGCTAGGAGGTTCCCTCCTCCTACCACCAGATTCTGGGCGCACGGTGCTTTTCCCTTCCTGGATCGTGAAGAAGAAGCCATCTGCTAAGTAAAACACTGAAATTGGCGGAAGAAAATCAAGAAAAGGAGCAAAAATGAAGAAAATAAAAAAAGAAATGAAGGAGGCAGTGGCTATGGCGGGCAATAAGCAGCAGGATGAAAGAAGAAAGAAAGGAAAAGAAGAAGCAGTGGCTTCTTTTTCTCAAATTCCCGTCACTTAAGGGAGAAATAGGGAATTTTCCCTTTCCCCCTCCAAAGTTTGCAGCTGCAGCACTCTGGTCCTCGAGTTTCAAAATTCTCACAATGGTCCCTGAGCCTAACAGAAAGTTAACAAAGTTAGTCTTGTTAACCAAAATTTGCGACCATTCACCAAAGGACAAAGGAAATAATATCCCAAGCAGATAAAAAAAAAAGCAGATCAAAAGAAAAGAAAAAAAAGAAAAGAAAAGAAAAGAAAAGAAGAGAAAAGAAAAGAAAAAAAAAGTGAGCAAGAATAAAATTGCCAGCTCAGGCCGAACTACGTTTGGTCTGATTCCTTGAAAAGGGATACGTAGGCAGCCTACATCAGTAGGTCCGACCATCAAAAAAAAAAAAAAGAGAATAAATTCCCCAGCAAGAGTGACAGAAATATCAAAATCAGCCGAATCCACGGCAGCCACCCGGGCGCAAAAAGGTAAGTCAGGTACATTATTCCTACCCTGACTTTAGAATAATTTCCTTTTTAGGAAAGTTTGATTTCAAAAATACAAAAAACAAAAAAAAGAGGAATATTTCAAAAACACAAAAAAAAAAGAGGAATATTTGAAAAAAACAAAAAACATGGAGAAGAAGAAAGAGGAAGGAAAAAGAATATTTTCCACTTCACAATTTTTGAAAATACTTGAAGAATGATCAATTCGCCGTGCTCGGCGATAGATCTTTAGTCGAGCACAATTTTCTGGATATCTGAAAATTTTCGGGCTATGTCTGGAAACAAGACAGCGACCAAGGCCCAGACATACTTAGAAAATTCTTCTTAACACATTTCAACGACAAGGTATTGACCGGTTGAAATGTGGTAACAGAAAAGCAATTCGCCGTGCTCGGCGACGGATCTTTAGTCAAGCACAAATTTCTGGATATTTGAAAATTTTCTGGTTATGTCTGGAAACAAGACAGCGATCAAGGCCCAGACATAATTAGAAAATTCTTCTTAACACGTTTCAACGACAAGGTATTGACCGGTTGAAATGTGGTGGCAGAAAAACATTCAAATCTTCATACCGTATTTGACAACGGTTCGGACCGAAGAATCGGCTTTTCGAAAACAAAAATCTTTTTCCGTTGTGTTCTCGATCGGCTCGACCCGAAGGACATGACATCCTCACTTTAGTTGTAGTTTAGGGTTTTTGGCCCGAACTACGCTTGGTCTGATTTCCTTTAATAGGAATACGTGGGCGACCTACATTAGTAGGTCCGACCATCAGAGCACATTAAATTCATATCTGCTTAAAACTTCGATAACTTTTTATAACCGACTAAAAATGTCTAGGTTATAGAGTTTGGATAGCATGTTCACTGTGCATTATAATTGCTACCAATTGCATTCTCTCGTTCTTAATTGAACGAAATTGGAGAGTCTATTGTTTATCAACGATTGTTCGTCTACTCAGTAAGCCGTAAGGTTACCCGTAGACTCCATCGTTGAGGGGCTCTGTAGACACCCCAATTCGTACTCGATATGTGACATAAAATATCAAGAAGCTGTTAAAACTTAACAAATGTCAAGTTCGAGGAGTCAAAAATGCAAAAGGAAAAGCAGATGCGATAAGAATCTGCAGGGGGAAAGTGCAAAATTTTCAAACTTGTAAAGCTTGATGGTGCCGCACCAAAGCCCCTTGGTGCCGCACCAAGGGTGCCTTTGGCCACACCATGCAAGTCCCTGTTCATCTCTCTCACATTCAAATAGGTACAAGTTTTGAAGCACGCGGTACAAGCGGCTGATGCACGAATGAGAAATTAACAAATGCCCAGCGTGTCCTCATTTCTCACTATAAATAGAGACCCCCGGCCTCTCATTCCAGCTTGTTCATTCTGCGATAAAAAAATCGCTGGCTCTCTGCGATCTTTCAATACAGTTAGTACGAGAGGTGCGAGATAGGTGAGTGGAAGCCCCTATAGTCTCCAAACCCCGTCCAAACTCTGCCAAATCAAAAACCCATAGGTTATAAGTGATCCCTAGCCTAGTTGTTAGGTATCCACCTCAAATCCCCAGTCCAGAAATCTCAAAATAAGTCGTTACTCTGCCCGAGTAACGAGCTAGAAAAGTCAAAAACTAAGTCTAGGTTCCGCCCAACTAGAAAGGCCAAAACCTACCCAAATAAAGCTGTCACTCTGCCCGAGTTGATAAGCCCAAACTTCAAAAAATCAAGCAGTCATCCTGCCCAGTTCAATTCAAAACAAAAAGACTCCCTCTCCCTGAAGGACAGAGCGAGCACACCGCCGCTCTAAAAGGTAATACCTTTAAGAGCGTATTTTATTTCATTTGTATTTTTGTCTTTTATTTATTTTTCAAAAATTGTTATTTAAATCCAGCGCAATGTAGCCAATATAAGCCGTTGTCTTTGCCGGATTAGATTAGAAAATATTATGTAAAAGAGCCGTTATAATGGCCAAATACTCTTAAATATGTTTGTAATTATTGGAAGGAGACGGCTGCGAGTCCGTAAATAATGTAACCACGAATGTATCTGTTTAAATTTCCCTTGTCAAAATAAGACCTTATTTATTTGCTAGATTAATATAACAATGAGCATACTTCAGCCAAAAACGTTTTGAGACCGAAAGGGCGAGTTGGGTGCCTAGCACCTTCCCAACTCGTAACTTAGCCTCCGAACCCGCTTTTCTAAAATCTCTGGTTTTCTTTTCTGGTTTTCCTTTATTTTTGCCTTAAAATAAAGGTGGCGACTCTAAAACTTTCAGATCCAGTGGGGCCTCGCAACATTCCCTCTTTGCACTTTCCTGTTCTCCCCTAAAAAAGGGAGATATGGGAATGGAGAGGTGATGTATTCCTATATCCTGGTATCCCCTAAACAAGGGATAACTTGATGCGGGAAACCCATAGCTCCCATAGCGATCTGATTGGGCCATAAGGCTATTTTAATAAATCCATAAGTGGGGGCGTCGCAATATCTTTTCTTGCACTTCTCTATTTTCCCCTGAAAGATAAAAGGGGAGAATGAGAATGGAAAGGTAATACATTCCCATATCCTGTTATCCCCGAAATAAGGGATAACCTGACATGAGGAAACCTTTAGTTCCCATTTTGGATACAAAATCCACTCAAGGCAACCGAGGCACATTCCAACGTGCTAACATAGACAGCACTCCTCTCGCACTTTGGATTTCGTCTTCCCCTAAACAAGGGAGGGTGGAACGAGGCGTTGGTGTCCCGCGTCCGCCGCGTCTGGCGCACCTATCCAGGCGCGGGCGCTGGTCGCACCCAGGGAACCTCACAGCAGCCGACTTAATCGGAAGAGCAAGAAGCTAGTTTATTAAAAGTTTTATGGACACATAGAGAAGCTTTATGATGGTCCTTAGCTGATTTAAAATGTATTAGTCCATCTATGTGCATGCATAAAATACATCTAGAAGAAGGCAGTAAACCTTCAAGAGAAAGGCAAAGAAGACTTAACCCACATATGGAAGAAGCCGTAAGAAAAGAAGTTCTTAAGCTCTTAGATGCGGGTATAATTTACCCTATATCAGATAGCAAATGGGTTAGTCCTGTTCAAGTAGTTCCTAAAAAGTCAGGAATTACGGTTGTTAAAAATGATAAAAATGAATTAGTCCCTACAAGAACAATAACTGGATATAGAATGTGCATTGATTTGCGGAAATTAAATGTGGCAACCAGGAAAGACCACTTTCCTTTGCCATTTATTGATCAAATCCTTGAAAGACTAGCCGGTCATGAATATTATTGCTTTCTTGATGGGTTTCCTGGTTACAATCAGATCTCTGTTGCACCCGAAGACCAAGAGAAAACAACTTTTACATGCCCCTTTGGTACTTTTGCTTTTAGGAGAATGTCATTTGGATTATGTAATGCACCAGCTACTTTTCAAAGATGCATGATTTCTATATTTTCAGATTTAGTTGAAAGATGCGTCGAAGTTTTCATGGATGATTTTTCAGTTTTTGGAAATTCTTTTGATCATTGCATAGAAAATCTGACATCAGTCCTGAAAAGATGCTGTGAAACAAATTTAACTTTAAGTTGGGAAAAAAGTCACTTCATGGTCAAACATGGAATTGTTTTAGGGCATGTTGTTTCAAATAAAGGCATTGAAGTTGATAAAGCTAAAATTGAAGTTATTTCACAACTACCCCCTCCCACTTCAATTAAAGGTGTTAGAAGTTTTCTAGAGCATGCTGGTTTTTATCGAAGATTTATAAAAGATTTTTCCAAAATATGTAATCCTCTATGTAACTTGCTAGCAAAGGATACATAATTTATTTTTGATAAAGAATGTTTAGAACACTACAAGAAAAGAGAGTATTAGGATCACTCATTTTCCATCCCTAAAAGTCCATTTGCCATCCCTAATAGTATTTAGGACGGCCATAGGGACGGCAAAATGGGGGCTTAAATAACATGGGTGCTAAATGTTTTAGGGACGCGAAGAGCCGTCCCTAAAGGTTTTTAAGGACGTGACTTTTGCCGACCCTAATAACCGACCCTAATACCTTTCAAAACGCTCCAAATTATTGGCGGGAAAACAAAAGGGTCGGATTGTTGCCGTCCTAAATATTTTGACGCCAACACTTTTGGTGGGAAATTACTGGTGGGAAAACAAAAAGGACGAATTGTTGTTGTTCTAAATGTTCTGGCGCCAAAACTCTTAATGAGAAATTACTGAAAATAGTGGCTGGTAATGTTGGAAAAATTGGTGGGAAACTTATTAAGGTCGACTTCCACCGTCCCAAAAGATGTACAAAACATTAGGGTCAAGATCTCTTCGTCCTAATTATAAAACAATTATATACTTAGCATTTTCATCCATACAACAAACAAATATTTTAGTAAAAGAAGATATCATTAATAATAAAAGATGATCACAACATCAATATACTAATAAATTTGATTGTTTACTAAAAGAATCAATCTACTAAATCCTAATAAAGATTAATTAACCAACCTACAAACAACTTTTTGAAATATAAAAATATCGTCTCAACTAGTTTAAACTCTAAACTAGTACATCATAAAAAACAAAAACAGAGGCTTGATGATAACTTTTGACCAAATGACATCTTGTGCTATTTCCAAAAGCAACCTGGAAAAATAAATGAAATAAAACAATCAATTGAAGTAATCACATAATCTTCATTTTCCAAGGAAATAAAAGAAAATTTCTTATAAGCTCATGTACAACAAGATAATTATATCTTCATTATAACTCAAAAGTATCCTTTCAGCTTGATAACATATAAACCCAAGTGTCAATGAACTTACCAAATTACGGTTCACATAAAATTGTTAGAAAATGAGCAAATATTACTGTCGTACAATTCACATGTTCCCACTTCTCAATGATAAAAAGATGACACAATTTGTCTAGACAAAACTGACAACCATAAAAAGTATAAACTAAGATATGTTACAATTATCACCAACACAATTTGTCTAGACAAATCTGACAACCATAAAAAAGTATAAACTGAGATATGTTACAATTATCACCAACAACATTTCTAGGATCATCGGTATAGGGTAAATCATGTTTCAAATGAATCTGAAAATGATAGATGTAGGAAGCTGGCAGCAAAACTTGTAAAATACTTTATAAGCATGTGAAGTAAATCATATCCATCTCCTTAACAAGAGTCAGACTACGAATGACTCCTTAACGGTGCATGCACTAAAATTAAAAGAAACTTTTAACATATAATCTCTAAAGTGTCTTCCTTCATTCCTCTTTGATATTTTCGCATAGCTTCATAGACTTGACAAATTTAGTCAACACCAAAAACAGATCCATTCATAGGCAGGCAGATACGGGGTGATGAGATCCCAAAAGAAAAGGAAATGACCAAATACAGATTATCCAGAAAAAAGACATAAAACTTTAAGATGACAAAAAATGTGTATTAGAATTAGGTATGTGAAAACTTATCTCCATCAATGAATCTTTCTGCAATCATAAGAAAAAAAAATCCTTAGATGACAATTTAAAAAAAGGCAAACACTTGGAATACTACAGAAAGTGCTGAAAAAAATCAGTAGACAAATAAAAATAGACAGCTTTGAGCCCAGTAGACAGTAGGTACATCTAGCATTATTGCACCAATTGTGAGTATCATTTGTTGCATGAGAACTTGAAGCATTCATGAGTAAAGAAGGAGAAAAAAACAAGAAGCAACCTCATTTACACCAGTTGTGTCATCCACATGGAACTCCAACATGACATCATTTTTTCCTTGAAGATGTGTCTAGGAGACATTAGCTAGCTAAAGATACCTCAAATGCTTGCTTCGAAGAAACAATAAAAGAAAGCATATTGCCTGAACAATGTTGAAACACAACTTTTAAAGCATTGTTAAGGTAAATAAACAGCCAACATCAACTAGCTCTAGAGCCCAAAAGACACAGACAAATAACAGTCACATTTCAAATTTGATCATTAAGATCTCACACAGAAATAAGCAAACACGAGGAGTGAGTGATGTTAGAAAACAAAACTAATAAATAACTGTCAATTATGTACTCTGTAATTATCACTCGTGAGTGAGCACAAAATAGTCACCAAATTAGTTTGAACAACAATCTTAAAAACAAGGTTTAAGAAGGTATAAATAAATAAACTTATACAGAGACTTTTTGTGGATTACAAGCGGAAAGAGCAAGGAAATAGCCCACAACATCAACAACAAAGGTGCACTAACCATTTAAATCAATTTCTCCCCAGTTCTTCCTACTGACAAAGAGCTGCTTCTCTTCTAGCGTAATCCCACAAGAGCTCTGGAAATAACTAGTCAGGCTAGTGACATTCTTCAATGCAAGTGCAGATAGAATGATATGGGTAATCAAGAATCAAATTTAAAATGTAAAACCACTGAAGGTAACATTAATGAAACATCTGAGCTCTCCAAATATTTCTGAATGTAAGGATTTGAAATACTCAAATACATATTCAAGGTACCCATAACAGATAAGAATATAAACATGACTAAATGAACTCAGACTTCTCAACCAGTACCCACTATTTAACAGTATAGACATATTGCACCAATAAATACAGTGTGAGTGTGACAGACAAACCAAAACATCCCGTAATGTAACATAACATTAGAAAACTAAGCTTCAGAATATTTACCCCCCCTCTCTCCAACCAAAAAAAAAAAAGAAAAAGGAAACACTGTGCTTAAGAATGTTTCTATCCCATGTGGAAAAAAATATAAAGCGCCATCCAGTGGCTCATGAAAAATATTGACCATAGAGAGGGAGAGAGATACAGAGAGCTACCAAGGCTACCTCATCAGATCACAAAATAGATCTGGCATCTAAATAACCTTAAGAGCAGGAACAACGAAAGTATCAAACCAAAAATCAAAAGGGTGTCAAGTGTACAACAAGGTATCAAAGTTGGTGTCTAAGCAATCACAAATCAACGACTTCACATCGATCAGTATATGAAACTCAAACTCAAAAGAGACGAAGAAAGAGAAACTTACAGTTTCTGGCGGTGACATGGACCTGTGGAGAAAGGCACAAAAGGAGGAAAAATTAGAGGTCAACTGGTTTTGGTTATAATAGTTTTGGCAATTCTGAAATCAAACTTGCAGCCCTCCCACGTGCAAAATTAGAGGCATAAAGGAAAAATTGTAACTACAAACTCCCCATTGAGAGGCACAAAACCTACTGCTCTAGTATTGCCAGACACATCCATAAGGTGTTCATTAAACATCTCCATGGAAAGAAACAACCTATATATTACCATTAGAATTAGATGAGTATATTTCGAAAAGCAGCAGCATACCTACAATGTTGCTCGAATGAAGTACTCATTTGCATGGTCTCCCCAGTAACAAGATGATCAACAACTTTTGCTAAAAGTGATACAACCTGCATATGATCAGTGAGAATGTGGAGAGCAGATTAAAAAATTGAAGCAAGTTGAGGCTTTCCTACACAAAACGTGTAACCAACCTATCCACAATACAAAGTGAAGCATAGAAAAGTAAACACAAAGTACGAACCATCAGTAAAGCATGGATAATTCTTTCTTAGTTATATCTATCAGGAACTATCAACTAAAGGTAATTTCATGTATAGTCTTGAATCTCCATTCCATGGTAAGGTCATTATTCATAAGAGGCTTCACCCTTGGAAGACACCTTTCCATTTCTTTCAGGTTCTCTCATTTGTTATGATGAAATATTTTTAGCTGTACTACAGCTGATGCAGCCTAAGAAATCAAGTGACGTTTACATGTTTTCTTTCCAAGTTATTTTTTTCTACTTTAGCATTCAAGTTTTCAAAACCCCTTGGGCTATTCTTGTTGACCGAAATATAAAATTTATCTACCATCCCGTTGGTGAAAAACCAAGTGGAAGTTATGCTGGTATTTTTTTTAAGGGTATATCTACCAACTTGGACTTCTGGCCAACAGACAACTTTAGCAGCTCGTCTTACTCAACATGATCATGATAATCTCATAATGGATCCCAGGTGCTGGCAGTGATGCAGGACCGCTATGAGATTCAGAATAAAAAGAAACCTACATAATTCATGCAAAAAGGAAAAAAATGTAAACCACAAACTTGCAGCCTCCCGAGTACGAGGATTCACATAATAATGATTTCTTATACTTCTTTACATCACTACATGCAACTAAATTCCACAACAACTAAAATGAAGATATTATTTTAAATGATAATTTTAGTTGTCAAGTGATACTTGAACTTTTAGATGTTATTTTTTTAGGCATATTTATTTTTTTGGCATTATTCTACATCACAATTTCGAGTTCATTTCCTTATTCTAGAGTCTCACGTGCTACCTACATCATGTTCACTAAAATATTATTGAGCCTTTAAGGGAGGTTGGTTCTTTTTTCACCACAGGAGGCAGTGTCCAAAAGTACTTTTTTAAGTTTGCATATGCTTGTTTTATCAACTTTAAGTTCTGCTCCAAGGCTAAATTTACGAGTGTGCATCAAAATTTACAGTATAATTCGATCTTGGTTTTGATATTTCCCCCTTTTAAGTTACGAAACACACAAAGATTGCTAACTAGGAAGGTACATCGGTGCCATGAGAAGAATTAAGCTGTTGAGCTCTACTATTTTATAAGCGATGGGGATGATATGGAGTGTGTACAAATATATAGCATGACGTTTCAATATGAAACATAGGGTGTTTTGTCAAATTGATTTTTCCTTGGGTGCTAAGAGTCTGAGAATGACTTCTTGTTTCGAGCTATTTAGGACTACATTGTTGTGAGCAATTTCAAAGTATTTCCGCCTTAAATGGGAAATTTTTGCTTCGTGATTATTTGTTTTTCTTGGTACTATATATTTAGATGCTATAAACATTATAGTATTATTATGTTTCCGTTTTCCATCCTTTCATTATTTGTATTATTTCTTCCGTTCTGATCGGATAGAATCATTTTGTGGGTAAGATTGAAATGGATCACGGAAAACCTAAAACAAAATGTGCAGTTTATCTATTTGGTTTGAATGGTTAATAATTTAGGGCCATATTACTATCTACTCCCTTAGCCAAAAACCCAAAGCAATTTAGCAGGGAAATTTGTCTCTTGGGCATGCACACAAGTCTTTCTTGCTTGAGTAAGCTCCAGTCTCCCTGTCGTTGGATCTGATCATCAATTGAATCCAAATGTGGTTGATCACATTTACTTTGTTATTCACCCACTTTACATTTCTTGATTATAAGACATATCAATTCTTTAATGCAGGTAGCGTATTGCAATCTCTCGGCTTCAAGTGCAAACTCCTAGAACCAAGATTGTAAAAACTTGTATAAGATGGTTTTTTCCTTTCATGAGCAGGTCTCTCATAAAATTCAGGGAAACTACAGTTGTTTCTATATTGAGCATTAAAGCTTTGTTTTTTTCTTTTAAAAAACCTGAGTAGTATATTGGAAGCCAACAACTGCATCTATAAAGGTTAGTCATATAATTTTGGGGATAACAAATTGTGTCTCTACACACCACATAATGAACAACACATATCCATATAGGTATGTTTGTTTGGACGCAACTCTTAGTTACCAAGAAATGGTATTGGTATTGCAACGCTTATTCCTATCTTAATAAAGCCTATGTTGAGATCCCCAACCTTACTTTGGCATCACCGAGAAGTGCATTAACACCTAGGCTAATGCAACACCCTAACATGCACCTATAGGTAGACTTTTTTGGGACACCGGTTAGTGATGCATAGCCGTATTAGTGCTCCTACTTATAAGGCGATGTAAGTATTCGTCCCAATAGCATAAACACCCCAACAGACACCTTCTTATGATGCTACTCGTATTCCTATAAGGTTAGTCATGTTGTAGTGAAAGAGAGAAGGATACACACACATACATGTATCAACATTTTTTTCCCTTAGCTTGACTCTGAACCCCAAATCCTAACCTTGATATGCAATGATCTCCGTCTGCTCCGGCTGCTCAAAGACTCCTTAGTTGAAAAGTCAAATATTTGAACCATATATAAATGCCTCAGTGAAAAGGTTACTGTGTAATTTAACTTATTATATTATTCATATAAAAGGGTAAACTTTGAACATTCTAAAAAGATAGAACCCTTTTGAGTAGAAAGGAGTGAGTAATAAAATTAAAAAAAGAGAAATATTTCAAACTACTAAGCCAAATCAAGTAGTAATTCATACTTACCCATTACCTCGTTCTAGGTCCTCAAACCTACATTCCCAAACAGTTTTTCATAATAATTTTGATTTACTAACCTTCACAAGTTAACTCCCACAAGAAATTATATTTGATTAAATAAAAAAACTTGGAGTTCTAAAAAACAAAATCCAAATTAACTCAACACAGAACAAAATTAGGGCTTATCGCGGTAGACACGTAAATTATAACAAGAAATCACCATTAACAAAAAACATAAACATAAGATCTGGAGAACAGAGAATACAAATGAATTAGGGTAAGCAATCAAAAGGGTTGGGTTGTGTTTGGTTACCTTGAGTTGCGAAAGAATTTTTTTCGCAGTATCGTAATCGGTTCGTACAATGGAGGCTTTGAATCGATCGAAAAATCGACAGTCCAAGCTAGGTGATGTACGCGGCTGTTGGCAAGGGAGAAGGGAGAAAGGGCGAGACTTTTGAGAGGGAAAGGGAGAAGAACTGTATTGGACTTTCAGAACCAAAAAGGTTGTGGGAAATATTTGGGGAAAACAAAAATTGCCCGGTAAACTAAAAAAATATATCAGGGACGTTCATAAAGCTATGGGTCCCAAAAAAAACAAGGTATTAAGGTCCACTACTACATGTGATCTAAAAAGTAGGGACCTAAATACTATTTTTTCTTGTAGTGGAAGCTTTTAATTTTTTGAAAGAAAAATTAACTACTGCCCCTATTTTATCCGGCCCTGATTGGTCACTTCCTTTTGAAATCATGTGTGATGCATCAGATTTTGCAATTGGAGCCATGTTAGGACAAAGGGTAGATAGAAAGCATCATGTGATCCACTATGCTAGTAGAACTCTAAATGATGCACAATTGAATTACACAACTACAGAAATAGAGTTTTTAGCAGTAGTATATGTTTTAGAAAAAATTAGATCATATCTATTAGGATCAAAGGTGATAATATTTTCTGATCATTCCGCATTAAAATATTTGTTAAGTAAGAAAGATGTTAAGCCAAGATTAATTAGATGGATGCTATTGTTACAAGAATTTGACATTACAATCAAAGATAAAAAGGGAACCGAGAATGTCGTAGCCGACCATTTGTCTAGATTAGAATTTCCACCCTTGCTTGAACGTCAATTTCTTGATGATCCTGTTCCCATAAATGATGAATTTCCTGATGAGCAATTTTTAGCAATTAAAGATTCAGACCCCTGGTATGCTGATTTTGTTAATTACTATGTGTCTGATATCATTAATCCTGATTTTGATCATTATGAAAAGAAGAAATTTTTGGCTGAAACGAAAAATTATTTTTGGGAAGCACCTCATTTCTACAAAATATGTTCAGATTCTTTAATAAGAAGAAGTATTCCAGAAAAAGACCAACAAGGTATTATGGAATTCTGCCATGGATACTCTTGTGGAGGTCATTTTAGTGGAAACAAAACTGCTAGAAAAATTTTGCAATCATGTTTATATTGGCCTACTGTTTTTAGAGATTGTGAACTGTTTTATAGAACATGTGATAAGTGTCAAAGAACAGGTGGAATAGGAAAGAGAAACGAAATGCCCTTGCATATTCATTTGGTTGTTGAAATCTTTGATGTTTGGGGTATTGATTTCATGGGTCCTTTTCCAGTATCAAACAATTGTGAATATATTTTAGTAGCAGTTGATTACGTATCTAAATGGATTGAAGCAGTAGCAACCAAGACAAATGATGGCAAAACAGTGGTTAAATTCGTAGAAGATTTGTTTGCTAGATATGGAGTACCTAAGGCCATAATAAGTGACCAAGGAACTCACTTTACCAATAAGTTATTGAATAATGTCCTTAAGAAACATGGTGTAACTCACAAGTTAGCTACACCTTATCATCCTCAAACATCTGGCCAAGTAGAGGTAAGTAATAGACAAATTAAAGCAGTATTAGAAAAGACTGTTAGGCCTAATCGTAAAGATTGGGAATCTAAACTTAAGGATGCTTTATGGGCATACCGAACTGCTTTTAAAACCCCCATAGAATGAGTCCATATAAAATGGTATATGGCAAAGCTTGCCATTTACCAGTTGAAATTGAGCATAAAGCCTATTGGGCTGTTAAAGAATTAAACTTAGATTTAACCTTGGCTAGAGAGGAAAGATTGTTTCAATTAAATGAACTAGAAGAACATAGGTTGAATTCGTATGAGAATGCTAAAACATATAAATAAAAGACCAAGAAATATCATGACATGGGGTTAGCCAACAAGATGTTTCATCCAGGAATGAAAGTGTTACTTTTTAATTCTAGACTTAGGTTATTCCCAGGAAAGTTAAAATCTAAATGGTCTGGTCCCTTTATAATCGTACGAATTTATCCTCATGGAGCTGTTGATATTCAAAATCATAAAAATAATGAAATTTTCAAAGTTAATGGACACCGACTCAAGCCATACCTAGAGCCGATGTCAGTTGAACGAACAATTGAGTTAATTCGTTTAGCTGACAACGAACCACCCCGGGATTAGGCTTGCAGTTTGGTCGAGCCAAAGACGTTAAACAAAGGCGCTAAGTGGGAGGCAACCCACTATTTTGAATGTTATTTATTTTGTAGTTAGTTTAAATACGCTATTCTCTGTTAAATGTAATTTTTGGACATTTAATTTTTAATTAAATATGCCAAAATTCAAGTTTGGGGGAGAAAAGCATCTTAATGTTGTATTTATATGTTACTAATATTTTTAGTTTATAATTTTTTGTTAAGTTTTTGCAACACAGGAAAGTTAAGAAACATAACTGTTAAGAAAAAGGGCTTAACGGAAAAGGGCTAAAAACTGTGCAAAAGCCGTGAAAAGAAAGAAAGGAAAACAAGAAGGAGCAAGTTTCGACACCTTGCGGACGCAAGGTGTAGAGGACCTTGCGACCGCAAGGCCCTCAGTAAATGCGAATCTTGTGCATCGCATGCCGAACATGGGGAATCAAATGTTGGAATAACAAACGGTTTGATCGCCCACCTTGCGGTCGCAGAGTGTGTGGCGCACTGCACCGCAAGGTCCCTTTATATAAGACAACGCCGGGCCATTTGCAGAATCACCAGATTTCTCACTCCCTCTTTCAAACAAGCAGTGCAGCAGCCACCCAGTTCCCTCTCCTAGAATCCGACGAGATCCTTAAATCTTCCATCAATTTCGGCTCCTACTCCCAAAGATCTTCTCCCTCCTTCATCACATCTTCATCTTCTACCTCTCCCACCAACCCCATTGCATTCCATGGAAGCTTGAAGAAGCTTTGAAGAAAGAGGAAGACAATACCATTGTTGCCGACGCCGCTCAAACTCCGGCTACTCTCTCCATCTAAGCTGCAAACAAGTAATCCTAACCCCTCTCTTTAATTTTTACATCAAATCTTTGCATGCTAGGGTGTTAGATATTTTTTTCACGTAGATATAATTTTGCATGCTTTAGGAATAATTTTTAATTTTAAAATTTTGAAAATTCATTTTAATACTCGCTTTTTAATTTTTCAAACAAAATGTTTAGAAAGCGTAGAAATAATGGCAGCTGCTTCGTCCTCCCGCCCTGTTCAGGAGGAGGAACCTAATTTTGACCACACCCGATTCGTGTCCTATGAGGCCTCAGAAAAATATGCGGCCAAACTCTCCAAGTCCTTGGTTCCCGAGAGGGGATTCAAGGCCGAAGAATTTGGCCTCCTCCAAATTTTACTACCGTAGGTGGGGCGTTTGACCGACTCTCAGAAAAGGCGTGTGCCTATTGTCCAGAGTTCTATGCCAATGGCAAAGATTGGCATAGATGGGTGTTTAGACACAGTTAATGTTAGGGACATTGTAGTAGACTTTTTCGTCCCATAGCATTAACGAATATTTCTGGCACACTCCAACTTTGCGGTTGGTGCCGATCATTTTAGCACACACCTCGCACTCCATGCCCTCGAGGTGGTCAATGCGACCATCGCCTCCCCGGTGTTGAGTGGACCTACAACCGTAATCCACCCTTCGGCCCACGCACCATGGAGGAGTCCTTTCCGAACACCGCCAAGCCGTGTTCAAATTTGTTTGTGGTCATTCATGCCTCCGATCACCAACATACGGTGACTGGGAGGGTGTCTCTTGACTCTACACCATTATGAAAGCAGTGGGTTGATGTTGGCCGCCCGATCAACGGCCAAATCAAGACCCTTATTGTGTTAAAGGTGCCACGCGATCGCGGGGTTCGCTGCCTCGCATTTGATCACCGAAGGTTGTGTAGAGGCGCAGCGCCGATGGCCCAGGACACGCTGGAGAGGCTTAAATTTGGTGGTCCGGCCATTACTAGGGCCATTTTGTTTGAGCACCACCAGCAGCCGAGAATGAGGGTTCCTCACGGAGAGGAACCCGAAGAGGAGGAGGAGGACCCACTCGTAGGGATCTCCAATAGGCTAGAAGAGGTTTCCCTTGAAGCCCAAATGGCAACTCAACAGTTGGCACAAATATGTGCCGACCAAGAGCGGCTATTTGGGTGGTTTAACATGGGACAAAATGTTTCCACTTATTATGGGTTGCCTCACACGATCCCGAGTTTCGTCCTCATTCGTTATTTCCGCCCGACTCACCGTGAGTCGAGGCCCAAGTTTCATCCTCTTTCATTAGGTGGACCTACTATTTCCTTTTGATATTTGTCCATCCCCATCTATCCTCTCATATGTTCCTCAATTTTGAGGACAAAATAGAAATTAAGTTTGGGGGATTCGCTTAGAGTCCTAAGTCTAGGTCCTAGCCTAAGAAGGAATGGAGTTGGGCTATGTTTCTAGGGTGAAGGAAAATTTCTTTTCTTGATGACCATTTAACTCTTCACCCAATTTTCCTATTTTTAATTTTTTCTTATTTTCGAAGGTGTTGCCTTGACCAGAATACACTCACATTGGATGCTCGTGGATTCCTCTTATAGGAACCCATCATCAATTGAGTCATCGTCATCATCTCCAATTTTCTTATATTAAAAAAAATCAAAATCAAAATTAAAAAAATAAATTATTTCAAAATTTTCGTCCTCAAGTTTAGGTGTGGTAATGCTAGCCGTAGTCCATGAAGAATTAATGCAATGAACCGCATAGCTAGTCCGTAGATCCCTCTGGAATTTACTTGATTTTACGAAACTTTTACTTTTCTCCAAATTCTTCATGCACCCACACCAGTCATAATTATGGATTTATTAGAATAGTTTTATAAATTTTATAGCACATACTTCATTACAACAAGATATGCACAAGAATATGATGCATAGTCATTCGAACATAATTGTTGCATTAAATTGTGACTTAGGGTCAATTGCATGATAGTTAGATCCCTTGGATTTTTCTCATTTATATATCTCAAGCACACTTTCGAACCGTGTCTGCATGTTAGTCTCAATTGTCCCTACCATCTGTATTAGCGAATGCTTATGTGAAATTCAGTGATGCTAAACATTCAACCCCACAATTCCCATAGTTGATATGATATTTTGTGTTTTACTTGCTTTAAAAACTACATGAGCATTTGGCATTAAGAAATGACTTAGGCCATCTTTGGATCGTTAGAGCCTAAATATTCCCTGATCTATACTAAAAATATCTCTAGTGTCCCCGTTGAGCCTTAATGAAAAAGAATTGAGTGTGCTAAGCACACTATTTAAACCCCCATTCGCCATCGTTTCTATTACCCACATTAATTTAACCCTAAAAGTCTATACACTTTTAGCCTACCCTTTGAGAGAGTAGGATGTGGGTGGGGAAATTGATTTGAGAGGACCATTTCTTTTCAGTTAGGCTATTTTTCGGAAGGCTTCTTCTTTCCGTCGTCGAAAAAACGAAAAACGAAACGGAAGAAGAAGAGTGTAACAAAGATTCAAATGGAAGCATAGCTTTCAAGAGAAAATATGTTAGAAAAATTCTGCTGATAAGAATGATGTGATATTTTTAGAAATATATATTGCCCAAAACAAGTTTGGGGGGGGGGGGGAAGAAGAAAAGTGAAAAGTAACGAAAAGCACCCCCCACTTGTGGTCTTTGCAGGTCCTAGCCTAAATAGGGAAAACTTCCTTTTGCTTGGAAGTATGAGGGATAAAGGGTAGTCTTACTCTCTCACTTTGAATTCCAATCCATTTCCATCAAATCCCCCAACACCTTGGCCTTACATTACAAGTTAAATAAAGACCTAATGATCTTCTTGCCAATGCTTATGTTGTTTTATCTGTCAATTGAGTCATATGGAATTGATCAAACACTTCATGTTCATTACTATTCGCCCTAAAGCTCACTGTGTTAGCATAATCTTAGCTATTACAAGTAATTGGGATAAGAGAGCATTGTATGTCATACATAGAAGTGCATGGGATAGATGTATAAGTCTTTGAAATCCTTGGGACCTTTCTGTCTGTAACTTACCGGGTTTGGATGGTAGATCTCATAATTCTTAATGCATGATTTTCCATTAAACTTTGATTTTCATATGAATATGGTGTTTAGCTTAATAAAACTGTTTTAGTTAAGATATTATTTAAGACTGGTGATCACACACACACGGAGAAATTAGAAGTAGTAGCAGTTTTAAGAAAAGATTAGTTGGTTTTATGTGACTAAGCCTGCATATATGTGTTGAGCATCAAACTGAGACTGCTTTGCATGCCACACTCTTATAACTTGAGGTTGAAGCCAAAAATATTTTTGTTTTATTTTAGTTAATTTTTACCTGCTTTTGTATTTATCGGTTTTGTATTTATCTGCTTAGTCGAGTCACTCGAAAGAGTCTCCTTGAGTTTGTGGGTTTATAGAGGAGTGTAAATAGTGTCACCCTCCAAAAAGATTTTCATTTTTGTTATTTATATGCTTTTGTATTTATAAGTATTGTTTACTCATGGACGAGCAAAGTTTAAGTTTGAGGGTATTTGATCGATGTATTTTATACGTCGATTTTATATGCTTCTATGACTTAAATTATACTATTTCACGAGGCTTTTGGCTACTGATATATGTTTTCGGTGAGTTTTGTAAGCTTCAGGGTTTTTAGTGAAAATATGCAAAACTCCAGGGTTTTATGTGCAAATTTCAAGAAGGTCCAAAGAGGAAAAATGAAGAAGAAACGAAGGCTGTCAAATCTGGAGACCTTGCGGTCGTAAGGTCTGAGGTAGGCAGTATGTTTAAAGAGCAAGGCATCAAAGGCCAGATGAACTGGAGACCTTGCGGACGCAAGGTACTCAACACCTTGCGACCGTAAGGTGGTCAGAATGCGATATTTTCGTATTTTCACATAGAGATTCGATTGGATTACAACTCCCGAGTATATATTGAAGTCGGATGCCGAAAGTCAGATAGAGAAAAACGGCTGGAAGCAATCTTAGGTAGATTTTAGATAGCTTTTAGATTGTATAACATAGTTAGATTGTGTAATTACAAGGATTGAAGATCAAATAGTTAAACATAGTTATTAACCTTTTAATAACATCATAAACATGGTTATTAATCTTTTAGATAATTTTTAGATTGTATAACATAGTTAGATTATTTTCAATCATATTTGATAAAATAGTTAGGCTTGTAGAGATGTCATGTTCTCGTATATGCTATATGATGAATTTTTGGTTGCATAAACAGATTATGATCAGATTAATAACCATGTTTATGATGTTATTTAGGTGTGATAATGTATGATAAATCACCTGATCTTGTTGTTCAAGTGTTGGGAGCATGTTTGATGAAATAGTTAGGCTTGTAGAGATATCATGTTCTCGTATATGCTAAATGATGCATTTTTGGTTGGATGAATAGATTATGATCAGATTATAAACCAAGATTATGATGTTATTTATGTGTATTGATGTATGATAAATCGCCATATCTTGTTGTTTAAGTGTTGGGAGCATGTTTGATGAAATGGTTAGGCTTGTAGAGATGTCATGTTTCACTATATGCTAGATAATGAAATTTTGGTTAGATGAACATGTTGTAAAGTATGACTATGATGATATTCATGTGTAGATATAGATGATGAATTATTCTATCTTGTTTGTTTAAGTGTTGGGAGCATATTTGATAAAATGGTTAGGCTCATATTTGATGAAATGGCAAGAATGAATATATATGCCTAGTTTGTGACATTGATTCTATGTTTCATACTTAATTGTTTGATTGGAGTTTTATGGGTTTAATAACCTTAGTAAACAGATTGTAAAGTATGTTTATGATGATATTCAAGGGTAGAGATATATGATAAATCATTCTATCTTGTTTGTTTAAGTGTTGGAAGCATGTTTGATGACTTGTGAATGAGTATATATGCCTAACTTGTGACTTTGATTCTATGTTGCCTACTTAAATGTTTGATTTGGGGTCTTATGGGTTTAATGACCTTAGTAACCTATTTATTCATGTTAGTATGGACATAGGAGAGTATTGAGGCCAACGGCTTCTATACCCTAATTTTTGAAAGATTGATTATGACTCAACGGAGTTGATCGTTGGGTTAGTATGATATTAAGGAGTAATATGCCTAAGTCCTACGAATTTTTGGGTAGTATTAATGGAGGTTAAGCCTCCAAGCATTTTAAAGTGTATGAAGAACACTTGATGATTAGAGCCTTGATTTTTATCTCTAATGTGATTATGTGCTAGTTGTGAAGTAAAAGCATGACTAAATGATTGTAGAGTACATGCCTACTTATTTGAGCATATGATAATGTATTACGTGTGCTTGAAGTTTGAGTCCAGCTGGAGTCGGTTTGTTAAGTCTTTGGGGCGGGACGATGCTTCATCTTCACGAATTGTGAGATTCGTGATTTTGATGGATCGTCGTGCCGGATTGCACACACCCTCTATCGATGGCCATGGTAAGGAAGTAGTTGATCTCAGTTGTAGTATGGAAACATGACTTTGATAACTATCGGAACTCGAGCGGGGAAATGTCTCGGGGACGTCGATATCCACGAAAGGGATATCGAGGACACATAAAGGTTTTGCACGTGATTTTGCAGGAGTGACACGGCGGAAAAAGGGTAACGGTATCATATCCCTTCTTATATGAATTGACTCACGAGTGCTTATATGTGAATAATGTGCTACATGAATATGATATGATATGAAATGATGGTTGAATGAATTAATGAAATGTTATACTTGTTGATAACATGATACTCGAAATTGTTAAGTATGAATATCTTGACATGATTATTTATGAAATGTATATTCTGCCAATAGCATGAATTATTATTGTTGAGCATGATGCCATGACAGGAAGTTATGTTAGTAACTTGCTAAGTCTTTATGACTTACTCCTATTTGTTTTGATTGTTTTCCCTAGATCCGAGCCGAGCGAGCGGTTCGAAGTGAGTATCGAGTTGCGTTGGAGAAGCTTTTGACGAGGTTGCTACCTTATAACTTTAGTATCTTTTCTTTTGACAAGGACGATGGGAACATAAAGTTATATAAACTTTATGTGGGGTAGCAAGACTTTGTGTGTTTGATTATTAGTACTTATGTTAATTAGTACTTAATGTTTTGAGAGCCGACATGTGTTAGTCGTGCCTTGTGTATTTATGATGATCATGCTTTAGTTGTTTTAACCATGTATTGGTTTGTTTATTATGTTTGTTATCTGGCATGTTTTTAGTCGTTAAGCATGTTAGACTAGAGTTGTAGACTTAGTTTAATGTTGGGTTCCGGCCGTAACGTCACCGATGACTTGGTATATAATTGCTATAAAGTGTTATACGTGCCTATTGTTGCGTCGCATGATTTTATTTTTGGACCAAGAGATTCATTATCTCTAAGGTTGTGTTAGTTTGAGCTTGTTAGCTCGGGCGCCACTGTTTAATTATAATACGCTTCCGCATGTGTTAAAGTTTTTGGCGTATCGCCGTTATGGCCTTACCCGTTATTTGTTATCTTGTGTGTTTTTGACGGCACGACCTGGTCTCGTATTGGGATTCGGTCGGTCACCACGCTTGGTATCGAGCTATTGGTTAGTCGCTTGCCAGATAGGTTCCTTGTCCTAGTTTGGGGGTTGGTTTTGTGTGAATCGTTGAATATTAACGTCGAGAGTTATTGTAAGATTAAGATGTTTGAATCTAGAATGTGTGTTAGCACTAGTAGAGGTGCCAATAATGATGAGTATAAGGTAGTATTAGTAGTATCCATGTTTGAGAATCCACCAGATAATTGGTGGCAAATATTATGAGATTATGGTTTAATATTTAAGTGATGATCACGGAGTTAGCTCATTGGAGTAGAGTACTTAGTACCGAATGAGACTAGGAAGAATCCATGAATTGTGAAAGAGTTAAGGATTAAGGATGGAATATTATAGGCAATTTATTTTATTACAAATTGTGGATTATCGAGGGATGTGGACTATACTTATGAGAAAGGGTTGGATATTAAGGAATGCACTCGAGAGAGGACCTCGAGAACTGTTAAGGATGATGATGAGTTAGAAGGCAGTTTGAAAAGATTGCCTTAAGTTGAGGATTAACGATTCTAGTAGTGCTAGTAAGCGGTCTAGTGACTCTCAGTGAGATGGTGATAGACGACCTAGAGTTTGAGGTTGTGTACGTGCGTGGCGGTTGGCCATTGCGGAGTTTTGAGACCTACCGAGATAGGAGGTAACTCCTTATTTATATATTATGGTTATTATTATCGCTACTATGAGTGTGTGTGGTATCATTAGCTCACATGCATTCATACATTCATTGCATTGAGTATTGAAATCTATTGATTGTTGGTTTCTCGGGTTTATTGATATGATAAAGAATGATGTCCCGGTATGGGATTTGTTTATGATTTTGATTGAATTTTGATTTTTCGGCAAGCAATTAATTGCGGTATAAAAATGTGATAATGTTTACTAGTTGTATTTGCTAGTGGTGCGTTGAGTTTATACACTCTATGGATATACGTGTAATGTTATGAGTTGCATGAATTAAATGGATTATATGGATTATATGAGTAGAAGTATGATGGTACTTGGTGATTATATATCACATTTGCAAGATATACGTGTATGCATGTGGTATTGTTAATAATAGGAATTTTGTCATTTGCTTAAAGATTAAATTATGAGTAAGGATATGGTTACAAAAAATAAAATAAAATAAAATATATTTAACGGATATAGTTGTATTTGAGTATGAACATGCTTATGTACATTAGTAGTAAAGGTAATTTGCTTAGTCTGTTGCATGATTATGTGAGACAATAGGGAAGGATGCTTAAAAATTTTCTCATGGACCTTGGCATCCTTGCAACGGAAGCTTTTGAAATCCAATTTAGCCGGTACCCTAAATTGGTGATCAAAAGAGGTTCGTTGGTGGACTAGGATTGGTAGCAAGTAGGTTAGAAATTGACTAAACCTCTTACCAAAAGGAAAGGAAAATAAATGGAATGAATTTTTATTCGATGCTATTATTTGCTCTTGTGAGCTTTGTCCATGATTTGGAAATTTGAGTGTGGCTTGCATGATCATGAATGTTGACTTATTGTTTTAGGAGCGTGTTGTGGAACACTCTTCTTTAGTTTGTGGATTGCTCTATCGGCAATTTGTATGTCTTATGTTTTAGAATTTGTTGTATTGAAGTCTCATGTTGTGACGCCGAAGCAAATAGTTTCGGGATACTGATGTTTATAAAGTCTTGATTTTGTTTTTGTGATATGTTAAGGATTCACGTGGTTAATTAATCAGTAATGGAATTTGTGTGTACTTTTGTGACTCGAGTCTGAGTCAAGTTATTTTCAATCTTAAGTGTTTGGTAATATGGTTATTGGCAATTTTTGAACTTGTGAATGTAAGATTTTTGGTAATTGATTTTTGAGTATTTGGTTTGGTTATTGTGATAATAGACTCGGAGATTGAGTCTAGGTTTATGGTTTTGAGCATCGAGTGTTCACTCGAGATTGAGAGACACCGTAGTTGTGTTTGGGTATTTGTTGTTGGGTGATGACCTAACTTTGGTTTGTTATATGGTTTAGAATTCGGGACGAATTCTTTTTAAGGGGGAGAGGATGTAAGACCCCGATTCCCGGTTAGCTTGAATTGCGTGCAATGCTCGCACTTCTTCCCTTGTTGATCGCTTATTTGATTTCTGAGAGAGTCTAGATGTGTATGAGAGATCACATTAAGACCAAAATACTTTTAAGAGATGTCATTTAGTTGTTAACTTGCTAAAGTCACAAGTCGTAACTCGACGATAATCGAAATGTGACGCGATTGAGAGTTTACTCGGGTTTTTGTGTTCCTGACCTCGATTTGGTCCTAGATCTTTACATGATGATTAAATAACATGTTTAGATGTGTTAGACTTCTATATGGATTCATATATGTAAGTATTAGAGATCATTCATAACATCCTTAACATGATTTAAATCTTGTTTGAATGCTTGTCGAATCGACGGTTTGATTGCTACTTTACTTCTTGTCGTTCTTCTTCTTTGTACGACTTTTTCGGTTGGTATTATTTTGACCCTAGATGACTAGGGGACCTTGGGGAATTAACTTAGAATTATTTTTGAGTGGTCGTGTAAACGTTTACACACGCTCGAGTTTGATTTTCGGAAATTCGCGTATTTCCGAAGGCCACGATAGGTCTGTAGTATTTTGGCCATAACTTTGTGTACGAAACTCGGAATTCGGATCCGTTTGATGTGTTAGAAACTAGACTCATAGAGATTTCTAAAAATACCTTTTGTGTAATTTTAGGACGTGTATTTCGGTACAGGAACATTTTGTAAAATGACCCAAATTCTGGTCTACTATAGTTGACCACTCATTGTGTGTTAGACTTTCTATTTGGCCAACCTAACCCTACCCAAACCCAACCTAACCCACCCTAAACCACCCTAGTTCGACCTATCTATCCTCCTCTGCATGCTTGACAAGTTTTGGGAGTTTTGAAGGGATTAATAGACACTTGGCAAGGAGAGACATCAACATGCATCAACATGCATTGGTCACTCCCTCCCACCCCACTATTCAGCCATAAGGTGACCAAATACATCCACCAAAGCCATTTTCTTCAGCCTCTCTCTCCTAAAATGTGGTTGAATACTCCTGGAAGGTTTGAGAGAGTTTTGAGTGGATTGAAAGCCACTTGGCAAGGGAGAACCCCTACATGCATTGGCCACTCTTCCCACTCACATTTTCAAGCCTTGGGGAAGCCAATACACCCACTAAGCCTTTCATTTTCTGCCATCTCTCTCCAAAAACGTGGACAACATTTTGAGAGCTGAAATGAGAGTTTTCTTAGTGTTCTTGGGAGGTTCTTGAGTGATCAACAATGGTGGCCAAAGCTTGAGGAGTCCATTTACAAAACCCAACCATAGAAGAGGAGAGGAGGTCAAGGAGATCACGTACCCACCTTTGCATGGACGTTTTGTACATATTGTAGGGATTATTTAAGGTGAGTTACAACATCCCTTTCTATTTATTTTAGCCTCATTGACCCTAGGGAAAACAATCTTGCTATTTGAGGTCAATGAGAGCACTTAGGACTTTATAGAGATGCCATGTTCTCCTATATGCTAAATGATAAATTTTGGTTGTATGAACAGATTATAAACAGATTATAAACCATGATTATGATGTTATTTAGGTGTGATAATGTATGATAAATCATTTCATCTTGTTGTTTAAGTGTTGGGAGCATGTTTGATGAAATGGTTAGGCTTGTAGAGATGCTATGTTCTCGTATATGTTAAATGTTGCATTTTCGGTTGTATGAACAGATTATGAACAGATTATAAACCCACATTATGATGTCATTTATGTGTAGTAATGTATGATAAATCATTCTACCTAGTTGTTTAAGTGTTGGGAGCATGTTTGATGAAATAGTTAGGCTTGTAGAGATGTCATGTTCTCGTATATGCTATATGATGAATTTTTGGTTGCATAAACAGATTATGATCATATTATAAACCATGTTTATGATGTTATTTAGGTGTGATAATGTATGATAAATCATCCTATCTTGTTGTTTAAGTGTTGGGAGCATATTTGATAAAATAGTTAGGCTTGTAGAGATGTCATGTTCTCGTATATGCTATATGATGAATTTTTGGTTGCATAAACAGATTATGATCAGATTAATAGCCATGTTTATGATGTTATTTAGGTGTGATAATGTATGATAAATCATCCTATCTTGTTGTTCAAGTGTTGGGAGCATGTTTGATGAAATAGTTAGGCTTGTAGAGATGTCATGTTCTCGTATATGCTAAATGATGCATTTTTGGTTGGATGAACAGATTATGATCAGATTATAAACCATGATTATGATGTTATTTATGTGTATTGATGTATGATAAATCATCATATCTTGTTGTTTAAGTGTTGGGAGCATGTTCGATGAAATGGTTAGGCTTGTAGAGATGTCATGTTTCACTATATGCTAGATAATGAAATTTTGGTTAGATGAACATGTTGTAAAGTATGATTATGATGATATTCATGTGTAGAGATAGATGATGAATTATTCTATATTATTTGTTTAAGTGTTGGGAGCATATTTGATAAAATGGTTAGGCTCATATTTGATGAAATGGCAAGAATGAATATATATGTCTAGTTTGTGACATTGATTCTATGTTTCATACTTAATTGTTTGATTGGAGTTTTATGGGTTTAATAACCTTAGTAAACAGATTGTAAAGTATGTTTATGATGATATTCAAGGGTAGAGATATATGATAAATCATTCTATCTTGTTTGTTTAAGTGTTGGAAGCATGTTTGATGACTTGTGAATGAGTATATATGCCTAACTTGTGACTTTGATTCTATGTTGCCTACTTAAATGTTTGATTTGGGGTCTTATGGGTTTAATGACCTTAGTAACCTATTTATTCATGTTAGTATGGACATAGGAGAGTATTGAGGCCAACGGCTTCTATACCCTAATTTTTGAAAGATTGATTATGACTCAACGGAGTTGACCATTGGGTTAGTATGATATTAAGGAGTAATATGCCTAAGTCCTACGAATTTTTGGGTAGTATTAATGGAGGTTAAGCCTCCAAGCATTTTAAAGTGTATGAAGAACACTTGATGATTAGAGCCTTGATTTTTATCTCTAATGTGATTATGTGCTAGTTGTGAAGTAAAAGCATGACTAGATGATTGTAGAGTACATGCCTACTTATTTGAGCATATGATAATGTATTACGTGTGCTTGAAGTTTGAGTCCAGCTGGAGTCGGTTTGTTGAGTCTTTGGGGCGGGACGATGCTTCATCTTCACGAATTGTGAGATTCGTGATTTTGATGGATCGCCGTGCCGGATTGCACACACCCTCTATCGATGGCCACGGTAGGGAAGTAGTTGATCTCAGTTGTAGTATGGAAACATGACTTTGATAACTATCGGAACTCGAGCGGGGAAATGTCTCGGGGACGTCGATATCCACGAAAGGGATATCGAGGACACATAAAAGTTTTGCATGTGTTTTTGCAGGAGCGACACGGCGGAAAAAGGGTAACGGTATCATATCCCTTCTTATATGAATTGACTCACGAGTGCTTATATGTGAATAATGTGCTACGTGAATATGATATGATATGAAATGATGGTTGAATGAATTAATGAAATGTTATACTTGTTGATAACATGATACTCGAAATTGTTAAGTATGGATATCTTGACATGATTATTTATGAAATGTATATTCTGCCAATAGCATGAATTATTATTGTTGAGCATGATGCCATGACAGGATGTTATGTTAGTAACTTGCTAAGTCTTTTATGACTTACTCCTATCTGTTTTGATTGTTTTACCTAGATCCGAGCCGAGCGAGCGGTTCGAAATGAGTATCGAGTTGCGTTGGAGAAGCTTTTGACGAGGTTGCTACCTTATAATTTTAGTATCTTTTCTTTTGGCAAGGACGATGGGAACATAAAGTTATATAAACTTTATGTGGGGTAGCAAGACTTTGTGTGTTTGATTATTAGTACTTAATGTTTTGAGAGCCGACATGTGTTAGTCGTGCCTTGTGTATTTATGATGATCATGCTTTAGTTGTTTTAACCATGTATTGGTTTGTTTATTATGTTTGTTATCTGGCATGTTTTTAGTCGTTAAGCATGTTAGACTAGAGTTGTAGACTTAGTTTAATGTTGGGTTCCGGCCGTAACGTCGCCGATGACTTGGTATATAATTGCTATAAAGTGTTATACGTGCCTAATGTTGCGTCGCATGATTTTATTTTTGGACCAAGAGATTCATTATCTCTAAGGTTGTGTTAGTTTGAGCATGTTAGCTCGGGTGCCACTGTTTAATTATAATACGCTTCCGCATGTGTTAAAGTTTTTGGCGTATCGCCGTTATGGCCTTACCCGTTATTTGTTATCTTGTGTGTTTTTGACGGCACGACCTCGGGGTCTCGTATTGGGATTTGGGTCGGGTCGCCACAGTGTGCCCGACCCAAAATATGGTCACGACTCACGAGCATATCACGTGGACTCTTACGTGCAAGTAACAAGCATAAATACCAAGAAGATGAAGCTACCCCCGAGCAGGGGAAAGCTTGGTCAATCCTACCCATCTGATTATTATCCTGGCCGGGTAAGTCCATTTGTCTCCAAACCAAGGGGACACAAGTAGAAGTAAGGAACGCAGAGATGATAAACATTCCAAGCTCATATCGGGCAGGACCAAATCCACTCAACCAGACATGTGACTTATCCGAGCATAGAGTAACCCCCGCGCCCGAGACTTAAGCCACTACCTCGACGGTTACGTGGTCAACCTGGCCATAAATCCCTAATATCTCGACATGATCATTAAGCCAGCCAGGTTTAACTCCCTTGGGGATTATAAATACCCCATGATATCATATTTGAAAAGTATGCTAACATACACACACCGAAACTCTGCCAAATTGTTTTCTAATCAAGCTAAAGACTTACTCTCATAGCAGAGGGGTTTCGCGAGGCCATGTCTTGCATTCCTTCTAAAGGCTTTTCTTTCTTGACAAGTTAACATAGATCATACCTCACACATAAGCTCAGATAATCTACAATCCGTTACAAGCGGCCCAATACTAATTTGTGTAGCATCAAATTGTTTTACCAACTTTTTCATAAGTTGATGTTTTAGTTTGATATGATTAAGAGCAGTACTAAAGGGAGGGTAGGAAGGGAAAAGATTTCAAAAGGGGAAGGTTAGAGAAGGAAGGGGAGGAAAAGGTTTCTAACTGAACAAACTCCCTGGTGGGGAAAACTCCCTGGTGGAGTAAACTCCCCTTTTCTTTTTCATAGAAAGGAAATGCAAAAAGCTACCCAGATTCTGTATAAATGTGTATTATACAATACCTTGGATCCAAATTTTCATGCACACTATGTTTTCAAGGTTTATAACTATTTGACTCACAAAACAAGAAAAAAAACAGGAAAAGGAGTCATCAAAATTGTCGTTTAAATGTGTATTAAATAATACCAGACAAAAACTATACTCCATTATGATAGATTTGTAAAAACAAATTGTTGTAATCTTGATTCGTAATTATATTCCAAACTTGTTTCTGAGAAAAAGAAAAAAAATCATGATCTATAAATAGATTTGATGTACAAAGATCAGGCTTCATATACTATTTTCTTAATTTTTATTTTTCCTACAATCCTACCCTTTTGTTTTCAACTTTCCGAGAACCTAATAAAGTGTAAACTACTGAAATTAGTGATATATATATATATATATATATATATATATATATATATATATATATATATATATATTTTTTTCTTTTTTTCTTTTTTTCTTTCTCTATTCAATACATCTTCAAGGCATACTTCAGAAGACCTAGTACAGCATTCTCTACTGTGACCAAACTCTAAAGACCATACCCTTAAAAGTAAGATTTACCTTATTTCCAGGCTATCAATCTCCATGAGTAAGTTCTCGGAACTCTGCTCCAACGGAAAACTCATGGATGCATGTCCATAAATAATCCACACTGCAATCTTAACATGTTGATACAGTGACTAAGACCAAGTCTACTGATTCTCCTTCATAGGATGATTTTCCAAAGAAAAGTTAGACAGATTCATCAAGAACAGATAAATGAATGGCAAAACTGAGTACAGAGAGTACACATATGTATCACTTCAGTCCAATGAAAAACTACATAGATCAGCTTTGCTTTCTTGAGTTATACCTTAGAGTTCATGTACAATAGATGAAACTAATCATTTCCAAGCTCTATATTAAGGCTTTGAATCTTGTGTGCACCGTGGTGTTGGATACATCAGATGATAATATCCTGGCAAGTTGCGGATGCGGTTTCTGCGCTCAGCTTGGCTATTGGTTGTTGCTCTTTAGGGGCATCTGATTGTTATTTTTAGAGGCCACTTGGGAACACTTTAGGTATTTGAGCTGTCTTTTATTCTGCGAGGTTTTGATTATAGATGTAATTTGTTTTGGATTTACCTAATTGGGACTGCTTGCTTCTTTTGAGATTCAGTGTTAATAGGTGATTTGATATTAGGCATTGTTTATTTTCATTATCATCTATTTAATTTGGCTTCTTTTGCTCTTACTCGCAGGCAGACAACTTAATCGTGGAAGGAAAATGAAATGCCACAACACATATACAAGCAGATGATAAATAAAACAGTGAAGAAAAGTGAAGAGATTTGAACTCTTTATGAATTGACTTCTTCAATTAATATGAAATATTGATCTATTGATGAAAGAAATACTTTTACATTGATCTCTCTTATTTCTTTCTTTCTATTTTCTGTTAATGATCGATTCATCTACAAGAGAGATAGATGAGCTATATAAACAGGTACAACCAACTAAACTGCTAAACCAATTTACACACACTACCCCTCAAGAAAGAGAGCTTAGACACTTCAGCTAAACTTATCAGGCTACACTTTTCTTTTCTTACACTCGACACCCTTGTAGTTTACTAGACTGCTTCCTTTGCTCATTAAGTTGCTGCTGCTGCTGCTTTTGTTCATTAAGTTGCTTCTGCTTTTGTTCTATCTCAACATCCCCCCTCAAGATGAAAGTGCAAAATAGATTTTGGACTTGCAGCTTGGCCAAGAGATGAAAAAATTGAGGAGAGGGTAGAGCTTTAGTAAACAAATCAGCTGGCTGCTCAGAAGAAGAGATGTATTTGGTGGATACAAGACCTTTCTGAATCATTTCCCTTACTAAATGACAATCCAGATCAATGTGCTTTGTTCTCTCATGAAATATTGGATTAGAAGCTATGTGTAATGCAGATTTGTTATCACAGTGCAGAGAAACAGGTAAAGAAGGATTGATCTAAAAATCTCTTTGCAGAGATATAAGCCATTTAATTTCACAGCATGTATTGGCCATGCTTCTGTATTTTGCTTCTGCAGATGATCTGCTAATGGTGGAATGTTTCTTGCATTTCCAAGATATTAAGGAGTTCCCTAGATAGACACAGTAACCAATGAGAGATCTTCTTGTAATAGGGCAGGCTACCCAGTCTGAGTCACAAAAGGTTGTAAGATGTGGAGGATTAGAACTAGAGAAGAACAAGCCTTGACTTGAACTTCCTTTTATATATTTCACCAGTTTCAAAGCAGCATGCCATGGTGTTCAAGGGGTTTTGCCATAAATTGGCTGAGGACTTGGACACTATAGGCAATATCAGGCCTAGTGATGGACAGATATAGCAATCTGCCAATAAGTCTTCTGTAGGATACATGTTTTTCAAAAGCAGGACTTGAAGTAGATGCTAACTTATGATTCTTCTCAATAGGAAGGGAAGCAGGTTTAGCATTTGTATAGCCAACATCATTAATGATTTCCAAAGCATATTTTCTTTGATGTAGACAGATGCCTGACTTGTTTCTTGCAACTTCCAATCCAAGAAAGTATCTGAGGAGTCCAAGGTCTTTCACAGGGAATTTGGTTTTTAAGAAGGCCTTGACTTGATCAATTTGGTCCTTGTGAGTTCCTATAATAAGTAAATCATCTACATACACAAGGATAGCAGTGAATTTAGATCCAACAGTATGTATAAACAAAATGTGGTCATTTTGGGACTGTTTGAATCCAAATTGCAAAAGAGTGGAAGAGAATTTTTCAAACCACTGTCTGGGGGCTTGTTTCAAACCATAAAGTGATTTGCAAACAATAGGAGAGGAGGATGAAGGCATGTTATGAGAGTAACCTGGTGGAAGATCCATATATACCTCTTCAAGCAAATCTCCATGCAAAAAAGCATTAGAGACATCCATCTGGAATATAGGCCATTGTTTGGAAGCACATATGGCAAGAAACATTCTCACAGAAGTCATTTTGGCTACAGGTGAGAATGTCTCAAAATAATCATTTCCTTCAACCTGTGTGAAACCCTTAGCAACAAGCCTAACTTTATATTTATTAACCATACCATCAGGATTGTGTTTGATCCTAAAGATCCATTTACATCCCACGGTCTTTTTATGAGCAGGAAGAGTTTGTAGAGTCCACGTACCATTGGTTTCTAAGGCTTGTAGTTCTTCTGACATGGCCTGGCACCACATGGGATCTTGCATAGCCTGTTGATAGCTTTTTGGTTCATGAGTAGAAGATATGTTACAAGAGAAGAGTTTGTAAGATTCAGATATATGTGTGTAATTACAATACTTCTCTATGGGGTAAGGTGAAGTGAGATTGACAGAAGACTGAGCAAAACTGGAAGGTAGACCTGTATAGTCTTTGAATTTAGCTGGAACAATCTTATGTCTTTGAGGTCTGGAGGGAATGTTAAGAGTTTCAGTGAAAGAGTTTGAGGTAGTAGAAGGAGGACTGGGATTGAGAGAAGGTAAATTGTTAGTTTCATTTATAGTAGGATTGTCAGTTTCAACATTGTTGTTTTTATCTGCAACAGGGGTGTCAGATGCCACATCTTTATGTTGAGTGATGACTTCACTGTCTTCTTCGAGGGCAGTATTAGGATTTGGCAAGGTGTTGATATTGTTAGGGAGCTCAGTACTAGACATTTGGTTTTTAAAAGGGAAGATAGTTTCATGAAATATGACATCCCTACTATAGAAAACCTGTTGAATATCTAAGCTATAAACCTTATAGGCCTTTTTGTTGTTAGGATAGCCAATGAAAATACATTTTTGTGATCTAGGGGCAAATTTGTCTCTATTATGAGATAGGGTAGAAACATAACATAAACAACCTAATGTTCTGAGATGTTTGTAATTAGGAGGGGCACCAAAGAGAATCTCATAAGGAGTTTTAAATTTCAAAACAGAATTTGGAATTCTGTTTATAATATAAGTGGCAGTTAAAAGGCAATCACCCCAAAATTTCTTTGGTAGACCAGCTTGGAATCTAAGGGCTCTGGCAAGTTCCAAGAGGTGCCTATGTTTCCTCTCAGCTCTACCATTTTGCTGAGGGGTGTCTACACATGTACATTGATGAAGGAGACCTTGAGAGAGAAGAAGAGTGTCAATACCATTGTTCAGAAATTCAGTCCCATTGTCACTTCTTATATGCTTCACACTAGTTTTGAATTGGTTTCTTACCATTTGCAAGAAATATTTTAATGTTTGACAGACTTGGTTTTTATTTCTTAACAGGAAAGTCCAAGTGACCCTAGAACAGTCATCAACAATTGTAAGGAATGAGGAACAGCCATCATAAGTCAGTTTCCTATAGGGCCCCCAAACATCACAATGTATAAGTCCAAAAAGATCAGAACTGTGAGAGTCACTAAGGGGGAAGGATTGTCTGGTTTGTCTGGCTAAATGACAGACATCACAGCAAATGTTTGACATAGAATTAAATTTCAAGCCAAGAGAATTAATGTGTTTTATAGAATGAAAAGGAACATGCCCAAGTCTAGTATGCCAAAGATACAGCTTGTTGATAGGATCAGTAATAACAAAGTAGTTATTGGATTTACAAGTATTAATTTTGGAGATATTATGACACAGAACAGAAGTTTCCTGGAACTCATTGGCTTCAGATTGGAGAAGTTTGTAAAGGCCTCCAGTATAACTACCAATCTTCTTGGCCTTCAACTGTGCCTGGTCCTGAATGAAGCAAGAAGTGGCAGTGAAGGTTAGGGTGAAACCACTATCAGTAATTAACTTGCTTCCTGATATAAGGTTAAACTGAAAATCAGGAGCATAGTATACATTCTTAAGGACGATGTCTTCAGATAACACAACAATTCCTTTATGAGTTATAGAGGAGTCTTTACCATTAGGTAGATGAATTAAAGTACTTATAGGAATAGGATTAATGAGGCAGTCATAAGAAATGGTAATGTGATCACTAGCACCTGTGTCAATGATCCAATCATGGCAGGTAGATTTCAAACTGGCAAGACAGACAGATTTAGTGACAGTAGTTATAGTACCTGACAGGTGTTCTTCAGGAACATCCAGAATGGCAGTGGCAGTGATCATGGTTTTGGCATTGTTAAGAATGGCCATCAGTTGTTGAAGTTGTCCAGGTGTAAACAGATTGTTGTTGCTATCAGGTCCATCAGCCTTTTCTTTTGTAAAAGAGTTTTTGGAGTGTTGTTAGCAGCAGTGAAGTTTCTTGGTTTTCCCTTATTCTTAGGCATTTTACTGAGATCAGGCTTTATGCCAAATAAAGGGTGCCACTCAGGGTATCCAAGAATAAAGAAGCATTTATCTTTATTATGAGAATCTCCATGACAGAAGTCACAAAATTCTTGTTCTTGGTGTTAGAAGCTTGAAAACCTCCTGTATTTCTATTTTTATTGAACTTATTCCCAGAACTGTTGTTGATCTTTCCCATAAAAGCAGATGAGACATTATCAAACTTGATAGTGTTGGTGTGTTGTCTTTGTCCTTCTTCTTGGACAAGCATAGACACAACTTTGGTTACAGATGGAAGAGGATGCATCCTAAGAATTTGTCCTCTAACATCAGCATAATCATCAGATAATCCCATAAGAAATTGAGTAAGCTTTGTGACCTGATCATATTCATCTTTGGCAGTGTTGGCACCACAGGTACAATTACACAGGCACTTAGGTAATTGAAGAAGATTTGTGAGTTCATCCCACAAACTTCTGAATTTAGTAAAATAGGCATTGATAGTGAGATTCCCTTAAGTACACATCATGATGCTCTTTTGGATTTGAAAGATCTTGGGAGCATCACTTTGTGTAAACCTTGTGGAGATATCATCCCAGATCTCATAGGCAGTGGTGAGATAAACAATGCTTTGTCATATCTCAGGACTAACAGAGTTAAGAAGCCAAGAAACAACCATACTGTTGCATCTTGACCAAGAACTGACATATTTGGAGGAAGGGTTAGGTTTTCTATTAAAGCCACTTATCATACCAAGCTTATTCTTGGCAGATAAGGCAGTGCAAATGGAAATTTTCCATTTATTAAAATTGGTGTCGGAAAGGGGTTCAGTGACAAGATTCATTCCGGGATGGTCATTTGGATGGAGGTAAAGGGGATGACCAGAAGAAAGTTGAGGAGAAGATTCAGGCAAGTCATAATCATCAACAATGGTGTTGGTGATTGATGATTTGTCCTTCTTTTCGATAGAGATAGGGTTTTCAGATGTAGAATCAGACATAAAAGCAGAAGAAAAATCACAATCAAAAAGGGAAAAATGAAATGAAGATACATAAAGTTACCCTTTTAATTCAGCAGACACGGATTTGAGGATCGTAATCTCAGGCTCTGATACCATGAAGAGATTTGAACTCTTTATGAATTGACTTCTTCAATTAATATGAAATATTGATCTATTGATGAAAGAAATACTTTTACATTGATCTCTCTTATTTCTTTCTTTCTATTTTTTGTTAATGATCGATTCATCTACAAGAGAGATAGATGAGCTATATAAACAGTTACAACCAACTAAACTGCTAAACCAATTTACACACGCTACCCCTCAAGAAATAGAGCTTAGACACTTCAGCTAAACTTATCAGGCTACACTTTTCTTTTCTTACACTCGACACCCTTTTAGTTTAATAGACTGCTTCCTTTGCTCATTAAGCTGTTGTTGCTGCTTTTGTTCATTAAGTTGCTGCTGCTTTTGTTCTATCTCAACAAAAAGAAATAGAAATGAACAACAACTTTATCCCACATCAACTTTGATTGAACTTAAGTACTAGCTTCCTCCATTGCTATAATTCTTTAGAAAGTATCTACTATCTACTATCTACTACTACTATAAAAGTCTAGGTTGTTTCTTATAATTTAATGTATGGACAAAACTAACTATGCACCTAATAAACATCCACAATAGAATTAAGGTTAAACAAGTAAAATTTGTCATAAGTAGAAAATAATGTATACAAATAAATAACCCTAAATTTAATAAACTATTCACCATTAATTATTGCTAAACAAATAAATTTGCATGGACTATTCAATTCTTTGAAGGATGAAATTGAATTTGGTCCCTCAACTTATACCTAACTTTATATTAGATCCTACCTTTTTTAATTATATTCATTTTGTCTCATATGTTGATTTTTTGTTATATTCTCTCTTCGTGTCATTACCATTACAAATGTCATACAATATTTTTAAATATCACGAAAATACACTTACTCAGTTAAGAGAAAAAATAATATGATTTACCTTTTTAAATTTGTTTAACATTTGTTATGGTAAAATTTTGACTACGACAAGTGATAACTGTATTTTATACGCAGTTATTGGGTATTATTCCGGCTTAAATTATGCTATTTCTCTAGGTTTTTGTTATCTAATATGTGTTTTAGTGTTATTTTATAGTTTCAGAGACTTTTGGAATAATTGTGCAAAATATAGGCATTTTATGCTGAATTGAAGAACTTCAGGGACCAAACTGCAAAAGCTGGAAAATTAAAGACCAAAAGCTGAAAATCAGATTTTATCAACAAAAATTCAGCCGCCCACTTTGTGTTCCAATTGTCTTGGGAAACGTGAAAGTCATATTTTAAGTCTTTTTAGTGTTTTAATTATAATGTATCTCCTTTTCCTCCTCGTTGTAGGATTAATTAGGTATAAATAGATCCCTTTAGTTAAGAAAAAAAGGGAGAGAAGTTCTATATTATTTTTCTTTGTCTATGAAGAAAGATTCTCCAAGAATGGTTCAAGGTTTTGTATTTTCAATTATGGAGAGCTAACTCCATAATCTAGGAATTGGAGGTAACTTGTATCGAATCTTTTGTTTTATATTAATTCTTATTCATTTAATTCTTGTTGATTGTGGTGATTATCAATCCCTCTATTATTTCGCTTTGAACAAATAAATGTAATCGCAAATAATAAAGGCCTAGAGGTGCGGATAACTGCATGACCAATGTGCATATGTCGTACACTGGCTCACTATCACAATAAATTGGACCTATCGATGCACGAGAGTGATAAGTTAGGACCAGGTTCATACATGATCTAGGTGACAGATAGATCATAATCTAGGTGACAGATAGATTATATGTTCTTGTGCTTAGGATATAGAATGGATGGATTTTGCGAGGATGGAGGCTGAACCAATTGTTCAACAGCCTATATCTATCTTTTGTGAACGAACCCAAGGTATTGAATGATAATTTATTTAAATAAACAATAGATTAGATACAAGTGAATCCTAATTCCTGTGTGATTTACAAATCTTTGATTTATCTCATATTTATATGTTTTGTTAGTTAAATTATTTTATTGCTTTCTAGTTAATTTAATTTATAAAAAACCAAAAAACCCCCATTAGTTATTAACTGTTTTTTTAATAGATTAGTTAAATTTACTATAATCAAATCCAAATCTCTGTGGTTCGACTCTTGCTTTCCAATACTATTCTATAATAGTCTTGTCCACTTGCAAGGAAAAAAAGATTAAATAAAATTTCGATCAACAAGCAACCTTAAAAGACTATCATATTGGTCCCTAAGTTATAGATCTTACTAACAAATCTCTATTCATTTAATTAAATAACTTTTGTTATGATCATATTTCTCTTTCTATATAAGTGTGAGGATTTTCTTACGTACAAATTAGTGTATAGGCAACAATAAAGATAATCAACCTTAAATCTTGTTTAAAAAAACAAAATGTATGGACAAAACTAACTATGCACCTAATAAACATTCACGATAGAATGAAGGTTAAAAAAGTAAAAATTGTCATAAGTAGAAAATAATGTACAGACATAAATAACCCTAGATTTAATAAACTATTCACTATTAATTATTGTTAAACAAATAAATTTGCATGGACTAATCAATTCTTTGAAGTATGAAATTGAATTTGGTCCCTCAACATATACATAACTTTAAATTAGATCATACATTTTTTAATTATATTCATTTTGTCTCATATGTTGATTTTTTTTTTGTCATATTCCCTCTTCGTGTCGTTACCATTACAAATTTCATACAATATATTTGAATATCATAAAAATACACTTACTCGGTTAAGAGAAAAACTAATATGATTTACCTTTTTAAATTTGTTTAACATTTGTTACGGTAAAATTTTGACTACGACAAACAACCTTAAAAAACTATCATATTGGTCCATAAGTTATAGATCTTAGTAACAAATCTTTGTGATAGATCTGAATTGGTTTATATTCACTTTGCCCCCTTATTTTGATGATGTTATACATAACCCCTTTATTGTGATGATGTTATACATAAACCTTATTTTGTTTAACATTTGTTAAGGTAAAATTTTGACTACGACAAACAACCTTAAAAGACTATCATATTGGTCCATAAGTTATAGATCTTAGTAACAAATTTTGACTACGACAAGCAACCTTAACATTTATTCACTTACACCCATTCTTCATTTCCAATTTGAACTGGAGCACCATTGGTATCCTTAAACCCTTTCTTCATTTCCAACCTGAACTGGAGCATCATCCGTATCGCCACTAACAAAAGTAGTTGCCAAACGGTAGATATACATCCCAAAGAACAAGAACTCCAAAGATCGAGGAACGTCGAGGATCGAACCCCCAAAGAGAACTGACACGGGATAGATTAATGCAGCAACACTAAGTGAAATCCCGGCCAGTTCAACAACAGCTGCTATTAAAGGGCGCTCATATCGCGACTAATTTCCCAGCGATAAAAGCCAGCAAAGCCAAACTGAGCAATCCTAGCATAATTATGCCAGTTGATTTGAAATGCCCCAGCTTGCTGGAGATGAGAGTGAAAACGTTACTCCCGATCGTGGCTGGGAGCTGGTATTTCAGGAAAATACTAGCAATACCATCTTTCAATATTCGGTCTATGATTGGGTTTGACGGGGAAGTAACATGAGTAGAATGAGGCACAATGATTGGGTTTGGCGGGGTACTAACATGAGTAGAATGAGGATCAGAAACACTGATTACGTGTTGCAGAGGAGGGTGAGGAGTAGAATGAGTCGGAGAAGTTATGGCATCTGGAAGGAAAGAAGACGACGGAGACGGCAGTGTAGTTGGAACTGGAGGAAGGGATGTGGAGGCAGAGGAATCAAAAACTTCATGTAATTCCATATTGACCGACATTGGAGTTGCAACTGGAGGAAGGAATGTGAAGGGGGAGGAATCAAAATCTTCCTGCAATTCCATATCGACCGACATTGGAATTGCAACGGGAGGAAAGGATGTGAAGGAGAGGTAAGCTGAATTTGTTTATATTCAATTTGCCCCCTTATTTTGATGATATTATACATAACCCCCTTATTTTGATGATGTTATACATAACCCTTATTTTGTTTAACATTTATTACGGTAAAATTTTGACTACGACAAACAACCTTAAAAGACTATCATATTGGTCCATAAGTTATAGATCTTAGTAACAAATCTCTATTCAGTTAACTAAATAACTTTTGTTATGACCATATTTCTCTTTCTATATAAAAGTATGAGTGTTTTCTTACATACAAATTAGTGTATAGGCAACAATAAAGATAATCAACCTTAAATCTTGTTTAAAAAATAACAAGAAATTTTTAGGTAATCAATCATAGATTTTGATGTAATGTTTCTAAAATACTTAAAATTTATTCCGGTGAAATTTAGGTAGACATTAGTAGAGGTGTATGAATTTTTTTAAACTACTGTAATAGCTTTGTTGGTAAATCTCAAGATATTAAACAAATCGGTGGCGAGTTTACTAATTATCAGTGAACAAACCAAGAGAAATGAGTTTTTTTTTTTTTAAAGAGCTATTGTTTAAGATGATGAAGAATGGAAAACATATTTTATGAATATGTGCATTTTGTCGGAGAAGAAAACAAAAATTTACAGTTTTCTCCCTTTAATATTTTAATACTACAAGTAACTCTAAAGACTAACATATTGGTACCTAACAAATACCTCCAATCAAATAATTAGGATTTTCAATATCCTTTAAATATTGAAATTTTCGAATAAACCCTCAAAAATTGAGAAATGTATAGAACCTGTTATCCTACGCATAACGTTAAAGTAAGTATGTTGTCTATAATTATTTCATTTTATAATATATGGATTAATGAAATGTATAGAACTCGTTACCCTTACTTTTTCTACCTACTTCAATTATAACCACATACATAAGGGCATTAATGAAAAAAATCGCACATTACACCAATATTTACAATACAATCAATTATTTTTTCTTAACGATGTGTCTAGTCAAAAGAAACAATAATTTAGAAACAAACGGATCAGAGTATAATTTAGAAATAACAAATATATTACTCAACTTCAAATAACAAGTACTCCTTCCGTCCCTAAATAATCGTCTATGTTGACCCGGCGCACGATTTAAGAAAAAGTAATTGACTTGATTATTTATATTGGTTTAATGTGTAGTTTCCTTTAATGTCCATGTATATGTGGCTCATAATTAAAGTAGAGTGAAAAAGTAAAGGTAAAGTGGTAAAAGTGATGTTCTAAAAAGGTAAGTTTCAAAGTGGACAATTATTTTTGACGGACAAAAAAGAAAAGGAGGACGATAATTTAGGGACGGAGGGAGTAATTAATTAATAAGAAATTTTGTCCAAGTCTACATAAGTTAAAAGTAATAACTAATAATGTGATAGATAAGTAAAAAATGTAGTGGAAATAGCATTTCATTAAAAAAAATCCTTAACAACACGTGCAACATGTGTGCAACATACGTGCAATTTGCGTGCAACGCGCGTACACTTGACTAGTACATTGAAAATAGTGTCGTGTTGGTTACAACTTCAAGACAGAGTTTAAATTTATCGTGTCAGCTACGAGATATATATTTCATGTTTATTTGAACGCCTCTAAAGAGGCTAGACCTCGCTCACTTCCATGGAAAGTACAAGTCATGCCACTCGAGCTTGTGCCTAATTGGTGACATCTTTATTGCAAATGTTGAAATTGTAGACATGAAATGATCTCTTTTCTGAGGCACGTACCATAATCAAGCACTATAGCCCCCATTTGCAGGATTCCACTGCCCCAAGTTATATCCTTTACATGCCTCCTTACTAGCCTCCTCCATCGCCGACGTGGTAACACCATTGTTGCACACGTTAGCAAATGCTCGCATATGTTTCATGCCGTATTGTGTCAAAGACCCGCAGTGTGTCTCAAAAGTTCGAACCTGTGGTCAAATTTTCAACTATAAATAAGCCTACATGATCACTGACCTCTCATAAAAGGAAACAAAAGAAAAAAGATTTTATGTGTGAAGTGTTCGTGTGTTGTGTGTGGAAAGAAGATAATGTTTACCATAGATTTAAGGCATCCCCAATCATTAACAAGAGGCAACCCCTGATCTCTCTTGGAACCAAGTACAACACTGCCTTTTTGTGAACCAAATAAAAGCGTCCCAATCTTTTCTATGCTACCAGCCAAATGAGACCTATGATTCGTTATATCTGTAATTTGAGTGAGAAGCTGTGCCTTCTCTTCAGATTTGTCTGTTAATTTATTGTACTGCAAAAGACAGATATACATCAAAAGTTTGGTATATGAAATTAATCAGAAACTTGACATCAACATAGCCCATAGTTCTCAATTATTAGAAAGAGGGCCTATCTCCATTTTATTCAATATTCTTAATTCACTTACGTGATCAACGGGAACAAACGAACTGGATGCATGCTGCACTGGGCATGCTAAGGGAATACAAATGCCAGGGACCACAAGCTCTTTGATTTAAGTTTATACGTAACAAAAGAGAAAAAAAAATGACCGGGCCGATTACCTTTCGCTGGAGGTAAATGAGGTCAGCATCTCTTTGGTCAACACCAGTCATAACGCCGTTATTTAAGTTAGGCAAACCTGTGGAGGAGTTTATGGCAGAAAAACCTTGATAAAGATAAAGGCTCTCCGAGTTCAATTTCTCAGTGCCATACTCCATCACATGAGATCCCATTTCACTGTGGTTATTGTAGGTCCTCAGCTTTACCTGAACAAATAGGTTATTCATCAATGGAAAAGTGGAACATATAATTATCCTAATCTCAAATGGTCATAAGGGCAAGAGAGTGAATTATAATACTAACATTCTCGTATTGTTGTTTTAGAGTTTCATTCTTTGAGTTGTGTGAATCACTGGGAGCCAAAGTCACAGAAAGACAAAGTTAGAAGCAGCTGCAGAAAAATCAAACACCAATGCTGAAAATAGGATCAGATCTTATTTGCATAATTAAAATCCCATGTGCATTGGTTGTTCCCTGACCTTAAATTAAGACATATATGGGGGAAGACATATATACCTGTCCTCCATCCAAGCAATACTGTATAAATCTCCTAAGCAAACATCATACTCAGGAGGGGGAGGGGGATTCATATCTGGACAGTACGTTGCCCAGCTACTCTCGTTTGCATTTGATGCTGTTGTGACATAAATGTTGAGATTTTCTGGCAGCAAACCTTCAAAGATACTTCCACTTTCGCACGCTTCAACATATATAACCTACATTATATTGAATTATTCAGCATCGTCACCACTTTATTTTTGCATGGACTTCCAAAAAGAGATACAAATTCTCACCATTTCTTTGTAGGTACCCGCAGCATGCTTCTTTTCCAAAACCTCAATGAGATCATTGGCATAAAGAAAAGGCGTGTTTGGCATCCCTACGTCAGAATCAGAATTCATTAATCTCCAAATACTTCTGAAATCAAATATTCTTTCACAAGCGAAAATAACCAGATGTTCTTCTCTATTCTTTTCTTTCTTTTTATATTTGCTTGACCAACGACTAATTAAACACAAAACTACTACCTCCCTCTGATTAAAGGAGTTCTGATTTGAATTTCTGAAGGCAACATGACAATTTGACAAAGGGGGATAGATTCACAGAATTTATTTGCTTTTCCAAAGCTATAAACTCGTCATTTGGGGTACTTCCCATGAAGTTTACTAAATCCAATTAACAAGTTGGTTAAGCTTGAGTTTGAAAAGTCAATATGACAAAGTACTAACAGACCATGCAGCCATACACCTTTTATACACCCAACACCACTCAACTAGACGATTATGCAAACACGTTAGCTGCAGGCAAACTTCTAAAAACACAAACGAAACTCAAGAATTGGACAACCCAAATCAAACTAAAACAGAGGAAGCCAACCCAGAATCTAAAATACAAGAAACAACGTAGCAAATCATGCAAAATCAAGAGAATGAAGGAATTGAATAGCCCCGTAAACTCACCAAGAGTTCCAGGACCGCCATGATCGGTGTAATAAATAAAGATCCTGTCGTCGGGTTTGCTGTCCAACACTTTTCCGCTTCCACCTGACAAACCTGTTTTGTTTGCAAGAAGCACAGCAAACAGATTCTCCACCGTAACATTGTTCCCGGTGTAGTCCTGCCATTTACAGTTTTAAACCCATCAATTTAATTTGTTAACAAACATTGCATGACATCACATGGTCTCGCTCAATTAACTGAAAATCGATTTGTTGTACCCTACAATTTTAATACATTACGTACTTATACATTTATTCGGCACAAGTTTTAATAGTCACGCTCCGTTTGTTTCATCAGAAAATGATTTCTAGAAAATAAAAAAAAATTATTTTCAGGTATTTGGTAAAACATTTTCTGATGTGTGGCAAATACACGAAAAATGTTACGGAAAACAATATATGAATAAATATAAAAAATATATTCTAATATTAATACACATATTGAATATATAATAGTGTTAAAGTTTAAGTAATTTTCTTTTAATAACCCCCAATTTATCATTAATGATATCAAATCAATACGGTTTATCTTTTTTCAAACTTACAAATATTTTTTTTGTTAAATGATATGAAAAATTGTTTTAAAAAATAAAATAAATAATGTTTGGGATGTCCTTAAATAATAATATAATATGGTGGACACTAATTTTAGGATGTGGTGAGTATTTTTAAAATTATAATTTATAAATAATGTGCACAAACTCCATTTATATTTCTAAACAATTTATTTGTTGAGTGAAATATTGTGCGTGTATGTAAATATGTGTAATTTTGGAAGGGCGCAGAGGGATGCTCGAACATTTGGAAAATAACTTACGGAAAATAAATCTGTAAGTCATTTTCTGGAAAAGAAAGCTTCATTTTCCATTGACTCGGAAAAGTTTTTACGTTGACCACATTTTCCTAAAGTTACTAAATACCAGAAAATGAGGAAAACGTTTTCCGGAAGTCATTTTCCGTAAAACAAACGGAACCTTAGATTAGCAATATTGGATATTGGCAAAATGGTCAATTTTTTCTACTATTTTTTGAACAAAATTGTCATTGTAGTTTGGATAATATAATTTTTTGGTCCCTGGACTATACAAATACTATGCATTTGGTCTCTGTACTTTTTTTGTAATGTATTTGGTCCTTAAAGTAGGTTTTTGGTAAGAGACTACCCCCTGACGGGGTTACCGTCAGTTTTGCTGTTATGTTTTTTTTTTTTTGAAAACTCAAATATACCCTTAGTAATATTAATGGTTAAAAAAAAGAAATGGAAAAGCAGCAAATGAACTTTTTTTAATGTTAATGATTTTCAGTGAACAAGATGAACTTGTTCATGATTTCAATGGCAATGAAGGAAGCCCAATTGCGCTTTCTCTCTCTCCCTCATCTCTCACACTCGAATCTCCTGCGCTCTAACTCCATCTCGTCGATCTCCTAAACCCGAGTTCAGATCTTTCCATCCCCTTCCGGCGTCGTCACTGCTCACGATACTAAAAGAATCTGAAACAAAGCCGGCCTCTGGTTCTTACCAAAACTCCAATGAAGCATCCAAGCTGGAGCCGGAGAATGCGAACGGAGAACGACAAGAGACGCTTGCGCATTCTGAGAGAATGGAGTCTTGTCGGCTGAGATGGAGGTCAATTAGCGACGCTGGGGTGGTGTTGTGGGTGAGGTAGACAGATTTATAGCGAACAGAGAAAAAGAATGCAATATCGATGGCAGACATGAGGTGTTTTTGGCCGGGCAGGAGAGAAATCGCTGAGGGCTATGGGTGATTTGGGGTCGGCGATGAAGAAGAATAATGGCCGGAGGAGAAAAAAATTGGAGAAGGAGGCTAGTGGGTATGGTGGAGATGCGCCGGAGACGGAGGAGATGGGAGCCGGACCTGGGCTCCCAGTGCGTGACCCTTCCATTTCCAACCGCCATTGCCATGGATAGAGTGAGTGAAGACGAAGACAGATTCCCATTTGACGAAGCATGGGTATCTTTTTTGTTGTTGCTTTCATCGTCAGGGTTGGGATTGTTATTTCTCGAAGCAGCAATGAAACCCCTTTGATTCTCCCTCTCCAACGACACAAAATCAGGGCTCATATGAAATCTTGGGATCCACCAAAATCTGTGTAGGAAAAAAAACTCAGCGGCTCCCCAAAATCTGTTGGAAGAAGTAGATCTCAATTCATGGGCAAACCCACCATTTTAATTAGAGCGACTAAGCGAGACAATTCAAGAGCGGGGGAGAAATGTTCATCAACAATGGCGGCAGCAAAGGCGAAAGAGATCGTTTCATCCAATCTGCCGCCTTCAAAGAAGACGTTCGTCTGCGTTAGCGTTAAGAAGTTGTTCGATCAGATCGGTGTCTCTTACAAGGCCTATGAACTTGACAAAGAAAGTGATGGAAGTGAGATACAAGCAGCACTTGCTACGTGGACTGGGCAGCCAACTGTGCCAAATGTGCTTATTGGTGGGAAGCATATAAGCGGCTGCGATAATACTACTGGACTGCACAACGGAGGGAAGCTCGTTCCTTTGTTGACAGAAGCTGGGGTTGTTATCAAATCTACCGCCTAGCGATAAAGAGTGTCATTTAGTTAATGTCTGTAATAAAATTGTTGGATTGATATTTGGCTAGCACTTTGTGTTGACTTTTGTAATAAAATTTGTTGGATTGATGTTTACTGTTTAGGATGAAAAAAAAAAAAGATTCATGGGCAAATTTGAGATTTCATTAGATGCCCTAAGACGTAAGGGTAAATTTGGGATTTTAATTTAATGTTGATGGCAAAACTGACGGTAACCCCATCAGGGGGTAATCTTTTACCAAAAACCTATTTTAAGGACTAAACACATTACAAAAAAAGTACATGGACCAAATGCATAGTATTGGTATAGTTCAGGAATCAAAAAATTATATTATCCTTGTAGTTTTAATAAGGGGTATACTTAATACAGCACTTATAAAATGCTTAATACAGCACTTTTAAAAAATATTTGACCAAAATACCCTTTACATAATTTATTTTTTTTATTTTTTTATTAAATTTAATTTAATAAATTTTAAATTTAAAAATATTTTAAACACAATTAATTTATTAATTTATTTGATTTAGTTACTAAACACAATTAAATTACTAATTAATTTGATTTAGTTATACTAAGTGAAAAAATTATCTTTGAGTTAGGTTTAAATTAAAAAATAATAATTTGATTTGAATTTGGTTTAAATTAAAAAAAAACAAGTTTTGGGTAATTTATTTATTTATTTTAATTAAATTTAAATTAGCTAAAATTTATTTTTTGTTTTTTATTAAATTTAAATTAGCTAATTTAAAATTTAATAATTAATTTGATTTGAATTAGGTTTAAATTTTTAAAAAAAAACAAGTTTTGGGTTTAGACCTTAGGACCGGTTTTGTACCAGTCCAAATGAGGAGATGGGCTAGGGACCGGTCTGCTAGCAGACCAAATTGGGGGGAATGGGTTTGGGCCTGGTTGGGTGGCAGTCCAAAAGGGGGGATGGGTTGAGGGCTGGTCTAGTAGCAGGCCAAAAAAGGGGGGCTGGGTTGAGAGCTGGTCTGATAGCAGACAGTGGGCTTGTGGGGGGAAATGAATGGGTTTATGACTAGTTTCAATCCAGTCCTTAAACCCAAAAGTTAGTTTTTTTTTAATTTAAACATAATTCAAATCAAATTAATTATTAAATTTTAAATTAGTTAATTTAAATTTAATAAAAAATAAAAAAAAATAAATTTTAGTTAATTTAAATTTAATTTAAAAAACAAAAAAATTAAATTACCAAAAAAATGTTTTTAACATGTTTTTTACCCCAAAACTTGTTTTTTTTTAAATTTAAACCTAATTCAAATTAAACCTAATTCAAATCAAATTAATTTTTAAATTTTAAATTATCTCATTTAAATTTAATAAAAAACAAAAAAATAAATTTTAGTTAATTTAAATTTAATTAAAAAAACAAAAAAAATAAATTACGTAAAGGGTATTTTGGTCAAATATTTTATAAAAGTGTTGTATTAAGCATTTTATAGGTGCTTTATTAAGTACATATGTTTAATAAATGTTGTAATTTTTAATATCCTTGACAATAGTTGGTATTCAAAATTATGGGATTTAAGCTAAAGTTATTGAGGACGTTTGATTTTCTAAATGAAAATGGATTAGTGAACTTTTACTTTAAAGTAATAATGATATGTATATTACGTAAAAAAATAAAAATAAAACATTTTTTAAAAAGAATTATTCATGAAAAATGAATCATCATTGACCAAAGATCGTTTTTTTTGTTCATCGTTAATCTCTAGCTCTAACGTTATTTGTGTATTGTCATTAAAAAGCATGTATCATTTATATGCATATAAATTAAGGACAAAACATACTTTCTTTTATTTCTAATAAGGGTCAGTTGGGGGTCATGGATAAAATCATCAAGAGGGTCAATTAAAATTTTCAAAAACCAGTTTATCTTCGCTGATTATTTAAAGAGTAATGCTAAAGCCACTATAAGTTAAAAAGTTATATTAACAATATAATACATAAAATATTACATTATTTAATATTCAAAATTAAATACTATTAGAGTGGCTTTAGCATTACCCCTATTTAAATATCTGTCGGCCTCACCCTCTCCCGAAGTATCATCTCCTCCCCTCTCCCTAACGTCATCTTCGTCTTCACCTTTCTCCTCCGCGAAGCCCATTCTCCGGCCACCATTAGAAGATGGATCATCCATCGTCAACTTCACCTTCCTCCTCCACGAAACCCACGTCTCCGGCCACCATTAGAAGATGGATCCTGTGTAAAGATCCCGATCTCAGTGTGGACGTCCATGGTGATTCCGGTGCGCAGTTGGGGAAGAAGAGGTCGGATTGGAAACTGGGTCAGTATTCATGTATTCAAAATGAAGTCATTGATCAGTATTCGTCATCGACAAGTGAAGATCTGACTGGCCGTTTTCTGGCAATCTGGCCGGCAGCCCTGACTACTCCAACGGATCAATCTCTGACGAAGAAAGTCTCATTGAAATCGTTCTTCCAAGTAGGCACTATGTAGGTTCAAAAGAAGAAAAAGAAGATGAACTCAAGTTTGGTTTCCATCGAAAATGTCAAGATTTCTCACCAGAAGCCGTATTTGGGCAACGCAACCTAATGGAGCTACTGGCAGAGATTAATGATATGAATGAAATTTTTATGAAGAAAATTTATTTGTAGGTAAAATGTTTTTACAATAGGAAAAATTTTTAAAAAATATTTTTATGGTTGAAAATTGATGAAAAAAGAAAATGGAGAAAAGTAAATAATGAATCAAATGGAAAGTTATAGAGGTGCGTGGTGATTTAAGTTGGTCGGAAAGGAAAGGACTTTATTTTGATGATATTATTTGTTGTTTGGGAGAATCTATGATTGGTATAAGCCCATGTTTTGAGCCACCGCGTGATGATAAATGAAGAAGAAAATTTCATTTGCCTCTTTAATGATATTATCTAACCCTTATTATAACAAACTAACCCTTATTAGAAATGAAAAAAGTTTGTTTTGCCCTTAATTTTTGTGTATGTAAATGGCACATGCTCACTTAGCAATAATACACAAACGACGTTAGGGTTAGGGGCTAGTGGTAAACAAAAAGAACGATCTTTGGTTAATGGTGATCATTTTTAAAATTGGAGGAGACTGGTGATAAGTTTGATCAAAGTTCAGGGACTAATGGTGTATTTAACCCTAATTAAATACTCCATTTTCTTCAACTCACACGGTCAACTTTTGAAAAAATTAATAATTAAAAGATATATAAGTATTAAGTATCATTAGAGTTTGTCATAATTAAATACTTAAGTACAATCAATATGTTTACAATACAAATAGAAGGTAAAGATAAAATACTATAGAAATTTTAAGCATAATTTTTTAAGGTAATCTCTTTATGTAAAATATCTCAAAATAGAATAGTACACTTTTTGGTGAAACAGAGGAAGTAATTTATTTATTTATTGTAATTTTATCTTTATAATTCTAATTATAGCAGAATTTTAGAAAAAAGATTAATACAAAAATAAGTTATGGAGTAGTATTTTAGTAAATCTTTACCAGAATGAAATGACATTCACGAATCAGTGTTAATGATTAGATTACATGACTTAACTTATATCCGAATTTGTTAATTGATTAGATTTCTTTTAAACTTAATATAAAATTTATCTTCGTTATCAATAGGCCAAAATATGAAAATCACCCCAAAGTAACCACCCAATCCCATAATGCCCCCCAATGTTAAAATTTTCCCAACTTCATACCCAACCTTACCATTTGTCTCAGTTAGGACCCTCCCGTCAATGACCGTTAGAAATGCTAACGGATGAGGGGTCATTTTGGTCATTTGATTCGGGGGGCAAAGTGGGATTTGGTTATAATTCATTATTTAATTGATATTTATGATATTTTAAGTGAAAAATGGTTTTAAGACTTTTAATTAAATCAGTACAATATTTTAAGACTTTTAATGGAGACCAAAAACGTGTACCAAAAACCAAAAATGGTTTTAAGACTTTTAATTAAATCAGTACTATATTAGTATATTTTAAGACTTTTAATGGAGACCAAATGCTTATAATAAATACACATCTTAAACTGATATTTATGATATTTACACCATCTCTCCATCTCTCTCTTTCATTCGGACCAAACCCACACACAGGTAAACTACAATCAATCACAGCACACTTCATCAATTTCAAAGTCACCCCGTCCTCGTCGTCTCCGGCCATTTTGACCGCGAAGACCCAAATTTTGGCGTTGGAAATCGAGTACATGGCGAAAACGTTAATTGATCCGATGAGCTTGATGGAAACACCGTGATTAATTCTAAAAACTAGCCCTAACTTGTTGTTTTCGAAGGTGAGATCGGTTTGATTGCACAAAACGCGAGCTAAGGAGAAGGATTGAGTGGTGGAGTTGAGGATCCGAGAGCGGAGGAGGACGAGGCGCCAGAGACGGGGAGGAGGCGAGGAAGAGGACGCGATGGGTAGAATTGGGTGATCCGATAAGCTTGATGGAAACACCGTGATTAATTCTAAAAACTAGCCCTAACTTGTTGTTTTCGAAGGTGAGATCGGTTTGATTGCACAAAAGAGCGAGCTAAGGAGAAGGATTGAGTGGTGGAGTTGAGGATCCGAGCGGAGGAGGATGGAGGCGCCACCGGGGGACAGAGGGGAGGAGACGAGGAAGAGGGCGCGATGGGTAGAATTGGGACTTTGGTTGTGGAGGCGGAGAAAGGTGGCGGCGGAGGACGGAGGTGAAATTATGGTATGAGGTGGAGATGGGGAGGAGGAGGAGAGAAGGGGCGGGGAAGGGTAGAGAGAGAAGGAGGAGTCGGAGCATGAGAGCTAGAGAGAGTTGTGTGAGAGGTGGGGTCGAAGAGAATGGAGGTGGTGGTTGGGGAAGAAAGCGGAAGAGATTGGCGGTGGTGGTGGGGGAGGTTGAGCTGCCGGGCTTGAACAACAACCATTAGAACAGGGCAGGGGACATAACGAAAAGGTCGACAACTTACACCAGGACCAGATTATTCGCCGGTCAATATCAAATCCCACTTTGCCCCCCGAATCAAATGACCAAAATGACCCCTCATCCGTTAGCATTTTTAACGGTCATTGACGGGAGGGTCCTAACTGAGACAAATGGTAAGGTTGAGTATGAAGTTGGGAAAATTTTAACATTAGGGGGCATTATGGGATTGGGTGGTTACTTTGGGGTGATTTTCATATTTTGGCCTTATCAATATATTTTTATTATAGTACAATTTAATAAGACAAAATGTATATATTAATTAATTAATATATTTTCTCTTATTTTTTATTTAGGCAATATATCTTTCATTCTTATTTTTATGTTTATATTTCATACATTGTTACAATACATTGTTCCCTTTTTTTGTTCAAAATATAAATATTTTTAACCTCTTAAAGAATAAAAAAAATACCTCCTAATAATATAAGAACAAAAAAAAAAACATGTACTATTTAACATCAACTATCATTAAGGATATTCAACATTTTAAAACATCTTAGGGGAGGCATATTAAATTAAATATGTTAATAGATGAAGTTAGGGGTAATAAATTACATTTCCCTTTACAAGTATAATGTTAATATTGTTCAAAATATTATACAATAGCAAAATGTAAAGATTAGTCAAAGTACAATGTCAAAATCAACTATTTTCCCATTTGACTTTCCATTGTATTTATTCATTATTTTTTAAATTAGTTTATTATGACAAAAATACCCTTCAAAATGTCACCCTTTGAAATGATACAAAATATTTTACAAATAGTAAAATTTATAAAACACCATCTTACGGATATTTTCTATAAACGAATCCCCTAACTCAACCCACCATATATATATTGGTAGGCATATAAGAGAGTGAGCTACGCCTTACAGTCTCACAAGAGATCTACTCGACAAATTACCTTCACTTCCCAGTTCTTACAATATATAGACAATAAAAATGTCTTTTTTTATAAAATTTTTTTTTTATTTTCCTAAAGGGGGGCATGGAAAAAAAAAGTTTTTTTTTTAAGGACATTTGTTGGTTTAAAAATGTCCTTTTTTGCTTCTATGTATTTGTTGTTGTTTTTACTTCTTATTGAAAATGTATCAGATATGTATATGTTTTGAAATAAATAAAAAAACTTATGTCAAATATTTATTTGAAGAACACTCTATTTAACTATAAAAATCAAATCAAGACAATAATTTAGAAATAAATAAAGTATAATTTATCACGTCACTTATTTGTCTCAAAAGATATTTGATGCCATGGTTATTGGTAGCCGTCTACAAACACGTCCGGTAATAGACTCTCCATGGGTGATGTTGCGTTAATTTAGGCTTCGTTCACTTTTGTGGTTTTTTAAGGGGAAAAATAACATAAAGTCCTACTAAAAAATTCTTATGTCCCAAAATAATTCTTCTATCTAAAAAAAAATTCAAAATTAGACTCTTAGGCTCCGTTTGTTTCACGGAAAATGATTTTCAGAAAATGATTTCCGGAAAATGGTTTTTGGAAAATGGTTTTGGAAAAAGATTTCTGCTGTGTTTGGTAAAAGATTCGTTTCGGTGTTTGGTAAATCTTTTCAAAATGCCGAAAATGCCTGATTTTGGGTGTTTGACAAACGACGAAAATATTTTTGGGTGTTTGACAAACGTACGGAAAATGCTACGGAAAAAAATATATGACTAAATACAAAAATATATTCTAATATAAATGTTCATATTGAATATAAGATAGTGTTGAGATTTAAGTAATTTTCCATTAGTAACCTCAATTTATCATAAGTCGTGTCAAATTAATAAGGTTCATCTTTTTTTGAATCTCAAAAATACAAATAAACAAATTGACAATTGATATGAAAAAAAAAATGTTTTAAAAAAGAAAATGAATATTATTTGGGACTTCCCTAAATAATATAGTTGACATTAATTTTAGGACGTAATGGGTATTTATTAAAATGATAATTTATAAATAGTATCCACAAACTCCATTTATATTTCTAAATAATTTATTTGTTGAGTGAAATATTGTGCGTGTATGTAAATATGTGTACTTGTGGAAAGGGGCGGAGAGGTTTTGAATGACTCAAACTTTTGGGAAAGAAGTGACTTACGAAAAATGAATTTGAAGTCATTTTCCGGAAAAGAAGGCTTCATTTTCCGTTGACTCGGAAAAAGCACGCTTCGAAAAGCACGTTGACGTTGAAAACTTTTCCTACGTTTTCCTAAGACCAAACACCGAAAATGAGGAAAACGTTCAGAAGTCAGAAGTAAGGTTTTCCGTGAAACAAACGAGTGAGGAAAACGTTTTAATACAAAATAGTTCAAAACGTAACGTTTCTACTAATGTCGTTGGAATAAAAGCTTTCATTTTGGATGAAATCTTATTTTCTTTTCAATAATGGTAATGATGATAAGATTGTATTGTATATAATAATGATAATAATAATAATAATAGTAAATGATAATAATAATAATAATAATAATAATAATAATAATAATATAGTGTAATTACTATTGTAATTATTATTATTATTATTATTTTAAACTCTCTTTGTTCCTAAATTAATGTTGTGGTTGGTTTTTTGAATCGAAATTGATATTTCAAATTAAAATTTTAATATATTTTTTTAAAATTCCTAAAATACGTAATTTGTAGGGTAATAATTTAGGAAGTATGAGAGTAATTTATGTCAATGTTATTATTATTGAAAAATAATACCAAAAGTCTCTTTTAAAAAATCATGTTGAAAAGAACCACAAAAAAAAATGCTTCTATTCATAAAATCTTATTTAAATATTTTCATTTAAAATTTTTGAAAAACTTAACTTTTTATACCTTTATGAAATTGTATTAGTAATTGTTGTAGTAGTGATTGTTAAAATTATAATAATAATAATAATAAAAGTATCTATGCTACTGTTATTATTGTTGTTATTGTTGTTGTTGTTATTATTATTATCATATAACATACAATTTTATCATCATTACATTCACTGAAAAGAAATATAAGATTCCAAGCTTTTATTTTAACGACGTTAGTATAAACGTTAAATTTTGGACTATTTGGTATTAAAAGTTTAATTTTGGGACTTTTTAGATAAAAGGGTAATTTTTTATGATTTTTTAGATATGAGATTTTTTTAGTAGGATTTTTTTGGTATATTTTCTCTTTTTTATGTTGTTGTCACTCTTGTTAGTTCCTTAAAACTAAAAATAGTGGTTCATCATTTATTCAAGCGTCTAAATTAAGTTGGTCAATGGATCGGATTTGATCCAAGTCCCAAGTTGCATATGTTGAGCTTTTAACTAGTTATTAATAATTAATATTTCAACTAAATATAAATTCTTTTGTGCACTAATTATTTTTTTAATGACATTGTCATTAGTGTTAAAGATGCCGAGTAAAAGATACATTAAAATTAATTGTATTCGAGTTTTGAAATATCGGAGAATGATCTAATCCAATTAAAATTCAATAATTTTTAAATAAATTGAATTTGGATAAGGCATCTCCGATCCAAATTCAATCCAATGAATCCATTGACACAAAAATAATAAATGCTTATGTAACTCTGATATTAAATTTAAGGATGTCAACTAGCTAGTGTTAAGTCGCTCAAGTCTTTGGTATCCCTTATATAATACTCCCTTCGTTCCCATAAATATTCTTAATTTTTTTATTTTAGAATATCATAACTAATGTTTTTAACAATGTTTTTGATAATAAATAATATATTCCAATATACTCTTAAACATTTATTTAATATCCACATGACATATCCTTAAAACTTACTTATTTAGAATGACGAAATTCAATTAATAATAATCTTAACCACTTTTATCCAAAAATCAAAAAAATAAAAATAATAAAAGAACATATTTATCCGAGTAACAAACTTCCACTTTTGTGAATGGCCAAAAGAACATTGGAATATACAAGTAAGATAATTGGGATAGTGGGTAGTTGAAAAGTAACCAATCTTTTATAATGTACGAAAGTTGTCTATTTAAACCTTGCTTTGATAAGTTTTTTTAAAGGGAAATCCGTGTTCACAAATCATTTCATATTTTCTTCGTTGAACTCGAACAGCTTATGTTTAAAAAATTTAATTATTAAGAAATATAATTAGCATTAGAGTTTGTTACAAAAGTTAAACTAATGTTACGAAGATAATAAACATACATTTTTTTTAAAACGATCTCTTAAAATAAATATTTCAAAATAACATAATGAACTATTTACCAGAATACGGGGAAGGGAAGGGAGTACACAGTAAGAAAACCTCCCCCTACCACTTATGTTACTGTTGCTATTTGCTATTGCTTGACGGAAACTAGACATGATAATGATTAGGACCGGCGATTTGGTGGGTTAGGTCGGGTATGTATTGGATCGAAACGGGTCGTGATTCATTATAACTAAAAAAAGGGGCCGAAATGAAGGGCTGGTCGCCCCGTTTCAACCCACATTTTCATTTTAAAAAAAACCTTCATTAATATAACAAAAAAAAAAAAAACGGGCGCAATGGGTAACAGATTCGATTCAAATTGATCTGTTAATTTTTTTTATCAAAATGGGTAACTCGTTTTGACTCAAACAAATAAATCAGGTTGGATCGGATAATTTTCAAGTCGATTTGAATAGATTAATGACTTTCAGGTTGTATTTGTCAGAACTAATAATGACCAACAACATTGAAAATGATTAATGACTCCAATAATGCAACGACCATATGACCTAAACGTTAGTGAGTCACACTATGCTTCCACTAATAATTATTACGGAAAGTAAAAAATAGGAAAACTGAGGTACCTTTGGCACTCCGGCATAAACATCGCCGCCTTGGGGATTGTTGATTATGATGCCGGGCCTTGGATTTGTAGGATCGTTAGCAATATCATCGTACATAAACACTATTATGTTCTCGTCTTTCAGTCCTCCTCTTTTCAGTATTTGATAAGCATGGCAAACGTCGGCCTATACATGATCAAAAATACAATCCAACTTGTGAAAGTGTCTTAAACTGTTAAACATAAATAACATGCATGAATGGGTAAGTTGACCTTGAGTCAACTTTTTTATATGTTTGCCTTCGAACATCACCAAATTAATTAGTATGTACCTGGTGTCGGTAATTGTAGAATTCATTTGAACCGGCAATGAGAACTGCCCATGTAGTGCCGTTTCCTTTGGGTTGGGTATTGTGAAGGAGTGCATCTTCCTGCCGCCAGTGGCTAAGCCACCTTGGTCGACTGACTGCGGTACCTAGAGAAGGAAGTATGACCAGCACAAGTAGCAACAAGCTAAGGTGGAAAATAAACTTAAGACAAGCCATTGAAGAGGTGGAGAATGGAGAGAGGAGATTTGAGTTTAAGTTTATGTTTTTGTTTGAGGATGCACCAGCTTATATAGGGGGTTCAAGATGCCGCTCAAAGCAATTAAGAGATGTTTACAACTACAGACAGTGATTCTTTTATTGTGAATTGTTCTAAAAACGATAAGGCCATGGGAGGTCTTTGGTCAGTTCGCCCCACTTAATAGTTGGGCTGTCAAGAAGAGGGATTAACAAGGTGGGTTTTTTTCTTTTTTATATTTATGAAACTACAAGGTGGAGATTCTATTATTTTGATAACGCGTTTTCACTTTCTTTTCCAATAAAATGCACTCGCAGGTTGTGTTTTCGTTCATATCTGTCTTTAATTGTTTGGTCTTGCGTTTACGCAAAACGCATGCTAAATATGCACACAAAAAAATTAGTTATAATATGTTTCAAGCAACATTTAAATAAAGATGAGTAATCAAAATGGACTCTTCGTTTTTAACTTTACAAATTAGAGCTTTTTCAAAAAAAAAAAAGTTGTATTTTTAAAAATCTACATTTGAAAAACGCTCCATCGAACGAGCTCTTAGTAATATATTTTTTAAAATTTCTATTTAACAATCCCACGACGTAATCCTACAAATAATAATCAAGTACTACGGGCATGTTTGATTTGACTTATCTGAAAGTGCTTATGACATATAACTTACCATAAGTTGTTTTTTAAGCGTTTAATTTCACTTATGGTAGGATAAGTCATAAGTCATGTACAAACTACTTAAAGCACATGTAAGGACATAAGTTATAAGCACTAAGCCTACTGCTAAAGCACATAATAAGGACATCTATTTTTCAGTTATAAGCACTAAGCCTACCGAGTCATCTTCTTTATTGAAATTTTATATATTTCAAAATTACCCTTCTTAATAATAGTAATAAAAACAAAAAGTAATAATAATAATAATTATTATTATTATTAGTAATAATAATAATAATAATTATTATTATTATTATTATTATTATTATTATAAATAATAATAATAAAAGGAATTATAATAATATTAATAAATAATAATATGAATAATGATAATTGTTATAATAATAATAATAATAATAATACAATATTAATAATGATAAATATAATAATAATAATAATAATTATTATTATTATTATTATTATTATTATTAATGCTAATAATAACAATAATAATACTAAAAATTAATATTAATAATAATATAGTAAAAATAATCGTAATAATAATAGTAACATCAATACTAATATCAATATTATAATAATAAAATATAATATTAATAATAATAAAATCAATAATAATAATATAAATAAAATTAATACTATTATTAATATAATAAAATAAATACTAAAATTAAAAAGTAATAATAATAATAAAAGTAATATTAATGTTAATAAAATAATAATAATAATAATAAAGACAATAATTATTATAATAATAATAGTAATACTTAATAATAGTGATAAAATTTGTATTAATATTAATAAAATAATAAAAAGTGATAATAATAATACTAATAAATAAAATAAATAATAATGATAATAATACAATTAATATTAATATTAATATTAATATTATTAATAATAATGTAAATTATATTTTGTGATGATGCTATTTTAGTATTTATATTTGATTTCAGCACTATTTCAACTTATTAATCAAACACACACACTAACTTATGAAAGCTAATCATCACTTTTAAAAAGTTAAATCATACATCACCAGTTATTAGTCATCAGTCATAAGTCATAAGTAATAAGTTATCAGCTATAAGTAATAAGTCATCAGTACATATCAATAAGCTAAATCAAGTAGGCCCTACGTATTAGTATCACTTAACTAAAAGGTAACAAATAACAATACACAAAGGTAGCATGTTGGGTGTTTTAGGAAAAATTATTCAAATAACCTTAGTACTATTCGTAGGTAACTAATCTGACCAACCACATTAATTACAATATCACAAATATATCACAAATATGATCAATGTACTTAGTAACTAGGTGCAATGTGGTCATTGCCGTAAACGTCACATCCAATTTTGTAATGAACCTATTAACGTGGATTAACAAACTTGTTGCCGTCAACACCGCTTTCGAGGAAGAAAGTGATGCAATTAAAAGATAAAAATACCTTTCGTACAGTTGTTCCGTTAATTCACGTCAACAGGCTCGTCACAAAATTGGATGGGGCATTGACGGCAAGAACCACATCGTACCCAATTACTGAGTATATTGATCACATTTGAGATATTGTAATATGATTGATAAAAACGATTACCTACGAATAGTACAATAGTTATTTAGATAAGTTTCTCGTTATTTTAAAGTTAATTATATAAACAGATTCTGATCCTTGTTATCACAATTAATTTGGTCTATTTTACTAAAGTCTTTGGTTCAAGTCCATATAACTAACCCTAGAGCCCTATTTAATTTAAAATCCTAGTGACTTTTGGAAGTCAAATTATAATACAAATTAAAAACTCCAATTTAAACCTATCTATATTATAAAACAGCTAGGTAATTGACTAGAGCTATTTAAAGATCATAATTTAATTATTTTACTATTATCATACGACTGTCATTTATTTAGATAACCTTCTCTTTTGGGTTTCTTTATAATGTTAGAATAAGGTTTGAATCTCTTTTTATTCTCAAACTTTTTTTCCTTCCCACTTTCTGTACCGTGGTTTTTTTTTCCTTCCCCCGTCTCTCTCTTTCCAGCCCTTGCGCTTTCGTCTATCATCTCCCTACGGTCGGCCAATTTCCTCGGTCACTACCTCTAGAAATTACTTGATGTCACACCTCTCTTTAAGTTCAGGTTATTTTTCTAGGGCTTTCTTTGACTATTGCCATTTATTTTATTTGTTTTCGTGTGTGTTCCAAAGTTTTCTTTCTCTGTTTTCTTCTCCTCTCCGATTTGTGTGTGAATTATTTGTTGTTTCCTGAACATGGAATCGAGGACTGAGGAGTCTTCTGAAGACGTTGAACTGGCAAGCTGGCCCTTTTTAAAAAAAAATTGATAAGCCTACAGGCCCATTGTCATATATCCATTGTCTTGCAGCAAGTTTCCAGTTCACTTTTTTCCATATGAAAATCGTGTTTTTCTTCTCTCTTTTTAATAACCCAAGCTAACCCCTTTTCATTTGATTTTTGATTTTCATCAGCTTTTGTCCATCGAAAAAGAGAGACAATAGTAGCTCTTGGTGCACAAAATCATGGAGCCAAGTAAGTCTGCTTTATTTTCTTTTCATTGGTAAGATTTTGCAAACCTAAATCCTTTTATCAAGATATGCATGTCATTATTTTCTCATCACTTTTTATTTAAACTTCTAATTTTTTGAAGCTCTGTCTACGCGTTGGTTTAACCCCAATCCTCCTTTTGTTTGATGTTGTTATCGTGGGCATCAGGAAGGTAGTGTGCTAGGACTTGAACGTGATAGACAACACATAATATCTATATTATAATATATATCTACTTTTAAACTCCTTCCAACTTTAGTTGTTCTCATCTTTAACTATTCCAAATTTCCAATCAAATCAATAGATAAAATGTGCAACTTGTTCCAAATCTCTATTTAGACTTTTCATGATTAGAGCAGTTATGTACTCCACCACTTTTACTTATTTATTTATGTTTGTAGTCTTAAGATTTTTGGTTATTTACAAGTTTAACATACATTAATTACTTACTTTTCATAATACCCCTTATTAAGTTAAGAGATTCATTAAAAAAATCTAAAAGTATAAGCTTTGGTCAGTTGACCAATATGAACGGGTTTTCTACTTTTCTTTACAATGAGTCACTTCTCATTTTGGTTTAAGCACTAACGTATCAAAACTTTTTATTTTTACAGTTTTTTATTTATTTTGGAATCTCAACAACAACTTTTGCTAAATGGACCAACTCCCACCTTCAAGAAAAGGAAAAAAATCCGTACCACCAGAGGTATGATTATTTAATTGTTGTGTCATAGGGGATTCATATTTTCCATTGTATAACACCTACATGATTGTATTGAGACATATTATATTGTTATGATTACTTTTGATGTTGTTATTTTGGTTGTCACCAAACGCACCCTACAATATACACACCTGTTAAATTTGTCACCAACTTGTTTGATACACCATATACACATGTAAAAATATTACAATGTTAACATTTATAGTATGTTGTACTTCCATGCTACATACTTATGTTTACCTATGTATATTATATTATTTATTTAGTTGTATAAATTGATCTAGGTATATGATGATGATGAATTGGCCAAGCGATTGGGTCGAGAGATATCCCAACAAATGTTCCTACATTCTTTCAATATGGAGTTAGGAGAAAGTTCATCTTCTATGAATCGCATACTCAACTGTAATACTTTTTCATCTTCCGAAAAACTATTTATCCAGCAAATACGAGTGCAAGGCCGTGGTAGGCGCGGAATTGGACAGACAAGACGTTTCACAAGGGAAAGAGCCGAACAAAAAATTACTCAACAAAAGACCCATCATCGTTCTTTAAACGTTGTTTTTGCCTTTTTTGAGACGTGCATTAGTACAAAGGAGACGAAAAATGCATGTCTCACAACAACACATTGATGCTACTATGTTATAAATTTATCTTTCACTAATCTTTAATTCAATTAAACATACCGCATACCGTAAAAGCTTTTAATTCAATCTTTTAAATGTAGGCCAACTAAAGAAGAACATGATCATATATTAAACCAAACCCGTCATTCCCTTGGCAGAATGGACGTTATTTGTCAATATTGTCAGGCAATGCACTAAATGGAAGAAAGATGGTTTCCTCTTCTATGTCTAATCTCAAATTTGGAACGTGTTGTTCTCAAAGAAAAATCAGACTCCCTTCACTCCGTGATCCACCCATTCTCTTTAGGACATTATATGAAGGTAGTCACAACCACTCAAAATCTTTTTTAGAGCACATTCGACAGTATAATGCAGCAAATGCCTTTACAAGTCTTGGATGTACAATAGATCGAAGCATCCTCATCGGCAGAGGTCCTTATAGCTTTACTATCCACGGTGAATTACAACATCGTACCGGTGCATTATTACCACAACTAGGTATAGATCTCGTGTATGCTCAACTTTATATATATGATATGTTGGTTGCACTAGATAGTCATCATTGTCATAATCCGGGATTGGATCGAGAACTCTTGGGGAGCATCCAAGAATGTTTGTTAGAAAACAATCAATTTGTAACTATATTTCGTCAAGCTCACGAAATATTAGAGAAACAAAACCAAGTTCAATCTAATCAAAATTTACCTGCATGTTTGCATTATAATCTGAGAAGAAATCCACGACGGTATAATGCACCATTAATAGATGAGATTGCAGTAATCTTGTCAGGTGATGATAGTGAAAAGATGGACACCAGAGATATCGTTGTACATTATAGAGGAGATCGAGGCTTGATGCAAATTAGTGAATGTCACCCGGCATACACACCACTCCATTACGTGTTATTATTTCCATTTGGGGAACTAGGGTGGGAACCATCAATGGCTCTTTTGAGATGTGCGTAGAAATTCTCCAAATACTACAAGTAGAAGTCGACTCACAATGATGGATTACTATGGTTATCGTTTATTCCAACAAACTTTAGAATATTCAACTATTTTGATAGCCCAAAAACTATTTCAGGAATTTTTAGTGGATGCCTGGGCTGCAACAGAACAAAGTCGTCTTTACTACATCAAAGAAAACCAAGGTCAATTTCTTTATTTTGATCGCTATAAAGACCTCCAAGAAATCTTCGATGAAGAGGGACCAGGGCCTGATGAAATTGGTAAGAGATGTATTCTCCCTTCTTCTTTCACCGGTGGACCGAAGCAGTTGTATGAAATATTTGAGGATTCTATGGCTATTACTCGCACTTACAAACACCCATATATTTTCTTAACCATGGCAGCTAACCCAACGTGCCCGAAAATTAATGACGCTCTACTACCTAATCAAATTGCTGCTGATCGACCAGATTTAGTTGCTCAAGTTTTTGAATTGAAAAGACAACAATTGATGAGAACAGTAAAAGAAAATAGGGTGTTTGGCCACATAAAAGCATATGTTTTCACAATCGAATTTAAAAAAAAAAAAAAAAGGATTGCCTCATATGCATGCATTGTTTTTTCTTGTAGAACGAGATAAGATCAAAACATCAGAACAAGTTGATATGGTGGTTTGTGCCAAGTTACCCGATCCGGTCACTAAGCCTGCACTTTTCGACACGGAAGTGTGAAGACCTACTTGAACTAATAAGTGAAGTGTATCCACTTCTGTATATAACGGGGACTTCTACATCAAAATTCTTAACTGGTCGTACTATTCTCTCTGCACATAATGATGATGTTAATAAAATAAATTTTGAAGCACTGAATATATTCCCGGAAAATTTCATTAGTTATTTATCGGTAAACAAAAATTCAGAAGATGATGCAAGTGATTTGATCATGGCAAATCGATACCCGGTTGAATATTTGAACTCATTGAATCCTGCTGGTCTCCCCCTTCAAACCTCCAATTGAAAGTCGGTTGTCCCGTTATTTTGCTTAAGAATCTTACCCCAAAAGATGTTCTTTGCAATGGAACAAGAATGAGAGTAGTTAGATGTGCGCAACACATTATTGAAGCTGAAATCTTAACTGGAGATAAAACTAGCAGTTTGGTATTTATACCAAAAAAATTTCTTACCCTTTCTGCTTCTGAACTTACTATTCTCATTACAAGACGATAATTCCCAATTATGTTGGCTTTTGCAATGACTATAAATAAATCACAAGGCCAATCTGTTAAAATTGTGACATTGACCTTCAAACGTCAGTGTTTACTCATGGTCAATTATACGTTTCACTATCTCAATTTACTACGTTCAGTAAAATAACAATCCTCTTGCCATCATCAAAAGAGACTTCAACAACAAATATAGTTTATCTGGAAGTTCTTCTATAATACTTTTACAACATGTATAAAATTATATCTTAAAGCTTCATGATTTTCTTGAATAAAACTATAACTTATTTTTAAGAAATTGTTCATTTTTACATTCGACTCAAATTTAAAATTTATATAGTTTTTTTTCAACTAACGCACGCTTTCAAATAGGTCCCCGCAACTCCATTTGACACACCACCTCCCCCTTCCACCCGATTCTTATGATTCTGATTTTGTAGAAGAAATTGTAAGCACTACTTTTTTTAGATAAGCGTTAATAATTACATTTGATACAAGTTTTATATTTATATAATTTATATCTTACTCATTGTTTCAAATAGCTAGGTCCCTTCAACCCCACCTCCAACTCCACCTGCATCTCCGATCGATACCCCTCCACCTGCATCTCAAGTTGCAGCAGGACATATACCCACAATATTGTATGATGATATGTGCGAGGATTGAAGTTTTGTAGATGAAGCAGTATGTTCTTTTTCTATATTTTAATTAAACGACTACAATGCATAAAATATGATTAATTAATTGGTTTGAATTTTATTTGTCTCATGTGTAGGTGGAAATCATTGATAAAGTTATTGCATCTCATGTTTCTAAATTAACTATTGTTGTGAAGCAAGAGCCCCTAGAAGAAGGAGCTTTTGTTATTGAGAAAACAATAAAATATTTTTACATGTCTATTTTTTTTTATAAATTACAATTAAATGCCCAAGTAAAATGTTTTATTTTGTTAGGTATTTGAGTTTTATCTCATTTTCGTAGTGTAGTGTACGTATATCCAACTCCTACAAAATCCTAAGAAAATATTAATTCATTGCAACATTGGCTGCTTCATATATTGGTCAAGTCTCAAAATGGCGTCGTGTCATAGGCATGTGATTAGAATCTAGTCTATATTATAAAACTGCTAAGTAATTGACTAGGGCTATTCAGAGGTTAAGATTAAATTATCTTAAAAAATTTAACGATTGAAATTCACCTTCACATTCACATGTGTGAGTAGTTATTATCCATTTTTAACTTTCAATTTTTTCTTTCACTGTTATAAGCAGTCACTCATTTTTCTTCTCCCTATGTTTTATCTCCATATTACAAGGTCACACCTTGCGATTAATTTTCTGAACAATCACTCCTTATAAAACATCAATCCTCCAACTATCACTTGAAGTAATGTACCCATCAACTGTAACATTTTTTTAAATCGCACTTTCTATTTAGGCACCGTCATTTCAATTGACGAAATCAAATATATTGTCATTGTATCATAGGCACGAGCATGAAGATCTAGTCTATATTATAAAACAATTAAGTAATTGACTAGGGCTATTCAGATGTTGAGATTAAATTATCTTAAAACATTTAACGGTTGAGATTCACCATCACGTTCACATTTGTGAGTAGTTATCCATTTTTAATTCTTTTTTTTTCTTTTCCTATTACAAGTCACTCCATATAATTAATATTATAAGCAGTCACCCTTTTTTCTTCTCCCTATGTTTTATCTTCATATTATAAAATCACACACTGTGATTAATCTTCTGAACAGTCACCCCTTATAAAACATCAATCTCTCAACTATCACTCGAAACAAAGTACCTCTCAACTTTAACATTTTTTTTTAAATTACACCTTCTATTTAGGCGCTATCATTTTAATTGACGAAATTAGATATACTGGCACTGTGACATAGACACGAACACGAAGATCTAGTATATTTTTAAAGAAGAAGAAATAAAATCGAAAATGGTGCTATTTAACTCTAAAGATTAATCAAGAATTTTTACAGTATAGTACGTTAAAACGAAAAAAATGAGATATGGAGCATTCATATATTAAAATCATTAAATAGGACGATTGTTTTTATTTTATTGGCTAAAAAGAAAGAGACGTAGAATGAAAATAAATAGTCATTAGTACGATGAAATAGATAATAATTTCATATTGTGGAATGTTTACGTTACGTTGTTAAGGGCAACATGCTTCTTCTTCTTTTTTTGTAATTGGATTTATTAATTTCATCTATTATTATCCTCTTCATTTGTTTCACTTGTTCCATTTGTTTGTAGTATGGAAAAGTATAAGAGTGGGTCGGCTAGAAATGAGGGGTCAAATAGAATATGTTATCTTTATACATCAAAATCAGTCTTCAAAATAATAAGGAGAAATTCAAGCCAGACTTGATAATTTTCAATCACTTCATGCTCTTTTTCTTTTCGTAATCAGAAAAAGACACATCATATATCGCGATACTCAAATTATATTTCGTATTGTATAAAATAAAACACTTTCATACATCACGATATATAAAATATCTTTTTTCAATTACAAAAAAATATAAGAGTGTAAACTTAATTTTCCCAAAATAATACTCCACTAAAAAATATATTTCAAACTCAGTTGGGATCGGATTGATTGAGATCTGTTGTATTCCAAGTTGGATCAAACACATGGTAAAGTTTGCATAGCAAATACACGGGATACTATCAAGATTAGGGGCCCCTTTTATGTATTTCATTTAACAATCTTTCGAACTTTCAAGTTAACTTAATGGGGCCCCTTTTATGTGTATTTCATTTAACAATCTTTCCAACTTTCAAGTTAACTTAATGAAAAAATTATAAGTCGGTATATTTTTTTAAAATATATTTTTAAATAAATTCAGTTATTTTTTGAACATATCTTTTAGGTATAATTTTTAGGGTGAAAGTACGTCATTGTCCTTTATGTCTAAGTATGTAACTCTGTAGCTTGGTTATTTTGATTTTTCGTGTATTTCTCTCTCAGTTTGGCTTCACCCATTTCATCCCCTAGTTCTGGCCGAATCTAAACCCAGTCAGCTCCATCCTCTCATCTAGAAACAAACCCAGTCGTCATCTACATCCTTGTTTTTTATCTTCCAGTTTGCAAAAAGGCAGCGTCCAAGCCATGCCGTCTTCACCGTCATCGTCGGGCTTCGCCAAGCGAGTTCGCTCCGGCCTTCAAACCCGGCGGCCTCTCTAGCTTCGATTTCAGTCTCGTTGTATCCAACACCACCTCCAGCTTCATCTTCGGTTGATTTCCCTCAGTAGCCCATAGATCCGACTAATCTCTTCTGCTTCTTCCATCGCCGGACCAGCATTTGCCATCTTAGATTTGCTCTCGCATCCGTTATCCTCCATGGCCGACTCAACAAGCTTCCAGCCGCCAGCCTCTCCCTATTCCAAATCAGTCAACCCCCCAACTTCTCCAGCAATCATCCCTGATCTTTAGACTCCACAGTTTCCATTCCTACTAGCAACTCTCCCAACAAACCTTCAATCTATCTCTTTCCCCCTCTTGAAAAATCAATACCCAGCTCACAATGAACGCGAATCGTTAGATCTATCAGCCAAGGTACGTGGGTGTTTTAAGTTTGCAAAAAATCCTTCGTATCCATCTCTAGATCTATCATCTTCATCAATATTATCATTATGTTTTGTTTATGGAGCTTAACCCACATCAAGTTCTTCAAATCTTTGATAAATATTCTATTTGAGCTCCATTGATGATTGCTCGGGATTTGAATGCTATTAGAAATAACAATGACAAAGTAGGTGGGTCGAGTGATTGGCCTATCTGGATGGATGACTTTGAAGCCCGTATTAATCAAGCCGAGATGCCGCGAGTCAAGAAGGCCTTCGGATTATTTGCCTTCTGGGCTGAATGTTCAGATTTCCTACCAGAAGTTTGGAGGATAGAAGTCAGAGGCACACCCATGGATCAGCTCTGTAGTAAATTGAAGCGGCTCAAGATAGAGTTGAAGAAGCTGAACAGGAATAGGTTTTCTGACTTGTAAAGAAATGGGCACCCTTTTCATTGATTTGCAGCATGACAATTCAGCAAAGAATTTATGATTGTATGATGGTTTGATGCGGATCCAATGCTTTATCACTTGTTTTTCTCTTTTTATATGTGTTAATAGGCTCTGTATTTGTTATAATTTATGGCATCAACATGATACTTGGGTTTGACATCAATAACCTGATGTCTGGATTTGGCAGCAACTTGATGCTTGAGTTTGACATCAGATTCTGATGTCAAGCCTTGCATCACCATTTTTAAATTTTTTTAGGCTTGAATAAACTTTGAAAACAGTCTTGATGCCAAGCATGCCAAAACTTGGCATCAATATTTTTGAATTTTTTTCTGTCCTTAAAAAGTTGTCAAAGCTGTGCTGATGCCAAGTCTTGGCATCAGCATTTTTGAATTTTTTTTCTGTCCTTAAAAAACTGTCAAAGCTGTGCTGATGCCAAGACTTGACATCAACATTTTTTGATTTTTTTTGTTATGAAAAAACTGTAAAAACAATCCTGATGTCTGAGCTTGGCATCAGCAACCTGATGCTTAGATTTGGCAGCAACCTGATGCCTAAATTTGGCATCAACATTATTGGATTTTTTTTGTCTTGAAAAAACTGTATGCATCGACATTATTTATTTTTTTCACCTGATGCCAAAGTTTGTCATCAGCTTTTTTGATTTTATTTATTATTATTTTTTGAATAAACTGTGAAAACAATGCTGATGTCAAACCTTGACATCAACTTTTTTTGAATTTTTTAAAGCCGAATTAAATTTGTCTTCATTAATGGTATTTTTATCATTTGACAACCAATTTATAATTACATAAAATATCCAAAAAAAATTGATGGTCCTAAATGAAAATATATTTCTAAAATTGTACCCACTTGAAATTTGTCCTAACTTAATTGCACCTCAACACAGTATTCCTTGTTGGTCTAGTTGAAGGGCACATTTTCTGAATTCATTGCCATATATATGAAGAAATAAAGCTATCACTCAAATAAATTTGTAATATTCCATCCGTTTTCAAATTATCGTCATTCTTTTATTTTTCGTTCATTCTAAAATAATTATCCTCTTTCAAAACTTTTCTTTTTAGAAAATCGCTTTTACTACTTTACCCGTACTTTTTCTACATACTTTAATTATGATCACATGCTCAAAATCATTAAAGAAACCACACATTTTATCAATATTTATAATACAATCAATTATTTTTTTCTTAAACGATGTATTGAATCAAAAGGCACAATAATTTAAAAAACAGATGAAATATTATTTATACAAGTCAACGTATCCCAAGATGTTCAAATAAGTAAAGTAACATCTCAAACTACGGTCAATTACTTTTACTTAAACAAAATACTTTTACTTAAACAAAATAGAGAAAATACAATTCTTTAACATACATCTCATCTTTGTGAAACAGAGGCAATAATACAATGTTAAGAAGTACTACAAACAAGTAAAGTAACATCTCTAAAATATATGACCTCTCAGATAGAAGTATTTTCATGGAACAAACAAAGTAATATGTGAATATCTTTGTCTCTTTACTAGTGTTAGACACACCCTTTATCCCCAATTGTTCAAAATCATATCCCAAATCTCAAATTATAAATAAAAATGGAGGGAAGGGTTATCAATCTTACCAGAAAGAATACTGTTTTTAGCTGTTTCAAATTCTCTGCCACTTCTCGAACACTAGGAAAATACCTTACCTTGACGCCGCCTATAGTTAAGTTAGTCAATCAGATCAAACGTACTCCCTACTACTACCTCCTTTCTCCAATGTTAAAACGCTCAAACTGTATTCTGTTTATTCTTCTCATTGGCCAAATAACTGCCACAACATTAACTCTTAATACAAACTAGGGCCGCTGCATGCGCCAAATTACCTTAACATATAGCCTCTATATCACAAGTCACAACACTATCATATACGGTCTATTTGTGGCACATAATTAAGCACTATAACCTCCGTCTAATGGACTCCAAAGCCTCGAATTATGCCCACTACACGCTGCCATGGATGCTTCTGCCATTGCTGCCTCGGAAACACCTTTGTTGCAAATGTTGGCAAATCCTCGCATGTGTTTCATGCCATACTGTGTTAACGACCCACAATGTGTCTCAAACAACCGAACCTTCAGTTAACAAACTCATTGATTAGCAAGTGAATATATTAAATATTTTTGTAAAGTCAAAACGCAAGATAAAGAGTTTGTATACCTTGGATTTGAGACAGCCCCAATCATCCACAAGGGGTGATCCTGGATTTCTTACAGTACTAAGGATTGAACGGCTCTTTGCTGGTCCAAATAGAAGCATCCCTATCAAATCCATGCTAGCATCTAAGTGCTCCCTATGCATCATTGTATCTGTAATCTGCTTGAGAATCTCTGCTTTCTTCTCCGATCCCTCAGCTGTTCTCTTGTACTGCAAGCCATGTCAGATTACATATGAAATAATGATATTAGAATAAAGAATGAATTCAAACAAAGCGGAAAACTGGGCATAGAATGCTTAATCTAAATATTACCCTTTGCCATAGGAATAAGAGATCAGCATCTCTTTGATTAACACTATCCATCCACTTATTGAAATTATTTCTGTTTCCAGGTAAGTTTACAGTTGCTGGATCAAAACCTTGATACAAAGAAACTTTCTCAGATTTGAAACTTTTCGTGCCATACTCCATCACATGAGATCCGGCATTGTAAGTGTTGTAATTGGAAGTCCTCTCTTTCACCTAAACGCAAACACATTTCTTATAAGTAAACAGATACTGTAGGACATTTCATAATCTACAAAGGTCATGTACAATAACACATTTTATAATCCTAACCTTTGTGTACTGTTGTTCAAGCGTTTCTTTCTCCAGGTTGTGTGTCTCACTGAGACCCAAAATGCACATTAAGATATAAATAACGTCAAAAACTGAAAAATTGCCATATATACAAACAGATGCAGGGGCGGATGCATGCTTTATACTTAGGGGGCAAGTGCCCTGAAGTAATTTTTTTAATTTTTTTGCATTACAAAGCGGCACTGTTTTAATTTTTAAATTTTTTTAATGTAATAGTTAAAAAAAATTTGACACCGCTAAAATCTATCTCTGCATCCACCACTGAACAGATGTTATACACAGATAATAATAGGTTGGGAGGGCCTGCCTGTCCTCCATCCAGGCAACGCTGTATAAGTCTCCTAAGCAAGTTATGTACTCGGGAGGCGGAGGAGGATCCATCCCTGGACAGTATGTTCCCCAGCTACTCTCCTCTGCATTCGATGCAGTCGTTATATATACATCAAGATCTTCCGGCATCATACCTTCAAAAACGCTTCCACTTTCACATGCTTCTATGTACAGCACCTATGCAACATTGACGAGTTATAGCTAAATTATGCCAAAGGAAGAATTAACTTGTCTTTTCTTTTATTCTTTTTCTAAAGTAAAAGAATGGAAGAGAAGATTCCAACCATTTCTTTGTAAGTACCGGCCGCATGCTTCTTTTTCAGTACTTCAACGAGATCTTTTCCGTAAAGAAAAGGCAAGTTTGGCATCCCTATGACAAAAATCAAAAAAATATTAAACTCCCTGAATGCTCCAAAAGTTACATATAAACATGTCGCAGCTATGTATCTAGTGTTTAGAAAAAAATATTTGCCAACTTCCACTACTTCGAAAGAACTATGCAAGAATAATAAAAATCCACATACAGACCACTGCCTTGTTTGTTAATATCCTTTTACATGTTTCAGACTCCTAATCACCATTTTCAGCCCATTTTATTCAAATGCTTGAGTTTGGGATATTGATTCACCTTCGATTTGTATGCATGGCACACCATAGTATTAATATTCCATGTTACGAGAAAAATTGAAAGCAAAAATACCAAACACGCAAATTAAGCTCTTTGCACACTAAGTTAGTATAAACTAACCAAGCACTCCGGGACCTCCATGATCAGAGTAGTACATGAAGATCCTGTCATTGGGATTGCTGTCCACAACCTTCCCACTTCCACCTTTCACAGATTTTTTGTCACCAAGAAGCACAGCAAACAAATTCGCAACAGTTACATGCTCCCCAGTATAGTCCTGCCAAAATTATTCCACAAATGTAATTAGTTGCACTTTCAAACTACAAATCAAGCCCATAGGATAATAGTCTTATAGTTAACATAAAACTAATATATAATAGTAGATATTGAAATTGTATTTCGCTAATTATAAGATAACTTACCTTAGGCACGCCAACATAGACATCACTACCTTGTGGATGGTTGATTATGACACCGTGCCTTGGGTTCAACTCGTTCATGGCAATGTCATCATACATGAACACTACTATGTTCTCATCTTTCAGTCCTCCTTTTTTCAGGATCTGAAAAGCGTGGCAAATATCTGCCTGCATTTCCAAAAATATCATATCATGCTTGCTAGAACTGCAAAGGGACGTACCAAGGTACCAGTAAATGTATAAAGTCAATTACAAACTTTTACATGCTTACCACCCTCGTAATGCATCAGTAGTTCGGTACTAAGCTTATTGTGATTATATATCATTTAATTGCCCGATAGCTATCGAGTATCTAGTTTTCTCATCCATCGGATTTGATTTCCGAGTTCTAAAGTCAGTTAATGGGACAAAATGAGATGGCACAGCTGATTTCACAAAAAATGATCTCCATCATTTAGTGGCACCAACTGTACACCCAATCATCAGTTAATGGGACAAAATGAGATGGCACTGCTGATTTCACAAAAAAATGATCTCCATCATTTAGTGGCACGAACTGTACACCCAATCATCAGTTTTCATCTCATCAATCTTGTTCCCCAATTGGGTGACTTTAGCAATACTTCAATTCTTTAGTTTTCACCTCATATATCTTGAATTAGGGGTGTAAGCTTGAACCACCGAATCGCGAAATCAAATCGGAATCGAATTGAATCGGTTTGTTTGGTTCGGTTTTGAGTTATGACGGTTCGAATTAGGTTTGAAAATTTATAAATCGATTGGGTTCAATTCGTTTGTGGTTTTTGGTGCCAAATCGAATTGAACCACCATTTTAATATATATAGTTACATATTATAATTCTTTAGTAATTCTAATTTATAGTATTCTACATTTTCTAAAGCAGTATCAAAGACCAAAATAACTAAACTCTAATTCACACTTAGTCACACACCCCTTGTTCGTTTGTTGTTTCTTCCAAATTAACTATCATTGTTTGTGTTTATTTGTAATAGATACTCTAATTTACAAGAAAAGTGACTATGTGTATAATTGAAAATGTGTATATAATTGGTTATAGCTAGTACTGGCATATGATATCAAAAAGAAACTTTCATCAAGTATCTTAGTTAAAAGAAAGGGCAAATTACACCATTAGTCTATGAAACTTTGCAAAAGTCCACTAACAATCCATGTACAAAGCAAATGCACACCACTAATCAAAGTACGCGAATTTTGCATAACGGTAGTCCCTCTATTGGATGCCGTTAAAGCCTGCTCCGTTAATTGATCATGTGCTCAGCACATAATCATTTTTTTAAAGACAAACTTATCTTTTTCGCGTTCTCCTTCTTTAGTCTTCTTCAACCTCACGCCCCCCAAACACATCCACCCACCATTTTTAGCTACAAAAGAAAAAGCTCTAGAGTGAGAAACTTCAGGTCAAATCTCTAATTGCCATTAATGTTCACCTTGTGATCAATCAACGCCGTCGTCGACATGATCAACAGCAACAACAGCGCCACCACAATCAACGGCTCGATGTCCCCATCTTCTTCCAACGCCCAATCTCAAGGCCTTATTAAAACCTACTTCAAAACCCCCTGCGGCTTTACAACACCAACGACCCACTCAACTACTCACCTCCCTCCTCCCACCTCCCAAGTTATGGCACTTCTCCTCTTTATTCTAACAATCTCACTCCACCCTCTTCATGTAAACCTTCTTCATCACTAATCTATCATGGGTTACCTTTCTTGCAATGCTGAGTCCGACATTTCCACCTGCGACTCCTACAGCTGGGATCCTCACAGCAAATACTTTACGATTAGACATTTCCCCTACTCCGATCTCGAAACAGCCACCAATGCCTTCTCCCCAACCAACTTTCTCGGCAAAGGCAGTCACGGTTTCGTCTACAAAGCCATACTCAACGGCAGTAACGAGATTGCAGCCGTTAAAAAAACCACAAAAACTCACCAGTCCAATAATAGTAGCGCTAATTGTGCCAACAGTCCCGCTGAGAACGAGATCGAGACGCTTACTCGGGTTCAGAACCCAGGCTGGTCAACCTATTGGATTTCAACTCGGATTCTTGTGGGAGGTAGCTAATCGTTGTCGAGTTCATGCCAAATGGTTCCTTATATGATTTGCGGCACAGTGACGGTAGACCGCCCGGTTGGGCTAGACGGGTTTGGATCATGTTCCAGGTTGCAAAATTGGTTCAGCATTTGCATTTGTAATCATGAGAAGCATATTTTTGGGTTTAAATTTTCATGATTGCAGCTAAAAATGGTGGGTGGTTGTGTGTGTTGGGGGGGGGGGCGTGAGATTGAAGAAGACTGTAAAGGAGACGTGGAAAAAAACAAGTTTGCCCTTAAAAAATGATCTACCTATATGCAAAATCCGCATACTTTGGTGGGTGGCGGCATGCATTTGCTTTGTAGATAGTGGACTTTTGCAAAGTTGAGGAACTAATGGTTCAATTTGGCCTAAAAGAAACTTTCTAAAGTGATGTGTACTTGGTTAAAGATGGTACTAGCATATCAAAAAGGTATCTTCTATTGTATAAAACGGATTCTGGAGTGGAACTAAAGGAACCTAAAAATTGATCACTCCGCCCTCAAATACAAGTTGCACACAATTAAAACATTAATTATGTTCGTATAGAATCATTTAATGCACAAAAAAACAGCGATACTGAAGCAGCATATATAATTTGGTTAGAAATTAGAAAAAATCCTCACCTGATGCCGGTAGTTACCGTACCCTTGAGAACCGGCAACAAGAACAGCCCACGTTGTTCCATTCTGGTCTTCTTCAATATCAACGGGTGACTTAATCACCGGGTCCCACTCCCAACCCCTCCGGCCGTTCAGCCAACCGGCTTGACCATCTTCAAACACTAATAAAAGTAGCATGAAGCTCAGCTGGATTACGTATCCGCCCCGACCCGCCATCATTTCTGTCCAGACCCGGATCAAAGAAAAAACCGGCAACGGAGGAGGAGGAGAGGAGAGAGTAGGAGCTGGTTGAGGATGATGCTGCTAGCTCTAGCCTCTAGCTGCAGGATTTATAGTGGTGGAGGTTGCCATGCAAAACAAGAGGAGGACACCTGTACAAAAGTGGGGCCCTTTTTTTGTCTTTCTCGGTTTCTCCTCATATCGGTAAACTGATTTTATTTTATTTTACGTTTTTTTTTCTTTTGCAGATAATTATACGAAATACAATCTTCTGTACATTTCACATGTAAATTTGTTTGTATTTTTTACTCCTTTCGTTACGAGAAAGAAAAGAAGTAAAGTAAAGTCTGCTTAAAGTTAGTGATTTATAGGGAGGGAAAGCTGTAGGTCCTTCACTCTTTATCTATCCTTCCCGGCCACTTTTGCTTCGTTGTTGAGAAATGCATAGTAAAGAGAAAAAGTTGGGACCCGGCCGTTTCTTGATGCATTAACCAGTACCAGTTTTTTTTTTTAAAGAGTAATGTTGAAGATGTAATCGGATTTGCAGGAAATTATACCAGAAATGAGGGGATTAACAAATTCTTTTTTTATTAATTTTTGATGAAATTATTTCATTTATCCAACACAATAATTGACGCAGCGGTAATAACAACAAGGAACTCTTTCCACGAGAAATTCCTTAACAAAGCCTATGACGGCTTTAGGGTTTCAAGCACAAGCAAGAAAATTGAACAAAACTTGAATTTTTATTAAAGCTGTCGAAATAAGGTTTAAAGGGGTTATTTATATCCCCTAACAATCTAAACCCTAAAAGGAAAATAATAAATAAAAATGACAGAAAAACCCTAAAACTTCAGAGGGCCAAAACAACATCTAAACAGCGTTTTTTGGGCTAAAAATGAACTGTACACGGGATAAACCCGTGATTCTTGTAGGTCTCGTCGAGAGCTTCGATTTGATATGCGGCGGGCCCCGTAATTCATCCGGACGCAAAAGTTACGCTCTGTTAAAGTTCTGCCGACCGTTAGGTGCTCTCTACTAGTGCTTAACGGAAACTAACGGAAAAACTGCGAAGCAACTCGCCACTCCACTTTTCAGAAACTGCCGCTGGACCCCTTTAACTTCGAACTCTTCCCTAACGCTTTGCTCAAATATGTCTCGGCCACTTGTTCTACATCAGTCTCCCTCACTTGAAAAGGACTCGACCGCGAGTCCTCAATAGGATAAAGAGGATCGTCGGGGAAAAAGTCAGTCAAATCCGCCACATTAAAAGTAAGAGAGATATTCCACCCATCCGGCAAGTCAACCACATATGCGTTATCATTGATCTTCTTCAGAATCTTGCAAGGACCAATCTTCTTCGGATGCAGCTTACTATACGTGCCAACTGGAAACCTCTCCTTGCGCAGATGGACCATGACCAAATCATCCACATCAAAGACTTTGGACCAACGCCGCTTGTCAGCCGCTTCTTTATACTTAGCATTGGAAGCCTCTATGTTCTTTACCACCTCCGCTGCGACTTCGATCTTTTCGACCATATGCTTTCGGCCAGCAACATGCAGAATCGCGGCTTTGGCAATGGTACTAAATCGAGAGTATGGCGTGGAGGACGCTGATACACAATTTCAAACGGAGTTTTCTTGGTAGTACGATTGACCATGTTGTTGAAGGCGAACTCTGCCGGAGCCAAAACCAGATCCCACTGTTTCGGTCTGTCATTACATAAACATCGCACAATCGATCCCAAAGTGCGATTAACCACCTCGGTTTGGCCATCAGTTTGTGGATGAAAAGAACTACTGAACTGCAACTCTGTCCGAAACATATGCCACAAAGTCTTCCAAAAGTAGCTCAAAAACTTCGTATCACGATCAGAAGTGATGGATTTGGGAAGTCCATGCAGACGAACAATCTCACGAAAGAATAAAGCAGCAATGTGAGGAGCATCAGACGTCTTGCGACAAGGAATGAAATGTGCCATCTTGCTAAAGCGATCGACCACGACGAACACAGAATCGTTAGACCGTTGCGTGCATGGTAGACCCAACACAAAATCCATAGAAATATCTTCCCACGGTGCTTCAGGAACTGGAAGAGGCGTATATAACCCGATGTTCTGCGACTGCCCCTTGTTGAGTTGACAAATCAAACACTTCTGCACGAATTTGTATGTATCCCTCTTCAGCTGTGGCCAATAGTACCTTTGCGCCACCAACTCAACTGTTTTGTCGTGACCACAATGACCACCCTTATGCAGTTCTGCAATCAAGCTTTCTCGAACCGAACCCCTCGAAATGCACAATCTGTCTTTGAAGAATAAAAACCCGTCCTCCAACATAAAAGGACCAACAGGACTACCGGCAATGCATTTATCCCACTCCTCTGCGAAATCTTCATCAGCAGCGTACAGATCTTTTAGGCAGTCAAACCCAACAACAACAGTCTGCATCGTGACTACCATGTTTGCCCGGCGACTCAATACATCCGCCACCTTATTGTGCTGACCACTATTGTGTTTGATTACAAAAGTGAATTGCTGCAAGTAAGCCACCCACCGAGCATGCATCCGATTAAGAGACTTCTGCCCATTCAAATACTTCAATGCTTCATGATCAGTATGAAGTACAAACTCTCGCTGAAACAAATACTGATCCCAATGCTTGATAGCTTGTACCACTGCGTAGAACTCAATTTCATAAGTGGTCCACTTCTGCCGTGCCTCTCCGAGTTTCTCGCTCATAAACGCCACTGGACGCCGTTCTTGAATCAAAACAGCGCCTATACCAATAACAGAAGCATCAGTCTCTAACTCGAAGGGTTTACTAAAATCTGGCATTGCTAAAACTGGATCGTTGGTTAGCTTTTCCTTTATCACTGCAAAACTATTATCTGCTTCTTCGCCCCACTGAAACTTTCCCTTCTTTAAGCATTCGGTGATAGGAGCCACAATGGTACTGAAATCCCTGATGAAACGACGGTAGAAAGTGGCGAGGCCGTGGAAACTCCGTACTTCACTCACAGATTTCGGACGAGGCCATTCCCGAATAGCGCGCACTTTCTCTTCATCCACATGTATGTCGTCTGCAGAAATAATGTACCCCAAAAACAACAGCCTATCTAGCATAAAGTTGCACTTCTTAAGGTTAACATACAGTTCATTCTCTTGCAAAACCTGCAGCACTGACCGGAGATGGCCGATATGCTCCTCTTCGGTACGATTATAGATCAGAATGTCATCAAAGTAAACAACCACGAACTTTCCATGAAAAGGTTTCAAAACCTGATTCATGATGCGCATGAAGGTGCTTGGGGCATTAGATAATCCAAACGGCATGACCAGCCACTCATAAAGCCCTTCCCTCGTTTTGAAGGCTGTCTTCCATTCATCACCAGGCCTAATCCGTACTTGGTGGTACCCACTCTTCAGGTCAATCTTCGAATGCACTCTAGCTCCACCCAACATATCCAATATATCATCAAGACATGGAATTGGAAATCTGTATTTCACTGTTATCTTGTTGATTGCTCTACTATCAATACACATTCGCCAGGACCCATCTTTCTTGGGCACTAAGAGAGCGGGGATTGCACAAGGACTCATGCTCTCTTGAATAGAACCCTTTTTCAAAAGTTCTTCCACCTGTTCTTTCAGAATTTCATGTTCAGCCGGACTCATCCGATAATGGGGAAGGTTAGGGAGTGTGGCACCAGGTACGAGATCAATATGGTGCTGAATATCCTGCAGTGGTGGCAGCCCTTCAGGAAGTTCTTTCGGCATAACCCCACTAAACTCGTCTAATAAAGAGCGTAGCTTCTCGGGAACCAAAACAGTAAGCTCCTGGAATCTGTTACTTACCACAACAAATATACCAGGTGCGTGTGACATCTCCTGGATCAGTTCTTGTCCAGTGCAAAGGGAAACCATAGCCTTTCCTTTCTCCTTGGTACGTCCACTTTCAACTAGCGGGCATAGAGTAAACTTCACCTTATCTTTAATGAAAACGACTACATTATCCCTACCCTTATGCATGGCATTAACATCAAACTGCCATGGTCTACCAAGCAAATAATTGGCATGCAGTCATATATACAATATCACAAAGTATTTCATCCTTATATCTACCAATAGAAAAGGAAATAACACATTGTTCTGTTACCTTGACAGTACCCACCGAGTTGATCCAGCCAACGTTGTAAGGAGTAGGGTGTTTCTGCACTGCCAATTTCAGCTTCTCTACCAAACCACGGGCAACCAGATTCTCGTTGCTCCCACTGTCTATAATCAACTCAACTGACTGCTCTTGCACTTTACCACGGGTGCGAAAGATGTTGTGTCGTTGCAGATTCTCCTCTTCTATCGGAGTTGTCAGCATAAGTCTGCGAACTACAAAAGATGCATGTCCATCTTCAACCCCAAACTCCTCCCCGTTGGGGTCTTCAACACACTCTTCAATATCGCCAAAGTCATCTTCCTCAAACTCTTCTCGTTCTGCCATATTAACTTTACCTCGATTAGGGCAATTATTTGAAAGATGCCCGGCTTGTCCGCACCGGAAACACTTATCTCCATAGCTTTTGGCATAGGGGTTGTTATTCACTCGACCCGCGGCATGTTGTCCGGTCGTTCTTCGAGGATACTGACCCTGGGTGGGATTAGACGGAGTTTGTTTTTCTTCCCCAGATTCCTAAACGGTAGACTGTGGTTTCTCTTGGGCCACTGGAGGCTTGGACCCAGAATGTTGTCCCCGTGATGTCGTCGGTGTAGCCGCTTCTCCATATCTGCGGAAAGTTGTAGGGCTTCGAAACGGTGTAGACGATTGTTGTGCTTCAACTTTAGTTGCTCGACTAATAGCTTCATCCACGGTGTTAACGGCATACAGTTGCACCTGATTTTTAATGGCAGTACGAAGTCCACCGACATACCTAGCAGTTTGTTGCCCCTCGGTTTCATTCAGATTGTTGCGTGCAGAAAGACGGTGGAACTCGCTGGTGTACTGATTAACAGTCCGTTCTCCTTGCCGACAATCATGATACCTCTGGAATAAGATTTGATCGTAGTCTGCTGGTAGGAATCGAAGCCATAACGCTTCCTTCATTCGCCGCCACGTACGTATCGGCTGTTTACCCTGGCGCCTTCTGTTGTTCTGAAATTGTTCCCACCAGGCAGATGCACCACTCCGTAACTTATAAGCGATGTATTTCACCTGTTTATCTTTTGTAATCCCCATTAGATCGAAATACTTTTCAACCTCAGACAACCAATCCAATAAATCTTCCAATTCCAGATCGCCTGTGAAAAACGGTAGGTCAGCCTTAATTTTCGGGAACTGCTCTACGTCATTCCTTATTGGCGCATCTTCTCCATTAGAATCGGAATCCACAACCGCCCTGGCCGGTGGATCGCGAGGAGGGTTTGCCCTGCGTCTTACAGGTTCTGCATGAGCCCCTGCCCGTTGCCTAGGGTTTGCACCACCCTGCTGAATCTATACTGCCAAGTTATTCATCGCAACTGTCATGTCATGCATCGACTGTTGTAGTTGCGTAAGAACGGCCAGTATAGCAGCGTTGGTGTCATTGTTATTGCCATCGTTAGCCGCCATCTTCACAGGATGTTAATCTGCTTTGATACCAACTGACACAGCGGTAATAACAACAAGGAACTCTTTCCACGAGAAATTCCTTAACAAAGCCTATGACGGCTTTAGGGTTTCAAGCACAAGCAAGAAAATTGAACAAAAGTCGAATTTTTTATTAAAGCTGCCGAAATAAGGTTTAAATGGGTTATTTATATCCCTTAACAATCCAAACCCTAAAAGGAAAATAATAAATAAAAATGACAGAAAAACCCTAAAACTTCAGAGGGCCAAAACAGCATCTAAACAGCGTTTTTTGGGCTAAAAATGAACTGATCACGGGGTAAACTTGTGAATCTTGTAGGTCTCGTCGAGAGCTTCGATTTGATATGCGGCGGGCCCCGTAATTCATCCGGACGCAAAAGTTACGCTCCGTTAAAGTTCTGTCGACCGTTAGGTGCTCTCTACTAGTGCTTAACGGAAACTAACGGAAAAACTGTGAAGCAACCCGCCGCTCCACTTTTCAGAAACTACTGCTGGACCCCTTTAACTTCGAACTCTTCCCTAACGCTTTGCTCAAATATGTCTTGGCCACTTGTTCTACATCAATAATGTATGGAAAATGCATTAAATTTATGATTTATAAAACAAGTATTGATGCTACACAATTTGATTTTGGGTCGTTCCTTGCGGTTTATAGGATATTTGGGCTTATGTAAAGGTATGATCTTGTCTAGACCTGTCAAAAGAAGAACACCTTAATAGGAATGCAAGGCAGGGCCTCGCGAAACCCCTCAGGCGTGAGAGTAAGTATTAAGCTTGTAGAAAGCAAAATGACAGGGTTTCGGTGTGTAAAAGTGTGCGTACCTTTCAAATGTAACTTTGTGAGGTATATATAGCCCTTTTTGGAGTGAAATCTGGGTTGAATTATTATGATGGAGGGAATTTAGGACTTTATGACCATAAATACGGGTTGACCACGTAACTGACGGAGTCATGGCTTGAATCTCGGGCTCGGGAGTTATCTACTAGTTAGGCTCGGGATGGATATCAGGTTTATTCGAGCAGCCCTGCTCCCTGCTCGGTGATTGGTAAGTAGACTCTGCTCGGGATAGATGTAAGGTGTTTACCCCCCCGGTTATCCTGCTCGGGTGACCTCTTTTCTGGTCTCTAATACCCATGTGCGTATCACGTGGTGGCACATGTGCTTGGCTCGTAACCAGGATTTGGGTCGAGCTCATCAAGTATGCTTTTGCAATATACCTTTCCAAATACTCCTTTCCTGTCAAGAGTTCATTATACTATTTTCAGATATTTCATTTTAAAAGTTACTTTTAAAAAATTATGTTTATTATCTTCATAACATTTCAACTTTACCCTCTACAAGTCCACATTTGATATTAACATATTAATTATGTTCAAGAATTTTTGTAATTATGACCAACTTTAATGTCAATTACGCATCTCGTAATAATTAGAATTTTCACAGGTAAAAAAATTTAAACTTTTCAAATATTGACGCTTTGGGTGGAACAGAGGAAGTATAAGATATCAATTTTGTTATAAAAGGTGATGATTTTCTTTTGGACAATAAAGGTCAAGCAAGAGACTTTAAAACAAAGTTCATTAAACTAATTAACTTGGCTTAGAAAAAGAAATGAATTTATACAATGTAGATATAAAGGTTATAATTCACTTAACCCTACATGTTTTCTAAGAAGGCTGGCAGTTGCATTAGAGGCTCTGTCAATCTCTCAATTGAATTTCAAAACTTGATGTTTTGTGATTGGGCTTCCAATTGCCAGTAACTTGGAGAACTAACTGAATTATCTCTAAAGACTAAAGAGTAAGAATGTTCCTTCTTTATAAGAGCAATACCATTGTATGTTTTTAATCATCTTCTAATTAAGAAAATATGTATTTACTCATCATTGTAAATATTCTTATTTGTAACCTAGGAGAGATAAAAAAAAATTCCTAAATAAGAAGATGGGGAGGAGAGAGAGGGGGGGGGACAACCGCCCACTTTGTGGTGTGTGTGTAGAGGGGGGAGGGGTTTGTCTTTATTATGTAGGATGTTGTTAAATCTAATATTTTTTGTATAAGAAGATTATACAATGGGAAGATATATTCTTAAGTGGGTAAGAAGATAAAAATGTGTAGGTGACAGTGGAACCTAGCTAAGAAGATTTATACAATGGGGATGCTCTAATCCACCACAATTAGTACTTCATATTGTTGTGTGAATGCACCGCACTAATAGCCAGGAATAGTCCCGTATAGAATAGGAGTAACCAGATTAATTACAAACCCAAGATTAAATAACGGATAACACTAGTTATTACAAGAATAACTAAACAACCTCTCTATCGATTACAAACCGAGCAGGGGATAACATTTAATCACCTGGGTCAAAACAGTAAATAATAAAGTGAATAATCTGGTAACCACAGTACCGTATCTCCTAACTGTTATAGACCAAACAGAGAGGAAATACACTGTGGGAAGAGATAAAATAACAGAGTTGTAAAATAACCAGAACAAGTTAGTATAATCAGAAATTGGCAACAGAATAAAACTGAAGGCACTGACGAGAGCAATCAGTCGTCATGTTCCAAAACACGACTCGCCGTAATCGGTCAAAGACCTCGGCTAAGCTCTCATCGGCTCAGACACTCTTTCACCGGCCATATCCACCAACGAGTCCAACATGAACCAGCCCACCATAAACCAAGGTCAAAGCCTCACTAAGAACAGACTTGACCACTACTCCGGCAACAATCCGACAAACGGACAGAATGAACCACCGGAGAAGACGAATGGAACGGACAGCTCACCAGCCCAACCACCGTGACCCAAAGCCCAAGCACTTTCAGCTTACTCTTTGTTCACGGCACGCTCACAGGAAGAACGGCAAGAACAGAATCAGTCCTTCACCGGATAAACACCCACCAGATTTAGGAAACCCTCAAACTCACAATCTCACTAAGGATTATATGACGGAGGGGATGACCAACCTAAATCTAACGGGACAGAAGGACAGAGAATAGAGAAGGGAAGCACGGCTGCTGATCGGTTTTTCTCCGCAATGCTCACAACAAATGCCTTACACAGCTCTGCACACATAGCTCACACAGCTCACGCTCTGCTCTCTCAACCCCAAATGACGAAGGGAAGGCAACAAATATTAAATAGGGCGGTTGAAGCAGGACGCAAAGGCCAAGGAAAAAACGGTTACACCAATTTGTGGATAAAGTGGATGAGTTGTCAACCACAATCCACAAATATCACCAAAGGGATTAAAAGGGCTACACCAATAAAGGGACGGGCTACACAAGGAGTTGGGCCAAGCTGATTGGGCTTAGGGAGATTTAATTAGAAGGTTGCCACTATTCTGGTTTTGGGCCTCCACAAATTCTAACAATCTCCACCTTGGAGCAAGTGCCAGTTCACACCAATGGACTCGAGGATATATAAACAGAAAAGGTCCATCGTCGCCTTATCCTTGTACTTGATCCAACACAAAAGAGGACCAAAACAGGGAAAACACTTAACTAATTAAACACAAAGCAAAATTAGTCAAGACACCATGAATGTTCACAAAGAACTTCCCATGGATTTCAAGGAAATCACCGCCGTCAACATAAAGTAAGCAAATCTAACTTATTCTCACACATAAAGTAAGAACAAAAAAGATACCACGACACACACCAAGTAATGTCGAGGATTTTCTGGTAACCAAAACAAAACATCAATCACAAGAAAAAGGAAGAACATAATTTAACTTTTCAATACCTAAGATGAATGAGAATAAAGGAGGGCAAATCTGAAATAAAATTTAATGAATTAGAGAAATATGCGACTCGAATCCCTGACAAACCAACCTGGCTCATGTTCTGATTGTTTAAAGCTTGACTACTCTTGTTCTGTTCAGACTGTTTGAGTCAACTTCAGTTGATGGTATGAATTAGTACTCCCTCCATCCAAAAAAATATATCTCACTTTGACTTTTGTTGGTCAACTTTATTAAACTTTGACAAGATTTATAAGAGTTTACTTCTTATCAAATTCTAAACATTGTTGGTGATATTTTTCTTAATATTCATTCAAAATGATTGAAATTTTATAACCTAGAACAAACAAATGTATGTAAAATAGTATTTTGATATTCTTGTTGGTTAACTTTCTAGGTAAAAGAGAACTATATAATTTTTGGGGACAGAGAGATTATATTTTTTACTTGAATCTTTGCTCGTTTATAGCTTTGTTCATGTAGTGAGCAACTCGAGCTAGGTAGTAATATCAGGCCTGATTAGAAAGAAAAGAGCCTAGCTTGAACATTCAAAACTTGGCTAGGCCAATTTACAGCCTTACGGCTAGGAAGAATACTTTTGACAACTTACAGTTTCCCTAGTTGTTCAAGCACATTCCTTTGAGAAAAAGTATCTAAATCTATTTGTACTGCTTTGGGAGAACGTAATTATCAATTTCTATATTTGCAAGTACAAAGAGATTACCCATGTCATCATATTCACTAATTACAGATTGCTTCAAATAGGACTTGTAGTGTTCAAGCATTTTTGACAAAACAGATTGCTCAAAATGATGTTTCCTATTATCAGTACACCTGAAACCATAAAGTATCAAAAGTTTATGTGACAAATCTGGAGTGGGTTATTGCAATTGGAAAGAAAATGATCAAACATGTAGCTTCTTTCTTACCTTTTGGCAAACTTATGTTCCTGTTTAGACAACTTATTCCAAAGCTCGGGAGTTTTTTGGATGTGAAACATGTATTTCTTAAGCTGCAATTGAGATTCAGTGACCATAAAGTAAGAATATGAATAATAGGAGCTAAGAACTTGTAGGGCAACCATCAATGATTGATTTTCAATTCAGTAGGTTCTTTAAGCTTAATGACAAAATTAACTCAGTTTTTCGTTTCAGACAGTTTACAGGACCTGCCACACCGTACATAACTCCCACCTCTTTCAAGCATTTTGTCAAACACATGGTAGGTTCCACATTCATGAGTGTTGTTTCTCAGTTGTATTTTGATTTACATCTGTTCATACATTACATTAGTTTTATACATTAGTGGCTAATTGGGCTGCGTATCAATTAGCGTGGCAACTGTGTATAGGACTTTGCCATAGAATAGTTTTTTTATAGGCTTCACAGGTTCAGCGGAAGACTTCAGCAAAGCTTCACCGGAAGACATCATTCAGCATCTAGCGGCAGACCTTGTCTGCACGTGTTCAAGCATGATGTGTCCAGTCACCAAGTCTGAGTGGATTAATTTAATTAATCCTCTATCAGTTTGAATTTGAATTAATCCATCTCTTGACTTCTCAGACACGCCAGACCAGCTTTCCGAAAAGCAAGAAGACTTTCGCCTTCTGAACAGTGACATAGCAGGTGAATAGACGGACACTTACAGTCTATACCAACTATTGCAGGTCTGAAATTCTGATTGCTCACCTACTAGCTACTGCAACATCTCTGCACCAACTCCCTGCTCAGTATCAGTGAAGACGAAACCCACAAGTCAGCTCCATGCATTTAATGCATTCAACCTAATAGAGCTGTTACACCTCGTCTTCTCCAACGGATCTCAAGAATGCCCCAGCTATAAATACTGCCATTAAAGACTGAAGAAAACAATGCTATGAAATTCTCCAACAACTTCAAGTCTTTTATACTCAGTGCATTCTAGAGATCGTAAACTGACCAAGAAGTCCTCAACAACAACAACAAGATCTGCATCAACACTTATCTTAAGCTTCTTATTGTTGTTCTTTAACTATTCTTCTGCACAATTGAATATCTTGTTTATCCAAATATTCAATTCCCAAACCCCCAAACACAAGTCAAATATTTTATACACGATCCATTGGATATATTCGTTGTAATAGAACTAGTGGAAAATATAGTGCACATTTAAATCCAAGGTTGACTGCCTTGGTGGTGGACGTAGCACTCTTTATAGTGCGAACCATCTCAAAATACTTGTGTTCTTTCATTACTGTTGTTTACTGCTTTATTCTATTTCATATCTCTTAACTTATCGCTTCAACAGCAGACTTGAGTATTCAGCCAAGTCTACCGGTAGTCCTTCACCGGCAGACCTGAACTGTATTCCTTACAAGACTTCCGCTACTTCAATCTCTTTAATAGATTGCAAGTGCTTGTATTAGGAACTTATACGAAAAGTTTTTAAGTGTCTAATAAGTTATTCAACCCCCCCCTCTAGCTTATTATTGTGCCCTTTGGGACTAACAATTAATGACCAATTAAAAATTTGATTAGGTTACACCCAGTCCACCTCCTCTAAACAATTAACAAATTATTTTGTATTTTTTGATTACAATAATGAAACCCTAGAAACAACTGCAAAAAACAATCGATAAAAAAAATCATTTGTCGTTTATTCATAGGATGATGAAAAACAATAAGAAACAACAAATGTTGGAATCAATTGGAAACAACATAATACCTTTGAGACTACCTAAATGCTTCTATGCAACTCTTATAGCCTCTGGTGAGGGTGGTACAGCACGTCGACAACATCATCATTTGAGCCCTAATTTGAGAAAATGCAGTATACAAAGCCATACATCTGTAAAGAATACCTTGTTCGGAGGGAGTGAAATCGTTAAACTCAGTTGACCATACTCATGCTACCGCAACTTTAAATCCGAGAGTGAGGATGACAGCGTGAGGTGTGGCGTTGGAAGAAGACGATAGGTTTTGAGAAGAGAAGGCCGAAAGAGACAAGTCACACAAGAGCAAGAGAGAGAACGAACAATATGAAATCTGATTGGGGTTAATTTCAACCGGGTATTGTAATTTTAGAAAATAAAAATCTAAAATTGTTGCAAAATTGTTGTAATTTAGGCGCCATTCTTCCCTCCATTTTTTCCCAAAAAAAAAAATAATGCAGCTGAAATGGATTTTCATGATAGGAATACCCTTTACACATTTTAACTTGTAACTAAATTTAATTCTGTTGCAATATTTTGTTGCAGTTGCCCTGTTTTCTTATAGTGAAGGGAAAGATATTTCATGATCAATCCCACTCTCAACGCATAATCTCTCGAACTCATCATTACAGAACTCTAACCCCTTATCCGTCCTAAGTTCCTTGATTTTCTTACCGGTTTGATTTTCGATCAAAAGTTTCCATGTTTTAAATTTAGGGTTAATATCACTTTTGGTACCCTAACTTTACCCGTTTTTCACTTTTGGTACCCAATGTACACAAAGTATCAAATATCATCCTAAACGATTTCCAGTTTCATCAATTGTGATACTTTCCGTTACCAATCTGTCAAACCCAAACGGAAGACCTGTTGTTCTAGGTTGGAAAGGCAGGGAAACCGGCTAAGTCACTTGGTCTTGGTACAAAGGTAAGATAATCAACCACCTGCCCTAATTTCTTCCCCATTTTCTCCGCCATTTCAACTTCCACTTCCAGCCCTCATTAGAAGCAGAGTGAAAAACGATTTCAACCTCCATTCTCCTGGATTTCTAGTCCAAAGTGAACGAAATGCAGAGATTTCATCTTCTTTGTAATCGTATCACTCATTCTGTCCTAGCTTTGTTGAGCAATTGATGGGAATGGGACTTCATTTCTTCCCCAATTTCTCTTCATTCCAGCCCTAATATTTATGGATGTCCAATTTCTTCAAATCTTAGCCTTTACCAGGTAATTCCCTCCTCCAAATTCTTAATTCATTTTCTCTCCCATTGTATTTCCTTTTCTCAATTCGTCTTCCCCAATTTTTTCCTCAGTTTCCCTTAACAAGTAATTCCATTTTCTCAATTCGAGTTCATCACCTACCTTGATATGTTTTCTTAAGCTATTGACTTTGAAAATGAACAACTCCACACCAACCTCTTCAAATGGTAGTTGGATCTCAAGTAATATGGAAGACATGTACTGTAAATGTGGAATAAAGATTGGATTGAAGACTTCTTGGACTAGAAATAATCCAGGAAGAAGATATTGGGCATGCCCAAAATATGGGATAATTTTAATTTTTATTGCATTTGCCTCCTTTTTGTTTGATATGGTAGATATACCTGACTTTCTTTCTTTTTTCTTTTTAATTACAGCAACATGGATATTGTAGATTTTTTAAATGGTTGGATGATGAATGTAGCATAAGGTCCAAACAATTTATTTCGGGATTGTTAGCCAAGTTGAACAGATTTGAAGCTGAAGTAGAGAGATTGAAGATGAAAGAGGTTGAAATGAAAGCTGAGTTGATGATGGCAAATACCATGATTGAGGCCATGAAGACTGAAGTCATTCAGTTGAAAATAAAACTCAGATGTGTCTTTATTGTAATGACAATTATAATTGGTTTTTATATGACCATGATGTTTGATTTGTAATTATAAATATGTAAAAACCTTGCAATCTTCTAAATAGAATATGCTTTTTGTTAATCTATTGATTGCAATGGAAGTTGTATTGGCAAGTTTGAAGAGTTTGAAAAATTTTGTAACCAGCACATACAGAAATTTGGACATAACTGCTGAGCAACAATTGCATGACTGAATGACTTGGAAAATTTTGTAACCAGAAATTTGGACATAACTGCAGAGCAACAACTGCATGACTGAAATTTGGACATAACTACAGAGTTTGGAAAATTTTGTAACCAGCATAACTGCAGAGCAACAACTGGACATAACAGAAATTCTAAATACCAAATCCATACAACAACTGCATTAAGGGAGAGCAACAACTGGACATAACAGAAATTCCAAGTACCAAATCCATACAACAACTGGACACTAATTTTGTACAGAAATTCCAAGTACCAAATCCATACAACAACTGAACATAACAGAGTACTGATGTACTGTAATTTAGCTGTAAATTAGAGTACTAAACTACTGTAAATTAGCTGTAAAACTGGACATACATAACCAAACATAACATGTATAACTGGACATAACATAACATAACAAATTTCATTAACATAACACAAATCCATACAAGAACATGGTTTAATAAGTCAAATCCATAAATACCAAATTCCTACTCAAATCCATACAGAGTTTGATAACTACCAAATACCAAATTCCAAATTCCAAATTCCAAATCCATACAGAGTTTGATAACATCAAATTGTTTAAAAACAATAAAGTTTAACACAAATTCAAGTAGTTAGGCCAAGCTAATTGGGCATAGGGAGATTTAATTAGAAGGCTACCACTATTCTGGTTTTGGGCCTCCACAAATTCTAACACATTTGAATTTCTTTGAACGATACCAATAAGGCAATAACTAACCTATGAAGGAAAAGGTCCACACAGGTTGGCTAACTTTAAAATTGGCACCCAAACAATATACTGGTAAAACAAATTAGGAGCTCCGGTCTAATATCAAATATTTTGTTTATTTTTTTATTTTTTTAAATTTTTATCAGATCCAAGTTTATAAGTTGTTTTAGGAGCCATTGAAACACTAAGCTAGAAAAAATCTTAAATCATAAAACAATAGCACCTTTACATAGCACTAACAAATACATATTTAAACACAAAATTATTCACAAAACATAAACAAAACCTAAAAACTAAACAATTAATTAATCAATAAATTAATCATACATTTCAAATTAGCAAACATAATATGCGAATTAAAACTTAAAACCTAATTACCAAGATAAACATCTTGAAACAAATTTTACATAACACAAATAAGAAAAGAAAACCAAAAAAATGTTTAATTTAGTTCAAAAGAAAGAGATAAGATTACGATATTTAGAGTTAATGATGTACATTTTTAGAAATAAGTAGCAATGAAATATTCAATAATGCAGTGTTTCCCCATTTTTTCTTTCTATATCATTTCAATTTCTTTACAATTACCAAATGCCGACTCTTAAATCTCAATTGTCTCTGCTCACCTCCCGTATATAATAGATTAATAGATACCTAGTTTTCTTTTAGTTTGGACCTAAGTATTAGATGTGGGATTTAACATGAGATGTGGATTTTATTTATAATAGAGATAAACTTTTCCTATATTTTGAGTAATTATTCTTGATATTTGATTGCACTTTAAAATAGTTAGAAATTGAGGTAAGTCCTTTTTGATGAAATTACAACCGTCCAGGTCCCCTATATTTGTTTTAAACCGTTAAAGTATATTTTTTGGGGAAATAACAAAGATACCCTTAATGAAAGAAAGACACGCAAACAAAGCCACTACCCAAATTTGGGCATCGCAATGCACAATTGAAATCTGTCAAATTTTGGGCATCGAAATGCAAAAAGTCACTGCTCAAATTTGGGCATCGCGCTAAAAACATTGGGCATCGCAATGCACAATTGAAATCTGTCAAAATTTTGGGCATCGAAATGCAAAAGATCACTGCCCAATTTGGGCATCGCAATGCACAATTGAAATATGTCAAAATTCGAGTATCGGAATGCAAAAAATTATACTCAAATTTGGGCATCGCAATGCGAAAATTGGGCATCGAAAAAACTTCTGAAGGTCAAAACTGTGCTTAAACAGCGTTTTTTTGGCCTTAAACGAAGACATCACGGGATTAACCCGGTGAGTCTTGTAGATCTCGTTGAGACTTGAGAGCTTCGATTTGATATGCGGTGGGTCTCGTGGTTCATCCGGGATCAAAAGTTATGTCATGCCGACCGAAGAGTTCTTAACTTTTTTGATTTCTAATAGTACATTAGTTTCAAAACTGACAACTAACACCCTTAATCTCCAATTTCTTCCCAAAGCTTTTAGATATGGGATGCAAACATCGGCAGTCCTTCAGAGCGGTGGTTGATGTTGGTGCTCTTGGAGTCGTTTCGTCGTAGAAGATGAAAGGAGGTCGGCAATAGATAAAAGAGAGATGGAGACGAAGCTAGATGGTGAGCAGATCCGAGAAGAAGAGGAGGAAGACGAATAGGAGAGAGAAGAAGAGAGAGACAGAGACAGTGAAGAGAACGAAGAAAAATGATGAAGTAGGAGGTCGCGAACAATTTTGAAACAAATTTATGAAAATGAACTTTTGCAGTTTTTTTAAAGGTATTGGAACGGTTACAATTCCAGCAAATGGTACCGTGCCACAATTATTCCTTTAAAATATGGGTCTTATGATTTTATACTAGGCTATTAAGTGAGGGGGACCCCTTTTTGGTGGACAAAATTTGGGGCTCTAGGCAATTGCCTAATAGGCCTATGCCCATGGTCGGCTTGGGTAATTTTCTTGCCTTTCAAATGCAATACATTAGTGACCTTAATGGACTCTTTATATATAGTTGGAAAAAGGACTAATTGCGGGCCGGTCCCCTTTTGTGAAATTATAACTGCTTCACTCCCCTATTTTTTAATTCAACCGATAAAGTCCATTTTAATAAAATTGTTTCGAAAATACCCACCGTCGTATTTAATGAGATAAGAAGCGAGAGAGCAACCCAGTTTCTTCCTTCCTACTTCATTCTTTTATCTGTTTGAGCTACCTGCTTTTCCAGAAAGATCATACTTTGTTTCTCTACCAGAAGAAAGCCCATTCCGGGTTCAAGAAAGGGAAGACCAATAAATAGGATTTGAGCTACAGAGATAAGGAAAAGGGATGGAGATCTTAATCTTTTCCATTGCGGATTGATTTACTAACGAGCCTCAAACCTTAATCTTTCTTCTTCAAACTTCCTCTATGAAGAATACATCTAGCTATCGAAACCTTCCATTATGTTTTCTTTGTTTTTTTATTACAAAAACAAATATAACCATCTAACAATTACTTTTGAGATGAAATGCTTTAGAGCTAGGGCTGTCAAAATGGGTTGGGTCCGTTGGGTTAGCTCGTCTCGCCACCTAAAAGAGGTGGGTTGGGTTGGTATTTCTTAGGCCCCCACCACCTAAAAGTGAAGTGTTGGGTTAGCTCACCTGTCAAAAGGCATAGGCCCGCCACCTTGGGTTGGGTTGGCATTTCTTAGGCCCACCATGTTTTTGGGCTGGCCCGCCCGCCTCGCCAAATGGTGGGGTTGAAGTGGGTTGTGGGTTGGCTCGCCCCGCCAACCCATTTTGACAGCTCTATTTAGAGCTCCACAAAAAAACACACTGATTTCCGTTCGATGTGTGTGTGTATGAAATTGTATGAGACAGAGGGGGGCGGGATCGAGGTCAAGATCAAGATCAGGTTATGTGAAATTGTATATCAATTTGGGCATCGTTACCTACTATATGGGCGTCGTTCCCTCCAATGTAGGCGTCAATGTCATGACCTTTGTTAGGAAATCGACCGGAACCTGTAATGTAGGAAATAAATTAGCCATATGAAACGTATTTCCGCCTCCTGGAGCAAACCCATCGGCCACTGCTTTGATATCTTTGCAAACGTAACCAAATGCAAGTAACTTAAGCATGCATTGAGTTGCAAAATTTCTGGAGTGAGATTGATGATCGTTTTTTTAGAGAAATATCATAGGCATAAAGGGAAAAGAATTCCAACTCACATTTCTGCTTTTGTTGGAACGATTGTTTTCATTTACAAAAGACTACTGTCATTGAAAGGAATAATAAGCAAAGCTTTCAGGCAAATCCAATTTGGGCATCATTGCCTCCGATGTGGGCATCGTTGCCTATGATGTGGGCGTCATTGCCTCCGAGTAGCAAAATTTATGGAGTGAGATTGATGATCGCTTTTGAGAGAAATAACAAATGTATAAATGAAAAGGAACGACGCCTAATCACATTACACGTAGGACTCTCAAAGTCGATCAAATATGAATTATCTCTATAGAATCAAATTTCATGATATATACCAAGTCATTCAAATCTCAATAAACCCAGGTTGTGTTGCCCAAAATGAACGATGCCCAAATTTGGGTATGACTTTTGCATTTCAACGCCCAAAATTTTGAGCAATGCCCAATGTTTTTCATTGTGATGCCTAAATTTGGGATGTGGCTTTGTCTGCGCGCCTTTCCTTTATTAAGGGTATTTTCATCATTTTCCCTCAAAAAGTGTACTTTAGTGGTTTAAAACAAATATAGTGGACTTTTGCAGTTGTATTTATGAGAAAATTCTGGTTGGTCCCTTTTAAAAAGTTTTTAACCCCAAAAGTCCAACGTTCTTTTTTTCAACCGCAAAATACCATTTTTTGAAATATTGTTCTAAAAATACCATCGTCTTCTTCAACAGCTCCGACAACACACTTTGGATTCGAAAATCACGATTGTGCACAACGAAACGGGGATCGACCTGTCCGGCCAGGTCGCGGGGGCAGCGTCCTTTCATAGGGGTTCGGGGGCAACACCCCCGAAAGGTAAACGAGTTTTTTGATTCATGAAATATGAAACTATAATAGATCTGCACTGAGTTGAAAGATCTTTCAGTTGAGACGAAGACAGAGAAGGAGGAGGAAGAAGAAAACTTACGACGGAGGAGATTGAAGAAGGTGGAGGACGCAAATTGTTTCTTTATGCTTTTGTACCGCGTTTCGTAAATTTCATTGCATTATTTTTGAACCGCGGTTCAAAAGTTTAATTTCCTAGTCTATTTTGTATTGCAATTCATAAATTTCATTGCATTATTTTTGCACCACGGTTCAAAGTTTAATTTCCTAGTCTATTTTTTCACCGCGATTCAGAAATTTCATTGCATTATTTTTGCACCGCGGTTCAAAGTTTAATTTCTTAATCTATTTTTGCACCGCGATTCATAAATTTCATTGTATTAATTTTTGCAACGCGGTTCAAAGTTTACTTTGCTAGTCACTTTTTCTACTGTGATTCATAAAGTTTAATTGTACCGCGATAAAAAATAATGACCTCCGTAACGCGCATACAATTCAGTAAGTGTATCGTAGTCATTTTACCATCAAAAGTGACTTTCTGATTGAAAATAAAAAAGGTGTACTGTAACGATTACATACTTTAAAAAGTAGATCGGCTCGCAATTTTTCCTTATATTTTCTCAACAGGGGACTGACCCGATTATCACCATTGGAAAAATGAGAAAACTTTGTTTATTGTTTGGTTTAGAAATTATCTTAGAATGGAATTCTAAAATATTGGTGTGTTTGTTATGGTCAGTGTAAGTGCAATAGTAGTTAGAATTCTAAAAAAATTGTCAATGCAACTTGTGATGCATCTGCATTCAAAGGTGTATTGACCAGATAATCAAATAAGTAAACATCGAAAGTTTTTAATCTAATAAAACAGTATTAAACACAGAAGTTTATCAAACAATCTACAAGTTATGCTTGTAGATCCAGCCTTATGGTCATAAACAATTTCACGAAAAGATTATGAGTTTTACAAAAACACGTGAAACCAACAAAATACCAAACTTGTAACCAAACATCAAGTTTGTTGAGGAAAACCCACAAAAACACGAGGTATGCAAACGTGAGATTAAAAAATATGTTTCCTAACAACTAGGAAAACAAACAGCAAAACAATCAATGCAGCTTGTGATGTAGCTGCATCTAAACTTCAGCAGCGAAGCTCTCAGTTTCTCTCTATGAAATCTTTCTGTCTCCACGTCTATCTATATGTCTGCACGAGATCTGCTTGTATTTATACTTGAGGTAGAGACCTACACACACAAGAATCCAACAACTCTAAGGAAATATAGAATATTAGGAAATAAAAGGTTAATTTCTTAATTTAATTCAAAGATCTTACCAAAGATTTTGTTCAATTTAATTATAGACTCTTGAGAGCTTTTAGAAATATTTAAATATAGTAACATTTTACCATTACTTTAGTATCAAGAAAAATATTAAATATGATAACTAATTATCATAACTTTTGGACCAAGAAATGACACAACAATTCAATAAATAGAATGACTCTGTTTTACACTTACAATCAGCTTGTATTCAACACAACCGCTTAGTTGGTTACATCCCACAACAAAATGAAATTGCTAAGAAAAATAAGAGAACTCTCATTAAAGTTAAACGAACAAGGATTTGGGTAGAAGTTTTTTACGGTGCTTGCTACACTTTGAATATATCAAGTATTTAAAAGAGGATCAATAAGATAGGGAATCAAAACCAACTACTTTCATGTCTTTTGGTTGAAGATTGTAGTGAAAAATAGGGGATTAAAATTAAAAGAATTCTCCAAAACATGAAATTATTCACCCCTCCACATATGTGATCCACAAATATAAAAATCTTTCTCAGGATACAATGTATATGTTTGATTCAAACAGTAAATTTTTGATCAAGTCGAAAACACTTTTATATAATCTGATGATGCTCGAATTTGTTAAGTATCAATTATGTTCGATCAATGTTTCTATTTATTGAGGATTGGTGACGTCTCTTTGAAAAGTAACAGTGAATTCCAGATAGGCATGATTCTTCCGAAGAATTTTATCTATTCGGGAAGAACATGTAGGTGCGAACGAACACCTATTCGAAGATCATATTTTTCCTTGAGCATATAGGTTGAACCCCATTTCACTATCCCAACATTTATGATTACCGAACAATTTTGCTTCAATAACAAAACGAGAAAATAATAATTATGAAAATTATAAAACAAAGATATCATGTACTTAAGTTCATAAAATACTCACATAAGTTTGAAGCCAATGCTAATGTAAGTATGTTTGTTGGTTAACGAGCTTATAAGAGATGTAATAGTATCCATGTTTCTTTTGATGAATTTAACAATAAGTCAAGGAAGACAATTATTGTGATGATTTACAAATATATATTAACAATTTAAAGACATAATAATTCTAAAGTTATCATCAAACTGAGACTCACTAAGGCCTAAGCATGTGGGTGATACTCTTATATAAAGATGCAATATGGATTAGAAGCATTACTAAATACTAACCAACTCATTATGAAAAACCCAAAAGATGTTTTTAAATGGGAAAAAAAATATGCATTCCATAAGGAAACATCCTCAAATGCTCTATTAATCAAACCCCACCTGCCAAATACTCCAATTTCATAAATTCTAGTGATTCTAGTTCACCTACGCATGCATGAGATATTTCAAAAGAAAATAACTCAAGCATTTGAAACAATTTTAGAAACTATGAGCTAAAACTTAACTTATTCTCTTATATTTGACCAAATAGAAGGATATATTTGCCATCTTACATGGATTTTAATTAATATTAGAAATTTCAAATCTCATCTCCTCCATCATCCATCCGGATTGCAATTTCCTTGAAATTTAGTATTCTATTTCTATTCCAAATAGGTTATAGTTATCCGGATAACTCAATACCAAATATTATTCCGACAATACCAAACGTTTTCAATTAATTCTATCAAGTTAATTATATTTTTGTGTGCCAATCGAGGTGATGCAATATTCACACCCCAAGATCTTCCTAGATATGTTTAATGATGAATGATACCGTAACTCAATACACTCGAGATAACACAAAATTTGATATTGTGAATGATGTCACAATTAGGTTGACTCTTTAATTGATAAGTAAAATTTCAACCACAAACAACGAATCAACGATATTTGTGATCCAAGCTTATAATCCATAACACTCAGTAAATCACACATAATTTCTATCAAGAAATCACACTTTTTATTTATCAACTTATAAAAAATTAAAACAATGATTAAGAAGCTTTTATATAGGCTTACAATCTCTAGGACTTATTTGCTAGTCGAGTAAGGATAATCATTATTATTAATCTTAATACTATTACCGCCCTCATTATTAATCATCACTTGTATATCGGGGTAGTTTTGATATTAAAAATATTAATAGTTTCTATTTTTTTTAGTGAGTGTGCTAATAATATCACCCTCTTCATTGTATAATTAGCGAGGGAATAATGACTTTATCTAAGTAACTCGTTCTATTAATTTAGATCACTTATTGCGCACCAAACATCATACAACTCGTCTTATTAATCATATTCGACTACCAAACGACATCCTGTACAAAAAAGTAAAATCCTAAACTCGCCCAAACAAACTCTAAAACTTATAGGAAAATAAACTAAGAAACAGTTATCGAAACTGAAGAAATCAGACTTTGTGGAGGCCATTAAGGCTATTGACGACCACAATATCTATGATAAGGAGATAACAATCATTGAAAAAATGAAGGAGCTGATGAGTAAAACTGAATCGCAAAATTGTTCAATCTTCAGGAAACCAACAATTGTGTAGATAAATTGATAAAAAAAAAACTGTTTGGAAAAAGTTGGACACTCGGTGAATCTTGTGGATCTCCCAAAATTCGTAGAAGGGAGTTTGGCGTAGTGATTCACTGGGTATAGAGCAACGTCGTTTTATTTATTTAGTTTTGTATTTTTTTTTAAGAGGTATGATATTACAAGCTAGAGCTTGTGGTATTATTACAAGCTTTAGTGTTAGTGCCGTTGGATTAAATTACTTAGATATTTATACCATTAGATCAAATATGTTTTTTTTAAGTAATGACACGGACTTTCCAAATCATTACCAACATAATCATCTAACGATTCTAACAATAAATCTCGTAATAATATCACAAACTCTAGTTCGTAATATCATTTGCCTTTTTTTAAAAGGATTTAAGCCCTCCCATATACAGTAAAAGAAAAAAAAAAAAAAACTATCCAAACACACCCGCCGTACCCTAAACCAGAAGTACACTGAACGGTGAACACGGTGCGCGCTTTGGAATTGGATTCCTAAACTCGCGTCCAAACAATCCTTACTCACACGAATGCCAACACTACAGTCGTCTATGACTCTACGCCCAGAACTTTCCAGAAACACCCTCACTCTTCCTCGAACTATCTCCTCAAACACCCACTCCCTCTTTTAAAACCCTTTCTTTCCTCCTTTCTCTCTCTACCAAAATATCCTTCCTAGAGAGACAAAAATCAAGCGCATCTAGCTCACGACGACCATGGCCGACGAAGCCAAGGCCAAAGGAAACGCCGCCTTCTCTGCCGGTAACTACACTGAAGCCATCAGCCATTTCACGGAAGCAATCAATCTCGCTCCGACCAACCACGTTCTCTACTCCAACCGATCCGCCGCCTACGCCTCGTTAAATCAATTCGATGACGCTTTATCTGACGCCAAGAAGACCGTCGAGCTCAAGCCGGACTGGTCCAAAGGCTACTCTAGGCTTGGCGCGGCTCATCACGGCCTCCACCAGTATACCGAAGCGATTTCCGCGTATAAGAAGGGGCTTGAGGTCGATCCTAACAACGAAACGTTGAAATCAGGCCTCGCCGATGCTCAATCCGCTTCTTCGCGCTCCCGCGGACCGCCGCCGTCGTCCCCGAACTTGTTCGGAGATGCGTTTGGACCGGACATGTGGGCCAAACTTACGGCCGATCCGTCGACTAGGCTGTATATGCAACAGCCTGATTTTTTAAAAATGATGCAAGAGCTTCAACGAAACCCTAGCAATTTGAATCTGTACTTGAAGGATCAAAGAGTTATGCAGGCGCTTAGTGTGTTGTTGAATATTAGGATGCAAACTCGGTCTCCGGAAGATATGGATATGCCTGATGCTCCGACACCTGAGAGAAAACGGCCTGCTGAGGAAGCTGAGCCGGTGAAGGAGAAGAAGCGTGAGCCGGAGCCAGAACCGGTGCCAGCGCCTATGGAAGTAGCTGATGAGGAGAGGGAAGTTAAAGAGAGGAAGGCGCAGGCTCAGAAAGAGAAGGAGGCTGGAAATGCAGCTTATAAGAAGAAGGATTTTGACACCGCTATTGAAAAGTACACTAAAGCTATTGAATTGGATGATGAGGATATATCATTCATTACAAACCGGGCTGCGGTATACTTGGAAATGGGAAAGGTATGAAATTTTATAGTCTTGCTTCCAGTTTATGTTTACAGTTGTTATTCATATTTATTCTTTTCACGTCTGATTAGAAATAATGTGTGTAGTTGTTGGTAGTGACTTGTATTTGCTGTCTATGTGATGTTCTTGAGCTTCATAAAACTGGATTTTGATGCCCCGGGTTGGGGATACAGCTATATGTTGGTTGTTGTGATTGCTGTCCTCCATTCGCCTATTTGATGGTTGTACTGGCAGAAATATGATGGAATTGATTTGCCAATTTGAGCTTATGAATTATATGATAAGGAATTTACTTGTATTATATTGTTTGAAATGACATGTTAGTCAGACGGCCCCAAATTTGTTCAAAGTTTTTGATGTTGTGCTGTGCTTTTATATGCTCTGAAGTAGGCCATGTCTTCTATTTCTCTTGTCAAATTTGGTTTTGTTTTGTTGGAACTTGGTTGCATGGGCTGATATAGTACTGGGATTGAATTTGTTTGTTTGTGGGTCCATACACTAGAAGATGTCAAGTTGATCTAAATTCCACATCCTTGGTTTTTATTGTATGTGTATGTGTATGGACGTTTAAGGTTACTTTGGGCCTGTTGGCCCATTTTCCGTGATGACACAGTGAACTTCTTATTAAGATCTGCTGGAATTCTCTTTTGCATTCCCTTAAGCCTGGACCTTTGCATGTAGTGTAGCGTAGTGGATGAGGTCATTTGTGTCAATTATTATTTTTGGTTGGGCAATATTATGTTCAGGATATATTGGTTGTAATCTGTATAATGGGATCAATATATGATTATAGATGACACAGCTGTACAACTTTGCAGGTATTTAGCGTGGGCATTTCTTCTTATTGATACTTGTTCCATAGTTGATGTTTACTGCATTAACAGATACAAAGATTTACATATTTTATGGACTCCCTCTCTTCCACTCAATTGGTCCTGATTTGAAAGTACAGCATTTTAGGGATAGATACCTACCATTGGAAGTGTGGATTGTATCCAATGCTTGGGATCAACATATTTGTGGCAATAGAAGCAGCCCTAGTGTGAGATAATTGCAGACAACACAGAAATATCTTGAGAAGGCTTGGGCAGGCATATACAACTATACCCATTGTCCCAAGTTACCAAGTGTGATTGAATAAAAAAATGAACACTTTTGTTAGAAGTAGGGAAAACCTGAATTAGCATGGAAAGCAATATTCGAGAATGATGTCGGTGAGTGTGGTTCTCCAATGATTTTGTGATGACCTCATTGGAACCCAGTGGCAAAAAGGAATTCGGGTTTGTGGTGGTGGTACAAGGAAATTGATTATTTATTGCTTTTAGCTACTTGTCTATGTCTGTCTCTTGGTTCAGATCATTAAAACAATATGGACTTGGTAATTGTTGCGAGACTTTCACCTCCCCTGCGAGTAATGCACAGGGAATTCTTGTGATTTTTCAGGATAGGAACACTAGTGTGACCAGCTTCAATACAAACTACATTTTAGGAACCAACTCTCTTTCTAGTTAATATATTTTTGGAAGTTTAGTTGGTAGTGGACACTTAGGCAGACCAGTCAAGCATGAACAATGAACAATCAAAATTTTCTTGGGTGCTATTGTAGGCAGCAGAATGCACTTGTTGCTGTACAAGTGTCATGGTTCCAGTGACCATAATCTTCCTCAAGTGGAGATTAGAGAGGATGCCTATATATTTACATTACAAATATAAATAAACCTACATATATGAATCTGTGAGCTATAAGAGAGAAGAGAGGGGGGAGGGGAGTGCTATCACAATATGTATGCAACTTTATATGATTTGTGGGACATTGGGCATATCCTTGAAGTAGGCTGACTAAAGTTTGAAAACTAGCTTGGCTTTTGTTGTGAATTGAACTTAGGTTCCTTGATGGAACTTGCCATAAGTGAAATAGCTGAGCCCAAATGTCCGAAGCAGGTGCTGTCTCTTCTTGATTAAGCGGCCATGTGTCATGTAACATGAGCTCCTCTTTGATCCCAAGACATTATCTTTTTGGTCGGTATTTCACCCATCTCTAAATAATCCTCCCTCCTTTTTTATTGAAATCTGTCCCTTAATGAGTTATTTTAATTAGAAGCTCAAAAACTGGCTTGGCTTCTGTGTGAATTGAACATATATCCCTTGATTTGCTATATCGATAGAGCTGAGTTTGAATATCTGGATCTGGTGACAGCTCTCAGCTTGTTTAAGCCCTTGTGTGATGTGACATGAATTCTTCTTTGATCATAAGCGTCCGTTGTCTTTTTGCTCAGTAATCCCTGCTCCTCCAAACAATCAATTCTTTTAAAAAATTAAATAAATTAAAATGTCCCTGAATGAGTGTTTATTAATAATTTAATACATTTTCTTTGTTCATATCGCAGTGTGCTTGCAATGATATAGCGTGAACTCTTGGGGACTTTTTCATATGTGCTAGTTAAATAGCTTACAAGTGACTATCAAATCCCACAAAAAAACTAAATATGGGCTGTTAATCAGGGAAGGAGGGAGAAATATGTTCAGTTTTTTTCTGATAAGTGGCATAGTGTAGTGACATGTTAGATGCTACAGTGTGGTAATTGGTCATTTGATTTCTGTGGCTCAAGTATAGGAGTGATTGTTGCTGGTGAGATGTTTGTCTGTACTTAATTGTTCTGATGGTGGAGAATGTTGCTTATTATTTGGAGCTGCCAGTTCTAACAAGTAGCCATTTCAATTATTGACAGTATGATGAATGTATCAAGGATTGTGACAAAGCTGTGGAAAGGGGCAGAGAGCTTAGGTCAGACTATAAGATGGTTGCAAGGGCTTTGACAAGAAAGGGAACTGCTCTTGTGAAAATCGCGAAGACCTCGAAAGACTTTGAACCTGCCATTGAAACCTTTCAGAAAGCACTTACAGAGCATCGCAACCCAGACACGTTGAAGAAGCTCAATGATGCAGAGAAAGCAAAGAAAGAGTTGGAGCAACAAGAGTACTTTGATCCCAAACTAGCTGATGAGGAGCGTGAAAAAGGTAGATAAAAGAAAAAAGGCTACTTGGCTCACGTATTCCTTCCTGTTGCTGACTTCATTCAAGTAATAAACATATTTGAACCTGTTGTGCATTTCAGGCAACGAGTATTTCAAAGAGCAGAAGTACCCGGAGGCCATTAGGCATTATACAGAATCCTTGAGAAGAAACCCCAAAGACCCAAAGGTAGTTTGCCATGCATATTCTTATCTTCCTTTTTTAGTTTTTCACTCCTGCTATTTCTCTATCTAGACATGATATTTATGTTATGGCTGTGTAGAATTTTATTGTAATGATTGTTGGTTTCTACTTATGTAGACATATAGTAATAGGGCTGCTTGCTACACAAAACTTGGGGCAATGCCTGAGGGGCTGAAGGATGCGGAGAAGTGCATTGAACTTGATCCAACATTTGCCAAGGGGTACACCAGGAAAGGGGCAATTCAGTTTTTCATGAAAGAGTATGACAAAGCTCTGGAAACATATCAGGAAGGACTGAAACACGATTCACAAAACCAGGAACTGAAAGATGGTGTTAGGAGGTATGACAATTATCTAGATCCAGTATCCCTACTTGGCAAACATTTTTGAATATTAGTAACCCATGTTCCTTGAAACCTTTTGTCCAGATGTATTGAACAAGTTAATAGGGCTAGCCGTGGGGACTTGAGTCCAGAGGAAATGAAGGAGAGACAGGTATGGTTACTGACCATGTTTGGGATTGTTTTTAAAAGCTTCACACAGACGGTGCTCATCTTAAATTATTTGGTTTGCAGGCAAAGGCAATGCAGGACCCAGAAATCCAAAGCATCCTAACTGATCCTGTTATGGCCCAGGTAAGCATGCTGGATGTTTTTTTATGTTGGTTAACAGACAAGTGCGTGCTTAAGTCATAGGTTTAGATGTCCAAGATTCATTGTTATTGATGATCGAGCTTTTGTGAACAGGTGTTGAAAGACCTGCAGGAGAATCCCAAGGCTGCACAAGATCATATGAAGAACCCCTCTGTTATGAATAAAATTCAAAAACTGATCAGTTCGGGGATTGTGCAGACGAGGTGATCTGTTATGGGCTCTTGTGCACTTTGGATTGGTTGATTGTTCTTTGAAGTTTGTAATTCCAGTGAATTGAAGTGGAACTGATTAGTTTTGATGTTTTTGAAATACTCAACGAGATATATTTAGTTTCCAAGAATTTTTGCAAATGCTGTGCGTCTGTGTATCTGTTATAGCTTGTGTTTGGGTTATGGTAAGCCTGACAATTGGGTGGGTTGGAATAGGTAATGAGTTGAAATATGTTAAAATTCATTAGAGCCTAAATGGATTACAATTGTCAGACCTAGGTTATGGACAAAGATTCTTTGTCTCACTGCCTCGGTGGATTTATTTGATGAGGAGTGATTTTTTTAAATATCGGTTACATTAATTAGATTGGGTGGGAGAGATCACAAGGATATTCAAGACAAAGATTTCATGGCTTTAATTCTCATACCAATGGGTCATGCTTACTCATATAAAAAGGAAATAAAGACAAGGTGGTCTATTTGTAAGGCCGGTTTCCAGGGTTGGTCTATTTGGCTATTTGCAAGGCCCAAGGAACTAGTCTACTAGCAGAGCTACTGCTTTAAATTCTATTTTTGTTTGGAGTGCCAGACTGCTAGTGGTGGTGTACTTGTAAGTTGTAAGGTAGCTGGAACTAGTGCCGCTTTAGTTCTCCCGTAGTTTATGACGAGCAATGGGTTATGCCCTTTCTTCTCGCAACAGGGAGCCAAGTTATCAAACCCAAGTGTAGGGGAAGCGTTGTTGTCAGATTGGTGCGTATCTTCGGGCTACTTTTTTTTTTGACCTGCATTTTTATTTATTTTTGACCCGCATGATTTGAACTTCTATAAGATATATATTCAATCTGTTTTGAACAAAGAGTATTTTTTTTTATTTTTATGTTTTACTTAAAGAGTTTGGTTTTAAAAATTAACGTATAAAAATGTTATTTTAATACTAATGAGCTACTAAAAATGTATTTTCTTAAAAAGTTTGAGATAATCTAGCTTAGCTGGTTAAGACCCCATCTTTTAATTTGGAGGTCTGTTCTTCAAATCCTATGCCCTGCATTGTTTTGTCCTCGTTTTCTTTTCGGTTAAGTTGTGGAATACATAAGAATTGAAAAATAGATAATTCTAGTGAATAATTTTATATATCATTGCGTTTGGTTGAGTTCATATCATACATGATCTTTATTCATTTTCCCTTTTATTATACTTTCTTATTTATACAATTTTTATTTTTTTATTCATATGAATCAAAAAATGGGGCTTGAACTATATAAAGAAATTACTTTTTACAACTATATTCATAAAGAAAGGACCAAAAAGATGTTTCATGAGTATATGAAAATGTTATATTTTTAAGTACCGATAATGTTAATCTCATCTTTTTTTTAATACATATAATATAATATGAGATTCCCTTATTTAGTTATTATCTAATTTATAATTTACACCACAATTTCATTTTTAAACATTAACAATACCAACAAGCAAAGATTGATAATATATTATCTAGAAATTTTAACTAAATTATTACATAAAAGTAATGAATAAACGTGTGCTAAAAGCTAGCAAAAGTTTCAAATAAATAATTTATTAATTGTTTTGTAAACAATGCAATTTGAGTTTGAATAGGTTATATGGAAACATTGGCATCCTTCATAATACAATTGCTAGGATAAAGGACCTGATATGATTAGCAAGTAACGTTGTTTGGTAAATGGCGTAATTCCACACTATTAAGCATTAATACTACGGGTGGGTGATTTTATTAAGGCAAAAATTTTAAAAAGACCTACCTACATACAAATTTTATTAATCTGATCCATCGTGTGTTGGTGGACATAAATTAGGATTTATAAGACAGATCCTCCTTACTTGACCCATCGTGTGTAGGTGGGTTGAGCTATGAGAGAATGAAACTCTCTTATACGAATTAAGATTCGTAAAAAGATCTTACAATAGACTTGCCTTGTGATTGAAACAATCAGACTTCTTTATTCAAATAAACATCACATGTTTGTTTTCTGTACTTAATTTATCTATATAGGAAGAGTTTGCCTAAAGATCATTGGATTTCTCAACAGCAAGAGAGTGGAGTTGCAGTTCCCCATTACAAGAGCCAATTATGTGCCACACTGAGTATGTTCGTTTTCTGTATACAAATTTTGATGCAAACTTTAGGAATAATCAGTCTTTAGTACTACCGAATAACAAAATTTAATTATAAAAATAAAATAAAAATGGTTTTGGTGCTTCTGCATCAAGCTGCAACAGGTTCCTCTTTTGTAGCAAGCTTCTCCTGGATGTGTTGAGGTACAACATCAAATTTGGATAATTGCATACTGTAGGAAGCCCGACCTTTTGTCATCCCTCTCAGCGAGCTAACGTATTGAAACATTTCCGACAGTGGCACCAGCGCATCAATCACCTGCATCAACAAATAAAGTCGTCAAACAAAGTTTATAGACAATATTAGTCCTGGCTGTTGTGTAATTCTGAAACCCTAATTCATCTCCTAACTAATATCACGTACCTTCAGGCCACCAGGCTTGTCAACAAAGCTATTAATTTGCCCTCTCCTCGAGTTAAGATCACCAATCACATCTCCCAAGTGCTCTTCTGGTGTTACAACTTCAACTTTCATTATGGGCTCCAACAACTGGGGTCCACCTTTCCTCATCCCATCTCGAAAAGCTCCTCTTGCCGCAAGCTGGAATGCCAACGAACTCGAGTCAACATCGTGGTATGAGCCATCCACTAACGCAACACGGACGTCAACAACTGGAAAGCCTGCGAGCACTCCATTAGGCATGCATTCTTCTAATCCTTTGATCACACCTGGGATATATTCCTTAGGCACTACGCCTCCCTTAATCTCACTCTTGAACTCATAGCCGCTACCTGGTTCCATTGGCTCAAACCTCATGGTGACATCAGCAAACTGCCCTGACCCACCCGACTGTTTCTTGTGAACGTACCTTACTTCTGCGACCTTGGAAATGCTTTCGCGGTAGTTGACTTGTGGTGCACCAACACTAGCCTCTACCTAACACGTGGCAAGCAAATTCAAGAGATGAGAATTCAGATATGTACTACCATTTTGTTTTCCGGAAATTTCTCACATAAATCAAATTACTAGGTTATATGAGTAGAAATGGAAAATTCTCTGTTTACACTACATTTCAATTAACATTTAAGATGTTTGATGTAAATTACTTTGGTTTTCATGATAACCGAGGGGAAACGCCACCACAACCCACCTATAGGTTAAAAACCATCCAGGGGACTTGCAAATTGCCCCTCACCAATGAATCCAGGCAAAGCCGTAGATATAAGCAGCGGAATCAACTGTGGCACATGTGGGTTATATTTTACCACACTCGCACCATTAATGCCCCGTAGAGCGTTTCATGAGGTTTTATAAACTGGAAACTTGAATGTTATACAAAATACATATAATCTTTTGAGAACATTTTGCAATTTAATGCTTCCAAAACTTAATGAACTGAACTCATATGCTCACTATGATTCATGATAAACTTGGCCTAATCCTTCATTGCCTCCCCCTTTCTGAGTTTTAAAACATCAACTCTAATGGACGTAGACAACCAAAAATTGAATTTTATAAAACTTAGATTATGTACTTTTTGTCTTCATCACTAAATGCTTGAAGCAAGTTCCATCAATACAAAGAAAAGCAATCGAGTCTTCAAATGCTCTTTTATTGGGCCGAAGCTTTCCAATGGCAAGAAATAGGCAGAGCCTCTCTTGCTCTTTCTCTAATTGCAGAATTACAGAAACCTTGGATCACAATAAATCTTGGAGCAACCAAAGAGTTCTAGCTCAATTGGCACCGCTCATTTCTCTTAACAGAGAGGTTAAGTGTTCAAGCCTCACCAGAGGCACTATTACTCAAGTATCACCAAAGGCACCGTTGTTCTAGCCGCATGGCACTGTTGGTCAAGCCTCTCCAAAGGCACCGTTGTTCTAGCCGTATGACACTATATAATATCTAAATATATTATAGCCTCTTTAAGGCATTATTAAATTATTAATAATATAAGGGTTGGGGTAAGGTCCATTTCCCCTCCAACCTTTAAAAAAATAAATAAATAAAAATAAAAATAAATCTTGGAGCATTCAGTGATCCAGTGTATTGATGGTGGGGGGATGACTTGTTTTCTCCAGAATCTCGTCTTAAAGTTGCGTACAGGTTTCGAGCAATAGACATGTGAATCGTGAGTGAGAAGGGAGAGGGAGGCAAAAGGAAAAAAATAATAATTATTCGGCTAAAAATGTCCTCAAGAAAGTGGGAGAAATTTTGCCTCAAGAAAGTGGGAGAGGGCTATCATGGGTAGGTTTGCCTTTTCCTATATAATACATGTGTGTGCGCAGTCGTGCAAGTATACCCCATATATTGGGTTCTATAGTAGAAGACCAATGGCTTCAGAAAGATTCAGATATCAGCTTCAATCGCTTCCCATGCCCCCCAAGGGTCCCCCGAAAAATAAAACAAAATTAGAACATAATAACATGATGTAGGTCAGAGAATTCAGGAAATAATTTAGAAAAAACAATGCAGAAACTCGTAGATTGCAAACCTTGAATTCCCTTTTGAGTCGATCAACAATAATCTCAAGATGCAATTCTCCCATTCCTTCAATGACTGTTTGGTTGGTTTCAGAATCAATTGAGAAGTGGAAAGACGGATCTTCTTGAGCAAGCCTAACTAAGCCAGCTGCCATTTTATCAACATCTGCTTTAGTTTTGGGTTCAATAGCAACCTTAATAACGGGATCAGGGAAGTCCATTCTTTCGAGCACAACTGGGTTCTCGGGATCACATAAAGTTTCTCCTGTAATGGTATCTTTCAGCCCAGCAAGAGCAACAATATCGCCAGCTAAGGCAGTCGAAACGTCTTCTCTACTATTGGCGTGCATTTCCAGTATTCTACCAATTCTCTCTTTCTTTCCCTTGTTGGAATTCAGGACATAAGATCCTGCAGAAAGCTTCCCGGCGTATACCCTTACGAATGTAAGAGACCCCACGTAAGGGTCAGTCATAACCTTGAAAGCAAGTCCAGAAAAAGGTTCGTCGTCGCTAGCGATTCTCTCAAGGGTGAGTTCAGGGTTCTCAGGGTCAGTCCCTTTTATAGGTGGCACTTCAATGGGAGAAGGTAAATAGTCGACAACAGCATCAAGCAAGGGTTGAACTCCCTTGTTCTTGAAAGCTGAGCCACACAAAACCGGTACAAAACTGCCAGCAATGGTTCCTTTCCTAATTAACTTCATAAGTGTGTCCACGTCAGGTTCAACCCCTTCCAGATAGGCCTCCATTGTGTCATCGTCCAGTTCAACTACCACCTCAATCATCAATGAACGATATTTTGCAGCCAAATCTTGAAGATCAGCAGGAATGTCTTCATATGAAAACTTTGCCCCCAATTCCTCACCAGACCATACTATCGCTCTCATTTTCAGAACATCAACCACTCCTTGGAATTTATCTTCCGCCCCAATTGGAATTTGAAGCACAAGCGGTTTGGCACCCAAGTTTGTGACAATCATGTCTCTTGTTCTGAAAAAGTTTGCGCCAAGACGGTCCATTTTGTTAACATAACAAATTCTTGGCACCCCATATTTATCAGCCTGTCGCCACACAGTTTCAGATTGAGGCTCCACGCCGGAAACACTGTCGAACAAGCATATCGCACCATCCAAAACCCTAAGAGCTCGCTCCACCTCAAGTGTGAAGTCAACATGGCCAGGGGTATCAATTATGTTAATCCGATGATTGTTCCAAAATGTTGTTGTTGCAGCTGATGTTATGGTGATACCCCTCTCTTGCTCTTGCTCCATCCAGTCCATTGTAGCAGTACCGTCATGTACCTCACCGATTTTGTAATTCCTACCAGTGTAGTAAAGGATACGTTCGGTTGTAGTAGTCTTCCCCGCATCAATGTGAGCCATAATTCCAATATTGCGATAGTCTTTTAGCGGTGTTGCGCGCTTTCCATCTGAACACAAGGAAGAAAGAAAACAATGTCAGTATGTAACTGCAAATAAGAATCTTCGCACAAATTTTTTTCAATTATATTCACATTTTGCTAATAGAGAACGACTGATTAAACCTTGGTGTAAAGTGATAAGAATAAGCTGATCCCTAACATGATATCAGCACATCATAGAGGCATTAGTTAGCATTCACAATAACATGTTTCAAGTGATATCAGTTGGATTTTAACTCAATTATTAAGCATAATATTCTTCCACATAAACTTGGCTTGCACTAATAGAACATGCATCAACAACACGCACGTAATAGAAAGATGTAGTCATAAAATGTTACCCGGCTCGATTGGAAATTTCACAGGGAAGACTTGATACAAATACCATCACTACACTAATCTTTCCCACCATTTCTGAATTGTTCTTGATAGAAGTATATAACACATTTAAACCAATCAAAATTCTAATTTCCACCACAATAAACTATAGCCAATATAACAATGCACTTTAGCAACAAATAAACAAAAAAGATTAAAAAAACACTCGGAACAGAAATTAGTCACTAGTTCTATAAGACTATAAGGATGCTATAAAACTACGAATACAATAAATAAAAGGCACATAATAACATGCGTTCAACAAATCAAAATTTCCCCTTTAGCTGTTAAAGGGTTACATCCACATAAGTGCAGTTCAATCGTACACTGACAACTGACAAGAAACTAATTTTTCAATTAAAAAAAAAAAAAACAATACAGACAGGAACACAACTTCTACAATAATCATACTCTAGGACTACAAATTCGATAACGGAAACCCAATAAAACATGCATCCAGCTACTCAAAATTTCCCAATTTGCAATAGCCAGAAACAAACACACACACAAGAATCATTCGACTAATGACATTTCGTGTTTACCCTCAAAGGAAATGCCTAATTCATGTCATAAGACTAAGTATATAAGCGCGCGCGCAAACACACACACACAGATAGAGAGGATAGACAGACCGCCAGCCTTGGCGTGGACGGAGAAATTCCTGTTCTTTTGGGGTTGAGAGTGTAAAGTTGAAATCTTTGGAGGACTAGACCGGAGTCGAAGAGTTCCAAAGAATTCAGAAAGAGTAGAGCAGCTGGAACTGCAGCGACTATTATGTCTTCGACGGAGGGCGTTAGAAGCGAGGACGTGGTAACGGCGAGGAGATAGACGGAGCCTTGAAGAAGAAGAGCCATTATTGAAGTTGCAAATTGAAGACGAAGAAGTTGTTCGCAATGCTTCTGCCGCCATTTCAATTCTCTCTGTCTTCACAGAGATTGGCTCGTTGGCTTTCTTTGAAGAGAGAACAGATAAAGAAGCATTCGGAGGGCGGGGGAGGGGGGGGGGGTGCGTCGATTTGATTCAGATAGGGGAAAACCCCGGGGATAATTTTTCTGTGGTGTTGAATATTTAACTAAAAATTCATTTATGCCCTAGTGTAATTAGAATTTAGAAACACAATTGTGTTAGTAACAAGCGCCTTTAATACATGTGAGCGAATCCTATGAAAACGTTGTTGTGTTACTAAAAAATTGGGATAAATTCGATCATCACTTAGTGTTGGGATTAATCTCGGATTTATGTGGTGTTCAATATTGATCACGCCACAAAGATGGGGTGACTAAGCTGGTAGTCCATGTAATGGATCGGAACTGATGTGTCTTGGGTTGAGGTTCATGTCGGTGTATATGGGTACTTATGGTACTAAAGTTCGATAGGATATCTGGGCTTCGTGCTTGCTTTTTGATCGTTGGTTGCCTTAAAGAAGACTACTGTTAAGGTGCTGAGGGTTTCCTAGATACAGCCCTCCGGTGTGAGAGTCAGTAATCAGGGAGTAGTATGCGTGCCGGAGCTATGCGTTCCCTTAAGCTTTCGGTAGGTGTTTGGCAGTAATCTTTTCTTGTGTATATTGTGTGCAAAAAGCTCTTGTAAGTCTTAGTATGCAAAGTAAATCTTACATTTTCTTGAAGGGAAAGACTTCCTTTTATAGTAGTTTGGATTTGAGATCCTGATTGGAGTGGGGGTCCCTGATGGTGGGACTTGTTCCCTGGTCGGCTTGCTAGCAGTTTCTAAGTGGTTGACAGATAGCGTGTGATGTGCCAATTGTAGGCGGTTGATGAGCCGCTAAGATACAACGGCTTGCATGGCTTGCTCGCCTCTTGTGAAGATGACATCTGGAGGCTATGTACAGGCTATAGACCAGGTCTGTCATTGTCATAGAGGGTTTGTCGGTCGAGCATGGTTAGTCCTCACCTAGGTGGTCGGGTCTTGCTCCTTTATTTGGTATGATCTTCGACCATTATGGAGGATAATGGTCGCCAGTCGATGATTGTCAATGATGGTCAGCTAGTTGATGGTCGTTGGTCACGATGGGACCTGCCCAAGTCTGACTGGAGTCCACGAGGTCGTGCCACGTAGGAGGACCCAGACCGGGTCCCTTCAATAGCCCCCGAGTTTCCAAGTGCGAGGATTTATCCTTAGCTTGGAAAGTATGATTGAGTTCATTGTTCGGTCGTCGAGTATCTTTGGTCCTCACTGTGTTTCCTCGGCCTTTTGTCTATCCTTGTTTATGATCGCTCCTCGTTCTTAACATTTTGTTGCTCGTTCAGTTGAACCCGATCACTTTGATGTCGAGGATGAGTTTCAGAGTTATTAGTGGAATTTTTTTGGGAAATTGGTCCGCCGTTTGCATTAAATACACGGTAAACGAGGAGTCTTTAAGTAATCATTTCCCCTTACTGTTCATTATGGTGACGCCGTCATTTTCCAAAACGTCGTCGGTTTGCACCCATTTATCTGCATGTTGCTTGCGACGTGTCGGCCTGGGAATGGGTAGGTAGGATCCGCGTGTTTTGTTAGTCGGGTCGACCCGATGTTTTCGGGTTATATATAAACTGGTCCTTCGACTTCTTCTTTACGTTTTCTTCATTTCTTAGTTTTTCCCTCCCAACTTGTGAGTTCAGTGAAGGAGAAAAAACCCCCTCTGCTATTCTTCTATTTCTGCTACTTCCAGTCATCCGTTTGCCTTATAACCTTAGTTTTTAGGTTCGCATTCTTCCCTTCTTTCATTTGACATAAATTTCGTAGTTTCTGAGCCCGTTTTGAGTGATTTCTGGGTTTTTGCATTTTTCCGGTGACTGTTACTTTTTCTGGTACGCCGGCGCTAACTTCAGTGATTTTCCCTTTTTCCAGATCTTCGCTTAGGCTTCTTCGATTCTTCCTCGCTCAAGCTTAATTTTTATTCGCAAGTACTCATTCCTTTTTTGCTCGCTCTTTCTTGTTTTTAATTTCTAGGTTTAGGGTTAGGCTTTATGAATCCTGTCCCTTCTGTTCCCGCTTTCACCCCTAGTGAGACTTCCTCTTCTTCCTCGCCTAGCCTTTCTACTTCTTCAAGGCCGAACATGAGGACCAAGCACGTAAGTCCCGTGTATGCTCGGTCACCAGGGGGCAAGAGAGTGTATCCGCAGACCGATGGGGCGTGGTCACTTATAACGTCGAGCTAAGCGATGCCGATGTTGGTCGGTGGGGGATACAATATGGAGGGTTTACCTACTCTTGCCGACGAGGAGTATGCAACGGAGGATATCCCGGCTGGCGCGGCTATGCTGGTTTGCGCAGACAAGACGAAGGCCCTTAGATATCTTTTCAACCAATACTATAGGGAGATTTTTGCCCAAGAAGTAGTGGAGGCGAATAAGGCCCTGGCTAGGGAGAAACGAGGAGAAACTTCCTCGGCTGCTGCTCATGTTGAAGAGGGCTTAGTAGAGGCTGATGATGCTCCACCTGCTCATAGAGTGCTGAGGGAGTGGAAGAACAACGTATGGCCAAGTGATGTGGTGGGCTGGGATGAGAAATATAATCATAGTAGTAAAAGATTTCGAGGATCTGCCCCCCACAATTCGCTTGGTATGGACGAGCTTAGGAGTCTGTGTAACAAGGTGGGGTTTTATATTTCCTTTTTTGAGGCAGAGCTTCGATTGTCCCTTGATCCCCTTATCTGGGAGCTCTTCGAAGAGGCTGGTGCCCACCTCCTCGACCTTTCCCTCAACCTAGTTAGGTACCTGATTTTGTTCGCTGCTTGTGTTCGAATACTAGGGTTTGAACCTACCTTGCCCCTTTTCAAAATCTATTTCTCGGTGACCAAGTCTCTGAACCGTCTCCAATGCAAACACCACAATCGGGGCATCAATCTATTTGCCAAACCTCCTGGCAAAACCGGGCATTGGGATGAAAAGGTTCTGTTGGTCGAGAGCTGATATGGGTGGAATTTCCCTGTACCTCGGCTTTCTGCTGCTGAGATTAAATCGCTTTCTCTGGCCGGGACTCTGGACGAGTACGAGGAGTCTACTCGGACGGCCATTGAGAATTTCCTTGGAGTCCGGGGGACTGGACCTGCCCGGGTAGTTTGCTGGAGCTCGATAACCGAAGATGAAATTCTGCTGAGGATGGTCGATATGTCGACCAAGAGACTAGAAGGGCTGAATGTTCGGTGCGATGTCCCAGAATATATACAATACCCCGGGTGGTCGATGCATGAGGGGATTAAATTTAAAATGGACTGTCCTCAATGCAAGGATAACATATTCAATCTTGAAGGCTGTGAAAGTATTCATCGCTATTCGTTGCCTTGCATTTGTTTTCATTCTTTTTATTTTTTGATCGCTAACCTTTTGCTTGTTCTAACCCATCTCTTTGTTGTTTCAGATATGATCGTGGATATAGATGATCTGTCTGGCAAGAAGGCTAGGCAAACCCAAGGGGTAGCCCGGCGCAAAGTGCTGAGGGAGGCAAAGGCCGATCTCAAGAAGGCTTAAACCCTGCCTACCGACGAGCATGGGACCGGGTCTTCAGCCATTCATGCCACTACATCAACGGCCCCCCCGCCGGGCACCTCCGAAGACTATCCCGAGCCGGAAACCCAAACCCTCGGCACCTGCCCCAGTAAAGGCCCCGGTGAAGAAAGCTCCCGCCCCCACCACTAAGCCTGCCTCCGTCGAAAGTGCTCATACCGCTGTCCCGAAGAAAAAGCGGTTGAACGAGGATGCATCAGGGGAAGATGAGCAAAGCACAGAAGAGGCATCTGCTCGCGCCCCTATTACCAAAAAACAATAAAGGCCAAGGCTGTATCTTCTTTGGCTAGCGAAGAGACAGTCCTATGGCACAGGGACGACTTTGTAATGCCGACCACAAAAGCTGCCGGGATCCAGCTCGGTAAAGATATTGCAGACATCCCGACTCTACAAAATATTGATGTGTCTCGTTGAGACGCCCCTACGACCTTAGCCGGACAATGGATAGTCATTCGACCCCAAGTGAGGGACATGGTCGGGATCGCCAATTCTCTGCCCACGAATGAGGCCATGGGAGGCATTGGGCTATGCGTTAGCGAGGTAAACATCTTCTTTTTCTTCTCTTCTTTTCCTTTTTTGAATATATTGTTTCTAACTTTTGTTCTTATTATTTCCTTGTAGCTTTGTTCTTTTGTGAACTCATTGAGTAACCGGTCTGATCAAACTGCAGACGAGGTTAGAAAACTCAGGACCCAAGCCCAGGCCGACCAAGACGAAATTGAAATCCTCAAAGGTCAGCTGGCCTCTTTGGAAAGTGAACAGACCAAAAAAGCAGTCGAACTAGTAGAGTCCTCGGCCAAGATAGTCACTTTGACACAAGAAAAAGAGCTGGCTGAGGCTCGTGCTGGTGACGCCGAGAAGAGGGCTAGCGAGGCCGAGGAGAAGGCTGCTCGGGACGATCAAGCGAGGGTCTCGGCGGAGAAAGAGGTGGCTGAGTCCACGGCGAGGATTACTGATTTGGAAATGCGGATCGAGGAGGTGAGGGCCTCAACTTTTGATCTTTTCAAAGGTACCGAGGTATATAACAAGTAGGTCCTCCCCTACTACGAACGAGGGGTTCGCCACATGCTCTGAGTAGCTGCTGCCTCCGGAATGACTCTCGGGACTATCATAGAGTGGGGCAACGAGAATTTCGTCGGGGATGCTGCACGGGAGGGTCATGAGATGATCCCTTTTGACGAGGATGAACTTAAGATGCTGCATGCCAAGGATGCCCGGCTTGGTTTTGAGGAATGGGAGCCTCCGACCCCTTGGTCTCTGGATGTCCTTTCTTTGATCAAAGCCGTAGAGCGGGGTGATGAGGTGGAGTTTGACGCAGAATTGAAGCTTAGGAAATTCATGGGCGAGCAATCGAACCGTGATGAATTCGACAAAGAATCGATTGCCGCCGAGGAACGAGGTCTACCTTCTCCTGCTCGTGACGCCGAAGTGGTTGATCTTCCAGAGTAATAGTTCTTTCCTCGCTGCGTCGAGCTTGATTTTGGTCGTTTTATTTTAGTTTTAAATCATATCTGTCGATGAATGTTCTGTAAATTCTTGTTTGGTGCTTGTATTTATTTTTGTTTGTAGTTTTCCTCGCATACCGAGTATTTAAGTTTATGTCCCACCTCCGTACAAGAATGGGAATGAGTACTTGGCTCATTCCTTTTCTTTGATGACCTTCCTTGTGTTCCGAGGATGAGGTCTTTTTCCCACCTCCATACGAGGATGGGAATGAGCACTTGGCTCATTTATTTTCTTTGATGGCCTTCCTCGTGTTCCGAGGATGAGGTCTTTTTCCCACCTCCGTACGAGGATGGGAATGAGCACTTGGCTTATTTCTTTTCTTTGATGGCCTTCCTCGTGTACCGAGGATAAGGTCTTTTTCCCACCTCCGTACAAGGATGAGAATGAGCATTTGGCTCATTTCTTTTCTTTGATGGCCTTCCTCGTGTACCGAGGATGAAGTCTTTTTCCCACCTCCATACGAGGATGGGAATGAACACTTGGCTCCTTTTTTTTTTCTTTGATGGCCTTCCTCATGTACCGAGGATGAGGTCTTTTTCCTACCTCCGTACGAGGATGAGAATGAACACTTGACTCATTTCTTTTCTTTGATGGCCTTCCTCGTGTACCGAGGATGAGGTCTTTTTCCCACCTCCGTACAAGGATGGGAATGAGCACTTGGCTCATTTCTTTTCTTTGATGGCCTTCCTCGTGTACCGAGGATGAGGTCTTTTTCCCACCTCCGTACGAGGATGGGAATGAGCACTTGGCTCATTTCTTTTCTTTGATGGCCTTCCTCGTGTACCGAGGATGAGGTCTTTTTCCCACCTCCGTACGAGGATGGGAATGAGCACTTGGCTCATTTCTTTTTTTGGTAACCCTCCTCGCGTACCGAGGATAGACTATAGTCCCACTTCCGTACGAGGATGGGAATTAGTAGAGGACGAACACGTTTGCTTTGTAGAAACACGTAGTTTATTCAATACTTCAAAACTTTGCTTAAAGGTTACATAAGTGATAGTACGCCTTGAGATGATCAACATGCCAAGGGTTTTTGAAAGGTGCGCCATCGAGCTCTGCCAATCTGTAGGTTCCTTCTTTCACAATGCTGGCTATCCTGAAGGGACCTTCCCAGTTGGGTGATAACTTGTTCCTTCCTATCTTCCTACCAGTTGCCTCAATTTTTCTTAAAACCAAATCACCGACTAAGAAAGTTCTTGGTTTTACTTTCTTATCGTGATGGATTAGTAAGCTTTTTGTAGTTGATCATTCTGAGGTGAGCTTCCAGACGCTTTTCTTCGAGGTTATCCAGGTCGAGCTGTCTAGACAAGTTGTTCTGTTCTTGATCAAAATAGGTAACTCGAACTGTTGAAAGAGCTAATTCAACTGGTGCCATTGCTTCTGACCTATAAGTGAGTGCGAATGGGGGTTCACCAGTGGATCCTCGAACTGAAGTTCTAATTCCCCATAGGACGATTGGCAACTGCTCTAGCCAGCTTCCTTTTCTATCATCTAAATTTCTCTTCAAGGCATGAATAATCTTCTTGTTTCCTGCCTCTGCCTGACCATTGCCTTGTGGGTGAGCTACCGAGGATATTCGATGTTTGACATTCACCCTTTCGCAGCTCGTTGTAAACTTCTTCGAAAATTGAGTGTCGTGGTCGGAAATGATCATCCGAGGGAGTCCGAAACGGCAGAAGATCTGCTCGTACACGAATTTTATTGCTTGATCCTCGGTTATGCTGGCGAGTGGCTTTGCTTCTATCCATTTGGTGAAGTAGTCCACCGCGACAATTGCATACTCGCATCCATGCTTAGCTTTGGGGAAAGGACCAATGAGGTCGATTCCCCACATGTCAAAGGGCCATTCCGCGACCACAAGCATTTGTAAGGCCGATGGAAGTCGAGGAATATTTGCATATCTCTAGAACTTGTCGCATTTCCTCACATACTCCGCTGCATCCTTTCTCATGCTCAGCCAGTAATACCCGTGAAAATTCATTTTGTCCAACAGAGTCCTCGGACCTGGGTGTCCCCCACATTCGCCTTCATGTACCTTGGCCAACAAATCTTTCATTATCTCTGGTCGTATGCATCGAAGGAGAGGCTTTGTATTAGATCATTTGTATAGCATGCCTCCTATAACCAAGTATATGCATGCTCGGTTCCTTACTATTTGTGCTTCGCTTCTTCCTTACGGCAGGGTGCCCTGCTCGATATAGTCCCTTATATCATCGATCAAACACCTTGAAGCCTCTGTAACTACCATAATCTCTTCCTGGTCGATGGCTGGGTTTTTGAGAACATGAGTTCGACATCAGAAGGTACTTCCTCAGTTTCCGAGGATGCGATTTTGAAGAGGTAATCTGCTAGGGAATTACCCTCTCTAAGTTTTGCTCCAGCTCCCAGTATTTGAATCGTGTCAACAATTTTTGAATCAATTGTTGATATTTGGCCAACACCGGGTGATTTCCTTCATACTCGCCAAGTACTTGTTTAACCACCAATTGGGAATCACTGTAAATCACAATGTCCTCGGCCCCCAAGCTTAATGCGAGCTCGATTCCGGAGACCAAAGCTTTATACTCGGCTTGATTGTTTGAAGTCTTGAATTGGAATCTTAAGGCCATATTCAGCTCTCCTGCCTCTGGGATGATCAATGAGAGGCCGACCCCACTTCTTTCTGCTCCCGCGGATCTATCTGCAAATAGGACCCAATATTGAAGGGGTCTGGTGCTCGTCTGTTCGTTCGTTACCGTCGCTTTTGTAGTCACGGGGGTGACCTCTTCGCCGATTTGTTCTTTATCGGCCTTCAGCTTTGTAAATGAAGTTGTGACCTCTTCGCCGATTTGTTCTTCATCGGCCTTCTGCTTTGTAAATGAAGTTTCAGCGATGAAGTCGACCAGAACCTGTGCTCGGATCGTCTTCCTGGGCTCGTAGCCGATGTCATATCCTGAAAGCTCGACCGACCACTTCAACATTCTGCCCGCCATGTCTGGTTTGTGCAGAATTTTTCTTAGAGGAAAATTGGTGTATACCATAATCGAGTGTGCCTGGAAATAAGCCTTTAGTTTCCGAGCAGCAATGACTAGGGTGAGGACCAATTTTTCAACCTCCAAATATATCCCTTCAACATCCATCAGTGCACGAGAAACATAGTAAATTGGCTTTTGAATTTTCTCTTCTTCTCTTATTAAAACTGCAGCAACTGCTGAGTTTGATGCTGCCAAATAAACATATAGCTTTTCTTCGGGTATTGGGATGCTAAGTAGTGGTGGTCAACCAAGGTATTTTCTGAGCTCCTCAAAGGCTCGGATACAATCCTTGTTCCATTCAAACTTCTTTCCTCCTTTCAATATTTTGAAGAAGGGCAAGCTTCTCTCTACTGATTTGGTGATGAAACGATTAAGGGCAGTGATCCGACCATTGAGCTGTTGGACGTATTTGACCGAGGATGGAACGTCCATAGTTGTCAAAGCCTTTATCTTCTCTGGATTAGCGTCGATTCCTCTCTCATTGACCATGTACCCGAGGAATTTCCCCGCTGTTACTTCGAATGCACACTTGGCCGGGTTGAGCTTCAGTTTGTTCTTCTTCAGATTTGAGAAAGTTTCCCGCAAGTCCCCGGCATGATCGGAGTGTTTGGTTTTGATAACCATGTCGTCAATGTAAGCCTCTACATTTCTGCCCAGCTGGTTGCCGAACACTTTGTTCACCATTCTTTGGTACGTAGCCCCCACGTTCTTGAGGCCAAAAGGCATCATTGTATAGCAATACAATCCTCCAACCGCGTGGAATGCTGTGTGTATCTGGTCGGCCAACCACATTTTGATTTGATGGTAGCCTGAATAAGCATCCACAAAACTAAGGATTTTGTGCCTTAAATGGAGTCCACCACCGACCGATCCCGGGATACCGCCTCTTTTGGGCAAGCTTTGTTGAGGTCGGTGTAGTCCACGCACATTCTCTATTTTCCGGTTACTTTCTTTAGCATGACCACATTTGCAATCCAGGTTGCATACAAGACTTCTTTTATAATTTTGGCTTTCAGCAATTTTGACACCTCCTATTTGATGGCTATCTGTTTTTCCCGTGAAAAAATGCGTGCCTTTTGCTGTATGGGAATGAAGTCGGATCTATGGGTTAACCCACTGACCCACCATTTGTGGCGGGCCTAAAATACCAACCCAACCCACCTCTTTAGATTTAACAACTCTAGGCGAACTCTTATGGTGGCTTCAACCCACCGGATCAATGCTTAACTGGTGCATAGCGACGTTCTCACTAATGCCCTCCATGTCCTCAATCCTCCAGGCGAACACATCCAAGCTTTCTTTTAGTAGCTTGATGATCGTTGCTCGCTCTTCCTTAGGAATCTCTCTTCCTACCTTGACCTTCTGTTCGGGGAAGTCGAGGTTAATCACAATTTCATCGAGGTCCTCGTTCGGTTCGATTGCTGGGTAGTGATCTACGTCCAGGCTTTCAATTGTGATTACTTTCGTGGTAGCCTGGTCCTTTTTATTATGCTCGGTCATGCTTGATGTGCCGATCATATGGTCCTTGCTTCCCCTTCTTTCTGGTGAGCTGGCGTTCCCAGCTTGCTTTCCACTTCTTCCGAGCGAGCTGGCGTTCCTAACTCGCTTTAAATGTACATGATCCTTGTCTTCCTCTTTTTCGGGCGAGTTGGCGTTCCCAACTCGCCTTAATTGCTACGCTTGTGCATGCTCGGGGAGTGACAAGATCAGTTCTTCCGTTTCTCGGAGCCTCTTGGTCGTTCTGCTAATTTCAACCATTTCTCCTTCGGGCATGATGATTTTCACCTTTCCCTTTCTCGTCTTCTCCCTGTAGATATACTCCAGGGTGCTCGCTGGATCATTCAAGACCATGCCTACCCCTTTCTCAGTAGGGTATTTTATTCGCTGGTGAGCCATAGACAGAACCATCGGGAATTCGTTTGAGAAGGTGATCCCAGTATGGCGTTGTATGGGGTTGGTAGATCGAGTACCAGAAATTCGACCTCCTCCGTTCGAGGAGTCATGCTCTCCTCCCCCAATGTCACCATGAGGATGATGGTTCCTTTTACCGCCACCTTATGACCGGTAAACCCTTCTAGTTGTACGCTGCTCGGCCTCAGATGGGTGTCCCCCAACTCCATCCCTTTAAAGCAGGAATAATACAGGATATCCCTTCCAGCCCCCGTGTCAACTAGTACTCGCTTCACCTCGTTGTCATGGATTCTCAACCGGATAGTCAAAGGTTGTTGGCGAGCAGTTTCGCTGATGGCCACTTCGCTTGGCCAAAAGGTTATTCCCCATGCTTCATCGGATCTTGGCATCATGTTGACCATATGCTTCAAATTATAAATCATATGTTTCAACTGAGTCCCACTCGGTGTAGCCTCCCAGATAGTGTCGATCACATTTCTGGGGCCCCCATTATTTGGTCGAGGGTTTTGATTTCTGTCTGGCTCTCTCTGCCTTCCCCCTTGGTCGTTACCTCTCTTCTCAAACCTTCTGAGTTCCCCTTTGTCAATCAACTTCTGAATTGCTTTCTTCAAGTTGATACATTCCTCGATTGTATGACCAATGTCTTTGTGGAAAGCACATCGTTTGTTAGGGTTGCGAGGATACCGAGTTTCTTTCAGCGGTCACGGCCTGTCTATTTTGTCCTGATCGAGCAGGACATTCATTATATGCTCGCGGCTGGTCGTGAGTGGAGTCCAGTCGACTTCATCCCACACGTTCTTTCCTCGGTTATCCTCCTCTCTGTGACCTGATCCTCGACCCCCTTTATGCGAGTTATCATGAGCCCGATGCGTTCCATCGTGCTTTTTCTTTTTCCCCTCTTTCTTCTCATTCCCCTCCTTCTTCGCCTCCTCGGAGTTGATTACCCGAATAAAATGGGCATACATCTCTCCGACGGAGGTTTGATCGCGCAACATCATCTCTTGCCTCATCAGCCCCTGTTGCAGGCCGGAAATGAAGCACATTTTGATCGACTCCTCGGAGATGTACAGTATCTGGTCGACCATGGCCATGAATCTGTCCATGTACGTCTGGTTTGACTCATTTATCCGCTGTTGTATCCCACATAGGTCTGTTTATTTCTTCTGTTGTAGCCTAGTCGAGGAGAATTGGGTGACAAACATTTACCTGAATTCATCCCAACTTTCCACTGAATCTAGTGGGAGACCAGTGTACCATTTCAATGCCTTCCCTTTGAGGGTTCCTACAGATATCTTTCCCCATGCGTCCTACGAAGATATTCGTCTTCGGCTCTTCGCCAATCGTCGTCATCGTTCTCATCGTCTTCGCCGTCTACGAGTTTCCTGATTCCTCTCTCTCCTCCGTCTCTGCTCATAGCTTCACTGCCTCCGTCTCCGCTCCTCCAGCTTCGCCAATCGCCGTCGCTGTTCCTCTCTCTCCCTTTCCTGCTTCTAGCCTTCCAGATCCCGACAGCTCATTCTGATTATGTTTATAAGTTTGTGCCTTGATGTATGTTTACTGCTTTAAATCTGCTCTGAGTGATGAAAAACAGGGTTGGTTGCAATATGCAGCGCTACTTGTGTTTTGTTGTCATAAAATATAGTCACTGGTATTTTTGGTTGTGGGACGACTACCCCAATCTGAATCAAAATAGACAGTGAGAGACAAAGAACTAGATGCAGGAAACAATAAGCCTTGACCAACTGTGCCTTTGAGATGGCTCACCAACTTCAAGGCCAATTAGTCAAGTAAATCAATCTGCTAATTAACATATCCATTTGCATCATGCAACAAATCTCAAGAGGTATATGACAAGGTTTAGCATGCTCTAGATGTCTATCTTTCAAAATATCCAGAACATACTTTTGCAGATGGACATATATACTTGTTCTATTCAATTCCTTGCTACTTGAACTGATTTTGTTATAAACCTTGACCAATCTTACTTGGCAAATTTGCATTTACTTGAGTGACACCTTGAAATCTTAATTAATAGGGTTAATTGCATAAACCTTGTTATAAACCCTGTACATGTCTACGTCATTTTTTCTCATCAATTTTTTTTTTGTTATAAACCTTGTCTTAGTTTGCGGGCTTACGCGGGGCGGGTTGGGCTAGGGGTTTTTAGGACCGTTACGTCTGCGGGCTTTCCCGCCTGCCCCGTTTTGCAGCGGGCTTTTCGGGCCCGCGGGAAAACTCGCTCTGCAGGCCCGTTTTGACAGCTCTAATCAGGGGCCACTGCGTTCATTTTGACCTCGAAGCTGGCCATATGATCGACAACATTAGTGAGGCCCTGATATGTTTCAAATGTGGGGATTTTCTTGTCAGGTAATGGGGCCTTGGTAATGGGGCCTTCCTCATCCTTTCTTGGAATGGCCCATTCTTGGCTGGGGGTAGTATCATTGGTTTTCCTTTTTCCATGACCTCAAGCCTGCCATGGAGGAATTTCACCTCTTGCTCTACGGCCAAGGATGGCTTATTGGTAGATTTTTGCACCTCGGTGGTCGCGTTCCGACCACTCTTTAGGTGCCCTGTCCCTGATTGTTGGGAGTGAGTACAGTGCCCGCATGTCTTGTTCTTTACTACCTCGACCCTTGGCCTAGACTCTCCTTCCTCACTCCTTTCTCGTGTTCGGCGATGACGGTTGGATTTATTCGGGAAAGTCAGCCGGCTATGGATGCTGGCTTTGGGCGTTTGCTCGCTCATCCTATCCCCTAGTCGGGATCTTACACTGGCCCGATGTACTTCTTTTCCTTTTCCTTTACCCTTTGAAGTAACCTTTTGAAGGACCTGGGCTGGCTCCTCTTGGGGTATGGCATTGGTCGTTGCCTTCATCTTCATCCTCTTCTGAAGCATGAACATTTTAAGCTCGGCCTCTTGAATTCCTGCAAGGTAAAGTTTCTGGCGTTCCCAGAACTTTGCCTCTGCCAGGAGTTCATCTTGCTCGTTGTCTTTACTTTTTTCCATCTGAGAATGCTCGACCTAGGCCTCTCCTTCGTCAACATCGAAGATGGTACTCACTTGGCCGGTGGCACCTACCATGTTGCGAGCACCTCCCTGGTTGCCCTTTCTCCCAACGCCATTGAAGTAGCGGTGGCGAGGTCCATGTCCGTTATTTTGCTGGTGGGTGAGGGAGGTAGTATGTTCGTTCCTGGTTGGTTTTGCTTCGTGGGGGTTTATTTGTCCATTTCTCTGGGGTTATGGCTTGGTAAAATATTGTTTTTTCCCGGCAACGGAACCACTTGATCACGCCACAAAGATGGGGTGACTAAGTTGGTAGTTCACGTAATGGACCGGAGCTGACGTGTCTTGGGTTAAGGTTCACGTCGGTGTATGTGGGTACTTGTGGTACTAAAGTTTGATAGGATATCTGGGCTTCGTGCTTGCTCTTTGATCATTGGTTGCCTGAAAGAAGACTACCGTTAGGGTGCTGGGAGTTTCCCAGCTACAGCCCTCCGGTGTGAGAGTTGGTAATCAGGGAATAGTATGTGTGCCGAAGCTAGGTGTTCCCTTAAGCTTCCGGTGGGTGTTTGGCAGTAATCTTTTCTTGTGTGTATTGTGTGCAAAAAGCTCTTGTAAGTCTTAGTGTACAAAGTAAATCTTACATTTTTTTAAAGGGAAATGCTTCCTTTTATATTAGTTTGGATTTAAGATCCTAATTGGAGTGGGGGTCCCTAATGGTGTGACTTGTTCCCCGGTCTGCTTGCTGGCAGTTCCTGAGTGGTTGACAGATAGCGTGTGATGTGCCAATTGTAGGCGGTTGATGAGCCGCTAAGATACAACGGCTTGCATGGCTTGCTCGCCTCTTGTGAATATGACATCTGGAGGCTATGTACAGGCTATAGACCACGCCTGTCGTTGTCATAGAGGGTCTGTCAGTCGAGCATGGTTAATCCTCGCCTAGGTGGTCGGGTCTTGCTCCTTTATTTGGTATGATCTTCGACCATTATGGAGGATAATGGTCGCCAATCGATGATTATCGATGATGGTCGGTTAGTTGATGGTCGTTGGTCACGGTGGGACCTGCCCAAGTCTGACTGAAGTCCATGAGGTCGTGCCACGTAGGAGGACCCAGGCCGGGTCCCTTCATATATCTAGCTAGAAATTAATGTATGCCCTTGTGTAATTAGAAACACAGTATGTGTTTAGTGAGATCGTCTTACGAATCCTAATTCGTAAACAAAACTTTACTTTCTCACAGTTCAGCTCACAAACTCATGGTGAGTTGGATTAAGGAGGTTCATCTTATACAATACTCATATGACGATCTTTCACAAGTTTTTACCAACACAATATTAGTAATAAGCACATAAATCACATGTGTGTTTGAAACTTATGGAAACGTGACTATGTTAAAAACTTTATTGGGGGGAGTTTGTACCGCCACCCGTGGTTCTACTCGGCTCAAAATTAGTCTTGAACTTTCAAACGCAACACCAAGTGCTGAGAGGATTTAAATGTTTTAAGAGAATTAGAATCAATTGAGATCTCATTTAGTCGTATATTGAGCGGGTCCTCGTTCATGATGCATTATTTTATACTTGGGGTTTTACTAAAATTTTAAAAGCTGTTAACAATAGTCTTAACAATCTACGTTAAATTGTGATTGCTGATTGCATATACATATTGTAGAAATAAATCAAAATTAGATGCATTCACAAGTTTTAGAGTTTTAATTCTCATGTGAGATTCGTTTAAGAATGAGAAATGGTTTTAACATTATAGTGTTGCATTTTCAACTCATAACTATTTCTCTTATTATAAAAGTCAAACATGTTTCTTACAATTTAATTAATAGATAAAAGTAACACTTCACCAAATAAACTATCCACTATTTAATTAAGTACAAAACAAATAGATTTATCATGACAAAAAATAATGTTTAGACAAAAATAACCCTAACTATAATAAATCAATCATTATTAATTAAGGTTGAACAAGTAAATTTGTCATAGGCTAATTAATTCCATGAATAATTAAATAGTAATTTGATCCCTTGACTTGTACCTATTTTAAAGTTAGATCCTACATTATTGAATTCTATTCATTTCGTCTTGTATTTTGATTTTGTTATCATTTTCCCCCTCCTACCATTATCGTTACAAATATCGTCCAATAAATTCTAAAATGACAAAAAAAAAAAAACATTTACTCAAGAGACTAAAACTTTATTCGAAACTAAAAAAATATTTGAAACTAAAAAATAATATAGTTTTATTTCTTTATTTCTTAAATATATATGTTCGGGAAAGACATTATTAGATGTATATAGAAAATTATAACTATAATGATAGATTTGTTAGTGAGTATCAAACTATTGAGCAAATCTGTAGCGTGTTTAGTTATTACTCATGAATAAGCTAAGAGAAACGAGTTAAGAAAATGTGTCATAATGTCAAGAAGATGAAGAAAATGAAGAACCAATTGATGAATTTATGCGTTTTATTAGAAAAGAATGCTAAAATCTAATATTTGCTTCTTTAAATTTTCAGACTACTACAATAGCTTTTAAAACTATCAATGGTTCCTAACTTATAGATATTACAAATAAAACCAATGTTAGTAATCGCAAATAACTGGATTCAAAATATTTTACTCATTTTCATAACTAGATTCCAAACCTCTAACCTCTTTGATCTTAATTTGTTTGCTTCTCTTCATCGAACTCGAGGTAGTTACATGTGAGGATCTCTATATTCCCTCATCTGGCTATCAACTTTCTTTCTTCTACCGCAACTCTCCTTTTATTGAAATAAGTTGTCACCAACCGACATCCTTTTAAGTTGTCTCATCCTAAAATTAGATTTTCTCCTTACTTAGTAATTTGCACAAAAAGTGTATTGGAACTAAGAAATGAGAGATGTTTAAAGAAAGAAATTCGACTAAACGAAAGTTAAAGAGATTTTATGTCTCCATTTGAGCAAGGCGAGGTGAGTGTGTTTCTTAGTGATGATGATAACGGTGTTGACGACTACAAGGATAGTGGTGTTAGGGGCAGTGATGACGGTGATTGTAGGGATGACAGTGGTGGTTTAGATGAAATACAACATTGTGAGATTTCAAAATCATCAAATTTTCAAAGATCCATATGAGTTTCAGTTTCAATTTGAAATTTTGAAATATAAAAAAATTGAATTTGAGTTTGTAAAAAGTGAAATTTAAGGTTGTGCTGGTGGTGTGTCCATAAATGATGACTTTTGCAAATGAGTTACTTTAAAGGTATGAGTAAGAAATTAGAAAATGAAATAAAATCAAATCAAAAATTAACTTTTGTGCTAATGGTGAAATTTGAGGTGGTAGTGATGGTGAGTCTATGAATAATGAGGTTGACGGAAGAAAGTAAATGATGAAATAATAAATTGAATAGAATCTAAATTTTTTTTTGGAGTAATACATTTTTTCGCCTTTGAATTTAAAATGAGACAAAGTATAACTATTAAAATAATTATTTATTATTTTGATTAAAATATATTTTAAATATCAAATGGCAAACTAAATTATGAAAATATAATCAAATCTCACTTTGCGTCACAAGTAAAATATGACCAAAATAATCCTAACATGTATGATTTTCCATTACTGTTTTTAACACACATGAACGGAAGAGGACAAAATCGGACAAATATAAAAAAATATGTATGAAAGTGAGACATCATAGGTTGGGAAAGACATTATTAGAGGTATATGAAAAAATGTAACTATAATAATACATTTGTTGGTGAGTATCAAGATATTAGGCACTTATGTAACATATTTAATAATTACTTGTGAATAATTTAAGAAAATGCGTTAAGGCAATGTGATATAATGCCAAGAATATTTAAAAAATGGAGAACTTCGTTGACAAATCTTTGCGTTTTGTTAGAGAAGAACACTATAATCTATAGGAGATATGTTTGAAGAAAATAGTTCGATTTAATGGAAGCTAAATATATTTTAATTTTCCATTTTAGCAAGGCAAGGTGAACGTATTTCTTGGTGGTGATGATACCGGTGATGGTAGTTGCAGGGATGGTGGTGGGGTAATGGTGGGGGTGATTGTAACCATGGTAGTGGTGGTTTAGGTGTGGAATACGATATTGTTAGATTTCCAAATCATCAATTTTTCAAATATTCATATGGGTTTGAGTTTCAATCAGCAAATTTAAAAATTCAAAAAATTGAATTTATGTTTGTAAATAGTGAAATTTAAGATTCTGGTGGTTGTGGGTCTATAAATGATAGAGATGTTAAATTGGGTTGACCATAACCCTACATGGTCAGCCCTACAGGGCCGTGGGGTAAACGAGCCACTCAAATCGTGACCCTGACCCTAACCCTATAGGTCTCGGTTTAATAGGGTCGACCCTATTAGGCGATTAACAATAATACGAATATACGATCCAAAATAAAATAAAGTCATACAACTTAACTACTTAAGTCACAAAATTTAAAACATAAAACAATTAACAACTTCAAGTCTTCAAGTACTAGTGTACTAATTAAAAAGTACTAATAAAAACAAAAACAAAAAAAAAGCACAAATATGTTAATAATCAGAGAATTCATATATGACAGCCAAAATAATTTATTCAGTCACTTTGTTCTACTGTACTAACTTATGAATTTAGTTAGTTGCCTTTTCAAACTTTTCTCTAAGGCAATCACATTTTAAAGCTAGATAGCAACATAATACAAGGAAACTGTATACAAGTTGCCAAAACACGTGAGGAGTATAGAAGCAGCAACCACCACTTAGATGCCATCAAACATAAGCCTTGTTCGGCTTCCTGCACCCTGATCAAACATTCTTAGTTTCACTTTTATTTCACATGGCCCTTTTGACTGGGTCTTCGATCTTCACTCATCAATCATCATCTTCCCATTTTAAGATTATAACCCCACCCCTCACTCTCTCTCTCACACACACACATACACACACACACCTTAATCATTCACTAATACATTAATACTCAAATAGATCCTTCCCGGACCCAGACGGCCAGACCCTGTGCACCGGTCGTCCTTATTTTGTTATTATTCAATAATTCCTAAAATAATTTCTAAATTAGGGTTTCATTAAAAACTTACCAGTTTTGCAGTTCAGTTGAAGATAACTGCGAGATTGAAGATGACGCGTCGACGGCGAGATTGAAGATGAGTAGATGACAGTGAGATTGAAGACTGAAGACGGCCCTTCCCTTCTGCCGTTTATGTAACTCTGTTTCCCCCTTTTGCCGTTTAAGTTTTGGTTGGGTGTCGGGTGAAACTGAAGGCGAAGCAGTGAAGACTCACCAATCACCACCACACGCACTGATCACTTGAGTGACTTGACTAGGGTCTGGTCTCCTCCGTCTTTGGTCTTTGTTCTTTCACTCTTTAGTCTTTAGCCTTTTTGGCCTTTTTCGGCCTAAAAAAACAACCAGCCTGCGGGTCAGACGGCAGGCCAACCCATTTTTCCCGCGACCCTACAGGGTCAGCCAGTTTATTAAACGGGTTGCACTTTTCCGACCCTAATCCTTTCCGGTTTTCGGTTAATAGGGTCGACCCTGCGGTTCCCGGCCCTTTTAACATCTAAAATAAATGATGAGTTTTGCATATGTGTTAATTTGAATAAATGAGTAAGAAATTAGACAAAGAAATAAAATAAAAAAATTATTTTTTTGGTTAATGATGTTATTTGAGGTGGTAGTGGTGGTGAATCTATTTTTCTTTTAAAGGTTGGAGGGGACATAGACATTTACCCCAATTCTTATTTTTATACCTTGAAAGGCTACAATTATAGATATATGATGCCTTTTGGTGTGACAAATGGTACCTCTGGTGAGGTTTTGAACACCCGACCTCTCGGTTAAGAGTAGTAATGTACCAATGTGCCTCTGGTAGAGCTTGAACACTCGACCTCTCCATTAAGATAAACGAGCAGCTGCATGGAACCTTTGGGTAAGGCTTGAACAACAACGTTACCTCTGAAGAGGCTTGAACACCAGACCTTTCTATTAAAAGTTATAAGTCCAGGGTGTCTCTAGTGGGACTTGAACACCCGACCTCTCTGTTATGAGAAGTGAGCAGTACCAGTTGAGCTAGAGCTCATTGATGGTGGTGGGTCTATGAGAGATGAGGTTGATGGAAGAAAATGAAGGATAAAAAGATAAATTAAATAACTTCTAAATTTCAATTTTTGAGAGTAATGCATTTTTTTTAACTTTAAATTTAAATATGATACAAATTATAATTACAACATTGTTAGTCTTACAACTAATTTTATAACTTTCTCTACAACTATTAAGTCTTGTAAGGATAGTATTTTCCTTATAATTATACTAAATTACAATCCCTCCCCCCAAAGTATCCACCAAATTACATAGTGCACCCCCACCTAAGGTTTGTCCCATAATGATATTTGACTTTTATTTTTTCATATTTTCCACCCTAGTCGCGACAACGGATAGAAAAGTCATGTTAAATAACATGTGGTCTTCCATGATGTTAACTCGAAGGAAATATTACGAATTCGATGTAAACTTTGGGGTGCTTAAAGTTCAAATGTTAAAATGGAGTGGGGTCCATAATTCCATTTTTTTTTCCTACTGAAAGAAAATCTAGAGAAAAGACCAACCATTTTTTCCGATCTTCACTTTCCACAACAAAAATTAACCCATGACCCGATCTTGGTTTTGTCCACTCCCTCCAAATTTTCTTTTAAATTTCTCTCTTAACACAGATGATAGATATGCATTTTTTCATTTCATTATCAATTTTCTTATCTTGATAATGAAAACAAAGTAAACGAAAGATATGAAAAAAAAAACTCTTACCCATAGTTACACGTCTCCATCTTCAATTTCATGTATGAAATTTGATCCACATACCCACCTTCTCTGGTAAAACCCATGCACTATCGAAATCAATCAATTTCTCATCCCCCTTTATCCTCTTACATGACTTTACCTTTGCTTTATCTCTCCTAATTCTTTAAATAAACCAACCCGACTACCATGGTAGCTTCTATGAGGTCAAAATCATCTAAAGTCATAGCTTCTTCAACATCTTCTCAATTTTGATACTTTGTTTTAAGCCATATGCATATCGGCCATGTGCCCAATTTTCTCCCGCAAAATTGAAGAGTATTTCAAAAAAATTCATAACTATTTCTCTTCATTCAAGCTCGTCTCTCTCTCTTTGATGAACTCGTCAATAAGGTTTATGAGTTTTCTGTCAATTGCATGTTTTTTCAAGGGTTTTTAGTAAATATACTCTATAGCCTTTGATTTCTACTTTAAGCACGACTTTTGTAGGGGAGAGAATGAGGGAGATCGGAGATAGAGCTTGGCTAGAATCGAAGGAGGACGACGCTAGAGTTATGATAGGCGTGACCAGAGTAGGAAGGGTTTGGGCCGGATATGAGAACTTGCACCCAGAGATGGCGGTGGCTATGGTGGGGCTAATTGGAGATTGTGGCTATTACGGTGGACCCGGAGATGGGAACTTACACCGGGAGAAGAGAAAAGGAGAGGGTGTGAGATTAGGGTTTGTTTTTTTAATTCATTTACTCCTTAACCAGATAAGAGAAATGATATTTTCGCCCTGTACGTGGAAGACCACGTGCTATTTAACGTGAATTTTCTAATGCCCGTCAGTGGTAGGGTAGAAAATGAGGGGGGGGGGGAGTAAAGTCAGATACCATTATGAGAACTATACGATTTTGTGGATACTTTGGAGGGGGTGGGGGAATTGTAATTTGACCCTATAATTATTTTTGAATTATTAAAATAATTATTTTTATTTTTATTTAAAAACATATTCTAAATACTAAATGGTTAATTAAATACTAAATTTATAGTCAATTCCCATTTTGTGCGCCAAGCAAAATGACCAAAATAATCTTCATGTGACATGTACATACCATTTTCCGTTACTATTTTTAACGCCCATAGACGAGAGGGGGCAAAGTCGAACAAATAGCTAAATAAGTTATGAAAGTGAGACACTTCGCAGGTTGGGGTGCAATGTGAAATTTGATGTGTAATTTTTGAAGCTAATCATATTTTGACCCCATTAAAATTAGTCCAAAATACAAATTCCCCCTAAAGTAAATCCACTTTGGTCCACAATGTAATTTTTTAGCATTTCCATATTTCATATCAAATTTGGTGATGAGATGTCAAGTCTGATAATCTTAGTGATAAACATGATGTGGTAAATAATATTTAAAATTGAGAATTTGCTCCTATCAAACCATAAATAATATCAACGGCGTCGATGAGAAATTTGTTGGAGTTGAAGCTATGGACGATGAAAAATGATTGAATTATTGTTTGTCTCATTATTGTCGTATACGTATGTGATGGATTCAAATATGAGATTTGAAATTCTTGGTATATGCTTGTGTATTATGTTGTACGAGGGAGAAAAGGGAAAATTCTTGGTGTATGCTTGATGTATGTTTGTGTGTTATGTTGTACGTCTTTAATTTTTTGGTGGGTTCTTATTCGTGGCGGCCTTGACACCTAAGTGTGATTATTTGATCTTGAGTTCAATATCTCTTATACGATTCCGCTCTATTTTTATTTATTTATTTATATAATAATTTGAATAAAACATTAATACACTTTTGAATTTTATCTCACTTAAAATTTATATACGAGGTCATTGCCGGAGAAGATGCAGAGAAAGCGTTGCTGGAGAAGAAGAAAATGAAGTTTCTCTTTGGGTAATAAAAACAGAGAAAACATTGCAAAAAATGATTGAAATGCCCTACACGTGAAATACCATGTGCACATTAAAATCAGATTGGTAACCTTCATCGTTGCTAGGAGGAAAACTAGAAAAGAATTATAAAATGAGATATGAAAATGATACAAAACTTAGGTTGGGTGGTAAAGTGGGGCTTTATATATACTTTGAGGGAATTTCGTATTTTTAGTATAAGTATATATACTTTGGGGTTGAAAGTTTGATTCTCTAACATAATATATTATTTTCTATAGGGAGTCATAAATTTCAGAAACGACATAAATAAGGTCTCTAACAACAATGTGTTTATCTAAGATAGTAAGTTTGAATTATTTTTAATTCGCACACTCATAAAAGTGAATGAATTCATGTTTGGTAATGAAAAAAGAGAATGAAAAGAACCAACAAAAAAAAATTGTAGGATAAGTTGTTATACAATGACTAAAAGTATATATTATAAATGACCGGAAAACAAAGTATCAAAAAAGCTAAAAGTACAACAACACAATTTATAAGTTTCAAAAATTGTAATGATCAAAATACAAAAAAAAGTCCAATAATTAAAAGTAAACAGAAAAATTAAGAAACTAACAAATCATTTTTTTAAAAATCATTAACATCACGTACAACACGCGTGAACCTTACTGATATAATAAAAATATCATTATCCTTTTTTTTATGTTGTCAATTTGCTCTTTCTTTTCAAATCACCTTCTCTTTCCATTTAGAGAAAACTAGGGCATATATAGTTTCACATATCTATCATTCACAATTGAGCAATTGTCTAACAAAAAACCTAGGGCAAATTATTGAGGATGAGAGAATTTTTAAAGGGGCATACCTTTCAATCGAACTGCTGTGAATTTCTCTGTAATCTTCAATTCAAAATTTTGGGGACGCAGGGAGAACTGGATGGAGGCTGCGTGAGTAGGGAGAGGGATGAATAGTAGCGGCAGAGAATGTGAAATAGAAAACGCGGGAATGGAATTTTTCTAGCGGGAAGGCAAAAAATATGTGCAAAAATAAAACCCGCCCTTCTTAAAAATTAATTAACCATCCATTTTTAGTCTGTTCCAAGAAAAGAATTGACGTTTCTCTAAAAAAAATTAGGAAGTAATTTTCATAGTTTACCCTTATTTTTTTACATTATGCAAAAACTTACATAATTGATGTAGAATAGGTGACTGAGACGTATTTGAGCAAGACTTTTGAAGTTCAAAGGGTTCAATGGCAATTTCTGAAAGTTGGTTCGATGGCTAGTTTTCACAGTTTTTCGTTAGTTTCCGTTATGTACTAGTAGAAATCATTTAACGAACGACAGAACTTTAATGGAGCATAACTTTTGCATCCGGATAAATTACGGGGTCCACCGCATATCAAATCGAAGTTCTCGACAAGATTTACAATAGTAACATGGTAAAACCCGTGATGAGTTTGTTTTAAGTCCAAAAAACACTGTTTAAGCACTGTTACAGGCCTTGGAACTTTTCGAGTATTTTCGTCTATTTTTATTTATTTATTTTCCTTTTAGAGTTTGGTTTGTTTAGGGCATATAAATACCCTCTTAAATGTTTATTTCAACAGTTTTGATAATAAATCGAGTTTTCTTATTTTCTTGCTTTGTGCTTGAAAACTTTAAGCTGTCATAGACTTGTTTGTTAGGAATTTCTCGTTGAAAGAATTCCTGTTGTTATTTTCGCGTCAGTAAGATGGTCTTACGAATATTTTTTGTAAGACAGATCCTTCTTAGCCGTCCCACCGTGTGTTGTGAGTTGAGTTGTAAGAGAGTGGGGCTCCGTATTACAAATTAAGATCCGTAAGACCGTCATACAGGAAACTTACTCTTTAATTTAAGGATGAGTCAAAATAATACTTGGGTTTTAAAAGAAAATAGTCAATTAATGTTTTAAATCTAAAACTACATCATGTTTATACACAAACGTAATAAATAAACCCTTCAATGACTCCTATTACAACACGTTTTGACCAGGAGATGTCAGTGTGGCCTATTTTTTTGATTTGATGAGACGCCAATTAAGGAGGTGCCTAATTAAATAATTTATTGCATCACTGATTTATGCGTCTCAATATGATGGGATCTTTTCCCGTTTTTTTAATGAAATGGCTCAAGATTATTTGATTTTATTTGATATTTCATAATATAAGACAACAAATGCCTTAATATAACACAATAAATGGTTTCAATTTTTGGAAAAATCCCCGAACATGGTTTCAATTTTCTTGTAAATCATTAAAACTGACCGATTGATAAAAAGAATATGTGATTATGATTTAAATGGTTACAATGAGTACTCAATTAAGAAGTTGGCTTAAGCAATGATTAACTTGAGAGGACCCTTAATCTGAAACCTATGTAGTTGTTTGAAGTAGGCCTAGCAATTATAACCTGGAATATGTTAAATTTTACGACACTTCATTATGTGTTGGCAATTTTCTAACAAATTGTAAGAATTGTTGAATATTTCCCGACATATGCACGATTTGTCGAATAGTTACCGATTCTTATGAGAAAATGTCAAAAAAATTCCCCAACACTTTAAATTGGTAAAGCATTACAAAGTTCTGACATCAAAACAAAACGTCGTCAATTTTCTGATAAATATGTTAATTATCGTTTATTTCCAACAAATATATGGAAGTGTAGGGAATTGACTACTATTATTTCAAACACCAAGAAAAAAAGTGTCAGCAAAACTAAGTTTTCTTTTATTTAGTGCTTTTAGCCTTTTTATAGGACACTACTTAAAAAGTGTCATATTATCCAAATGGCTTAATGGGATACTACTTAAAAAGGGTCCTATAAACCTTTATGATAATAGGGCCCAAGAATTATGTGTCCTATTAGGTATTATGATAATATGACCCTATAGAAATACATCTTATTAGGTACACCCCCAATAGGTCCTAATGGCCTATTGAGATGCCTACTTGATAAGTGTCCTATTAGCCCTTGTGGTAATAGGGCCACCAGGGTCATGTGTCCTATTAATCATTACGGTAATAGGACCCTGCGGCTTAGGCGCCCTTTTAGGCCTTTTTATGGGATGTCATTGGAAGGCGTAGTATTAAATCTTGTGATAATACGACACAAAGAGTAAGGCGTCCTACTAGGCGGTACCATAATAGGACCCTAATAGTTAGGCGCCCTATTGCGACCTTTATAGGATGACTTTTTAGAAGCGTCCTATGTAGGGCGTCCTATAATATCATTTTTGTTGCAGTGTAAACACTATTATGTTCTCGTCTTTTAGTCCTCCTCTTTTCAGTATTTGATAAGCATGGCAAACGTCGGCCTATACATGATCAAAAATACATCCCAACTTGTCAAAGTATCTTAAACTGTTAAACATATATAACATGCTTGAATGGGTAACTTGACCTTGAGTCAACTTTTTATGTTTGCCTTCGAACATCACGAAATTAGTATGTACCTGGTGTCGGTAATTGTAGAATTCATTTGAACCGGCAATGAGAACTACCCATGTAGTGCTGTTTCCTTTGGGTTGGGTATTGTGAAGGAGTTCATCTTCCTGCCGCCAGTGGCTAAGCCACCTTGGTCGACTGACTGCGGTACCTAGAGAAGGAAGTATGACCAGCACAAGTAGCAACAAGCTAAGGTGGAAAGCAAACTTAAGACAAGCCATTGAAGAGGTGGAGAATGGAGAGAGGAGATTTGAGTTTAAGTTTATGTTTGAGGATGCACCAGCATATATAGGGGGTTCAAGATGCCACTCAAAGCAATTAAGAGATGTGTACAACTACAGACAGTGATTCTTTTATTGTGAATTGGTCTAAACACGAAAGGTCATCGGAGGTCTTTGGTCAGTTCGCCCCACTTAATAGTTGGGCTGTCAAGAAGATGGATTAACAAGGTGGGTTTTTTTCTTTTTTATATTTACTAGTCAAGTGCACGCGCGTTACACGCGCGTTGCACGCAAATTGCACGTATGTTGTACGCATGTTGCACGTGTTGTTAATGATTTTTTAGTGAAATGCTATTTTCATTACATTTTTTACTTATCTACCACATTATTAGTTATTACTATTAACTTATGTAGGCTTGGACAAAACTGCTTATTAATTAATTACTTGTTATTTGAAGTTGAGCAATATATTTGTTATTTGGTTACTCCAAAAATTTAGTTGTCAAGACATTACCGGAAATCTCGGGTGGCGACCCCAGAAATTACCCGAGCTCAGGTTCCGTTGTTATGCTTCCATTGAAGAGCACTAAAGGAGTGGTGGTTGAAGCTCAAGTGTTGGTTTGTGGGGGTGCACCTAAAGGAGCTTACATCAATGCATTAAATGGTAAATTTGATGGAGCTTTGCGTACTTGTGGACAGATTAAAATAACCAACCCGAACCCCATTTGGGTTATGGAGACTATGTCGTTGGCTCGGGTCATGGGGGGTATGGTTTTGCTACCCAATGGTAATGTGTTGATCATAAATGGTGGATCAGCTGGGACTACTGGATGGGAATATGGGCGGAACCCGGTGCTAAGCCCGGTTGTTTACCGGCCCAGTAACCCTACAACATCTCGGTTCGAGGTACAAACTGCAACCACCATACCACCGCGGATGTACCATTCAGCCGCGATTTTGCTTCGTGATGGTAGGGTTCTTGTTGGTAGAAGTAATCCTCATATTAACTATAATTTCGTGGGAGTTCTTTTTCCAACAGAATTGAGCTTGGAAGCATTCTCCCCATCTTACTTGGATTCGGGCTCAAGTGGTTTGCGCCCAAAGATAATTACGCCTGGTTCTCAAAGTAAAATCGGGTACGGGCAAAGATTAGTTGTTCGTTTCACAATCACGGGAAGTTTGAATGGAACATTAGTCACGGTTACAATGGTAGCACCATCATTCACCACACACTCGTATTCCATGAATCAAAGATTGCTGGTGCTAAATGCCGATAATGTAAAAACAGTCGAAAAATCTACTTACCAGATCGACGTGACAACACCGGGTTCGAGTAATGTTGCACCACCTAGATACTATCTCCTCTTTGTGGTTCATCAAGATATTCCTAGTGAGGGCATTTGGGTGCAAATCGGGTGAGATAATTTTTTAATAGGAAGGGATAAATAATTTGTTACACAATAATTTACTTTTTTTAATTTATTGTCTAAAATAATATATATATATATATATATATATATATATATATATATATATATATATATATATATATATATATATATATATATATATATCTTCTGATGCTTTCAAATGCACGCACATTGCACGCATGCTGCACGCATGCTGCACACATGTTGCACGTGTTGTTAATGATTTTTTTTAGTGAAATGTTATTTCCACTACATTTTTTACTTATCTACCACATTATTAGTTATTACTTTTAACTTGTGTAGACTTAGACAAAATTTCTTATTAATTAATTAATTAATTGTTATTTGAAGTTGAGTAATATATTTGTTATTTCTAAATTATACTCTGATCCATTTGTTTCTAAATTATTGTATTTTTTGACCAGACACACCGTTAAGAAAAAGTAATTGATTGTATTGTAAATATTGGTGTAATGTGCGATTTTTTTCATTAATGCCCTTATGTATGTGGTTATAATTGAAGTAGGTAGAAAAAATAAGGGTAACGGGTTCTATACATTTCATTAATCCATATATTATAAAATGAAATAATTATAGACAACATACTTACTTTAACGTTATGTGTAGGATAACGGGTTCTATATATTTCTCAACTTTTGAGGGTTTATTCAAAAATTTCAATATTTAAAGGATAGTGAAAATCCTAATTAATTGATTCGAGGTATTTGTTAGGTAGCAATATGTTAGTCTTTAGAGTTACTTGTAGTATTCAAATATTAAACGGAAAAAACTGTAATTTTTTGTTTTCTTCTCCGACAAAATGCACATATTCATAAAATGTGTTTTCCATTGTTTTCTTCATCATCTTAAACAATAGCTCTTAAAAAAAACTCATTTCTCTTGGTTTGTTCACTGATAATTAGTAAACTCGCCACCGATTTGTTTAATATCTCGAGATTTACCAACAAATCTATTACAGTAGTTTTAAAAAATTCATACACCTCTACTAATGTCTACCTAAATTTCACTAGAACAAATTTTAAGTATTTTAGAAACATTACATCAAAATCTATGGTTGATTACCTAAAAAATTTCTTGTTATTTTTAAAACAAGATTTAAGGTTGATTATCTTTATTGTTGCCTATACACTAATTTGTACGTAAGAAAACACTCATACTTTTATATAGAAAGAGAAATATGGTCATAACAAAAGTTATTTAGTTAACTGAATAGAGATTTGTTACTAAGATCTATAACTTATGGACCAATATGATAGTCTTTTAAGGTTGCTTGTCGTAGTCAAAATTTTACCGTAACAAATGTTAAACAAAATAAGGGTTATGTATAACATCATCAAAATAAGGGGGTTATGTATAACATCATCAAAATAAAGGGGGCAAAGTGAATATAAACCAATTCAGCTTACCTCTCCTTCACATCCTTTCCTCCCGTTGCAATTCCAATGTCGATCGATATAGAACTGCAGAAAGATTTTGATTCCTCCCCCTTCACATTCCTTCCTCCCGTTGCAACTCCAATGTCGGTCGATATGGAATTGCAGGAAGTTTTTGATTCCTCTTCCTCCACATCCCTTCCTCCAGTTGCAACTACACTGCCGGCTCTGTCAGCTTCTTTCCTTCCAGATGCCATAACTTCTCCGACTCATTCTACTCCTCACCCTCCTCTGCAACATGTAATCAGGGTTTCTGATCCTCATTCTACTCATGTTAGTCCCTCGCCAAACCCAATCATTGCGCCTCATTCTACTCATGTTACTTCCCCGTCAAACCCAATCATAGACCGAATATTGAAAGATGGTATTGCTAGTATTTTCCTGAAATACTAGCTCCCAGCCACGATCGGGGGTAACGTTTTCACTCTCATCCCCAGCAAGCCAGGGAATTTCGAATCAACTGGCATAATTATGTTAGGATTGCTCAGTTTGGCTTTGTTGGCTTTTATCGCCGGGAAATTAGTGCGATATGAGCGCCTTTTAATAGCAGCTGTTGTTGAACTGGTCGGGATTTCACTTAGTGCGGTTGCATTATTCTATCACATGTCAGTTCTCTTTGGGGGTTCAATCCTCAGTTACGTTCCTCTGATCTTTGGAGTTGCCTTTGGGATGTATATCTATCCGCTTGGCAACCGCTTTTTGTTAGTGGCGATACCGATGGTGCTCCATTCAGTTGGAAATGAAGAAAGGGTTTAAGGATACCAATGGTGCTCCAGTTCAGATTGGAAATGAAGAATGGGTGTAAGTGAATAAATGTTAAGGTTGCTTGTCGTAGTCAAAATTTGTTACTAAGATCTATAACTTATGGACCAATATGATAGTCTTTTAAGGTTGCTTGTCGTAGTCAAAATTTTACCGTAACAAATGTTAAACAAAATAAGGGTTATGTATAACATCATCAAAATAAGGGGGTTATGTATAACATCATCAAAATAAGGGGGCAAAGTGAATATAAACCAATTCAGATCTATCACAAAGATTTGTTACTAAGATCTATAACTTATGGACCAATATGATAGTCTTTTAAGGTTGCTTGTCGTAGTCAAAATTTTACCGTAACAAATGTTAAACAAATTTAAAAAGGTAAATCATATTATTTTTTCTCTTAACCGAGTAAGTGTATTTTTGTGATATTCAAATATATTGTATGACATTTGTAATGGTAATGACACGAAGAGGGAATATGACAAAAAAAAAATCAACATATGAGACAAAATGAATATAATTAAAAAATGTATGATCTAATTTAAAGTTAGGTATAAGTTGAGGGACCAAATTCAATTTCATACTTCAAAGAATTGATTAGTCCATGCAAATTTATTTGTTTAGCAATAATTAATGGTGAATAGTTTATTAAATCTAGGGTTATTTATGTCTATACATTATTTTCTACTTATGACAAATTTTACTTTTTTAACCTTAATTCTATCGTGGATGTTTATTAGGTGCATAGTTAGTTTTGTCCATACATTTTGTTTTTTTAAACAAGATTTAAGGTTGATTATCTTTATTGTTGCCTATACACTAATTTGTACGTAAGAAAATACTCACACTTATATAGAAAGAGAAATATGATCATAACAAAAGTTATTTAATTAAATGAATAGAGATTTGTTAGTAAGATCTATAACTTAGGGACCAATATGATAGTCTTTTAAGGTTGCTTGTCGTAGTCAAAATTTTACCGTAACAAATGTTAAACAAATTTAAAAAGGTAAATCATATTATTTTTTCTCTTAACTGAGTAAGTGTATTTTCGTGATATTCAAAAATATTGTATGACATTTGTAATGGTAATGACACGAAGATGGAATATAACAAAAAAATCAACATATAAGACAAAATGAATATAATTAAAAAAGGTAGGATCTAATATAAAGTTAGTTATAAGTTGAGGGACCAAATTCAATTTCATCCTTCAAAGAATTGATTAGCCCATGCAAATTTATTTGTTTAGCAATAATTAATGGTGAATAGTTTATTAAATTTATGGTTATTTATTTGTATATATTATTTTCTACTTATGACAAATTTTACTTGTTTAACCTTAATTATATTGTGGATGTTTATTAGGTGCATGATTAGTTTTGTCTATACATTAAATTATAAGAAACAACCTTGACTTTTATAGTAGTAGTAGAATATTCAAAAATATTGTATGACATTTGTAATGGTAATGACACGAAGAGTGAATATAACAAAAAAATCAACATATGAGACAAAATGAATATAATTAAAAAAAGTAGGATCTAATATAAAGTTAGGTATAAGTTGAGGGACCAAATTCAATTTCATCCTTCAAAGAATTGATTAGCCCATGCAAATTTATTTGTTTAGCAATAATTAATGGTGAATAGTTTATTAAATTTAAGGTTATTTATTTGTATACATTATTTTCTACTTATGACAAATTTTACTTGTTTAACCTTAATTCTATTGTGGATGTTTATTAGGTGTATGGTTAGTTTTGTCTATACATTAAATTGTAAGAAACAACCTAGACTTTTATAGTAGTAGTTTCTACTTATGACAAATTTTACTTGTTTAACATTAATTCTATTGTGGATGTTTATTAGGTGCATGGTTAGTTTTGTCCATACATTAAATTATAAGAAAAACCTAGACTTTTATAGTAGTAGTAGAATATTCAAAAATATTGTATGACATTTGTAATGGTAATGACACGAAGAGGAAATATAACAAAAAAATCAAAATATGAGACAAAATGAATATAATTAAAAAATGTAGGATTTAATATAAAGTTAGGTATAAGTTGGGGGACCAAATTCAATTTCATCCTTCAAAGAATTGATTAGACAATGCAAATTTATTTGTTTAGCAATAATTAATGGTGAATAGTTTATTAAATTTAGGTTTATTTATTTGTATACATTATTTTCTACTTATGACAAAATTTACTTGTTTAACCTTAATTCTATTGTGGATGTTTATTAGGTGCATGGTTAGTTTTGTCCATACATTAAATTGTAAGAAATAACATAGACTTTTATAGTAGTAGTAGATAGTAGATAATAGATAGTAGATAGTAGATAATAGATAGTAGATAGTAGATTAAACAAACTCCCATGAACAATCTTAAGTTACTAGGTCACGATTTTCGTTCCTAACAAAAGATGGAAATGATTTAGGAGCTATCTCATAATTACTTTGAGTACGTTTATGAGCTTCAAGTTTGGTCTCATTTGGTGTAGTATTTTGAAAATGTAGTTTTTTTTAAAAATATCATTTTTAAAATGTTTGTTCAAAACACAGCTTTTTTTATTTTAAATACGTTTGGAAAACTATTTCAAAATGCTATTTTCATAAACGGAGTAGTTGTAAACAAGGTTCTAAAAATCGTTAGGCGGCCGCTAGGCAGCACACTAGCGCCTAGCGCCTAAAGGACTAGTCGGGGCGTAATCTGGGCCTAGGCGGGGCCTAGAATTAAGGCATAATTACTATTTTTTGATAAATTACATCAAAGATCAAGCACATTGAATACAAATTTAAATTTTTTTTTAAATATTTGTCATTTTATCAAACACTTGTCTATATTTGTAAAATGAACAAAAATATACAAACCTACCATTAATCTCAATTCTCAACAACCTCAAAGCAATAAACCAGCCAAGTTTAGAACTAAAAACAAAAAAGATATTACTCAAGTTCGCCCCCCATTACCTCCCTCTCTGCCTCATCATTACCACTCCCCCTTCCTTCTCCAGTTCGCCCCCCTTCTTTCTCTATTCACCGTATGCCACAAAATCAAAGCTACAAAAATAAATTAGGGCCGGCGAGGTTTGGCGTAGACATTGACTTAGTCGATTAGGCGGCGACTAAGAAAGTCGCAGTGGTAGAGAGGGGCCAGCGCCTAGGCGGAGCTAGGCGGGGAGTTTTAGAACACTGGTTGTAAACGCAATATATTTTTAAAATGCTTCAACTTGGAACGTTTTAAAACGTTGTACATTTTTAAACGTTGCGTTATAAAACGTTATATTAAAACACTTTTAAAAAGAAAACGCTATATTTTTTACCAATATTTTGATCAAAACACTCCACCAAACAAACAGTTTGTTATCATATACAAGTGGATTGAGCCTTATTCATTAAGCTAGTCCTTGATCTACACTTATTCTCTAATGTACTTCCTTTTCCAAAAACTATTTTCATTTGACAAGTTAAATTTTTTAAAATTGTTGTTTTACTTATTTGTGCCCTTCGTGAATTATACTACTTTTTTGTGACAAAATAAAGATAAAGTGACTATTTTTTTTTGAAAATATATAACTAAAAAAATAAAATTTTAGGTAAGATGGTCTTAACTTATATGACAGATGCTTTTTACCCGACTTACCGTATATTAATAGATTGAGTTATGAGAGAGTAAGATTTCATTTTATAAATTAAAATCATAAGATCGTCTTACTCATTATATAGATTAATAAAAATTGAAAATTTCCAAACAAGAACGATTGTTGAATTGCCACGTCCATAACAGTTTATATCCTCAAAATAGATGGGGTGGTGGGGCTCAAAAAGAGTCCCTAATTCCCTTATCCATTATGTTTAGTGGTTGCTGAGGCCTTAAAAGGCCCATCAGGCCCAGTCTGTTTGTTTTCTCTTCATCGTGGCTTCAGCCTTTCCTCAAGGTCAAGGTTACTGGAAGGAGCTTGATTGCCGGACTTATCTATGAGTTTGGTTTGGTTTGGTTCGGTTTGGTTTGGTTTGGTTTATGCTAAAATCACAAAACGAATAGTTTTTTATTGGTTCCAAAAATCTCAAAATGAATTGAACCGAGTAAGACTTGGAACCGAAACGAACCAAACCGCTCAGTTTGGTTTGGTTTGGTTTGGTTTTGTGATTTATATAAATTATTTTTAATGAAATTATCCAACATTGAAAATAACAATAAAATTAAGATTTTAATTTGGAATTAATATCAAAATTAGGAAATAACCTACTCACAACAAATTATAATAAATAAAATAATACAAATTCTAAAATAAACACAAACAATGAAAAAAATAATAGTTCTTCAACAATCAAGAATTTGTTTGGTTTAGTATCCGTATATATATATATATATATATATATATATATATATATATATATATATATATATTATGAATAAATCAAATATTCAAAATAGTTGATAAATATAATATAATATATATTATATAATAATAATAGATAATTAAAAATATATAGGGTGGTTTGGTTCGATACCAAACCATGAACCGAACCGAACTGAATCGTGTGGTTTTCTAATTGTTGATACCGAAACCGAACCGTCTTCGACCAAAACCGAACGAAACCAATTAATTTGATTTGATTTGGTTCTGTGATTTTGATTTACACCCTAATCACCTCCACCATAGGTTCATAGAGTTCAGAGTCCCGAGTTGAAGGGTCGTTGACTCGTTTCTCATTGTTAATCCATTTACTGTTTCTTGAATCAATTCACAATTGAAGATTGCTTTAGCAGATATTCAAAATTCTTTGAAACTTTGGGATGATTGATTTTAGAGGCATAGTGGAAATCTTAAAACATGACAATATATAATCCATAGAATTGTGGAAAGAAAATATCTATTTAGCGTTCAGAAAATAAAGCCTTGTTTATTTTTTGGAATAATTGCGGCCGATCCGTTTTCGTAAAATTATAACCGTTCCACTCTCTTATTTTTTTATTCAACCGCTAAAGTTCACTTTTATAAAAAATTCCAATAATACCCGTCTTCCTCCACTCGGTCTCCCTCGTCTTCATTCAATTTAAGTGTAAAGTGGGCAGCAACTTTTTCACACCACATTCAATTTCTAATACCATGAAAAAACTGGCAGGCATCATCGTAGAACCACTTCATGCATTAACTAGAGACTGAGACAAAAAAAAGTAATCTTCATTTCAAGGAAATTTCTTCGCCATCCCAGAATTGGATAATGTAGATGAAGTTGTCCATGAACGAATCTAGTTTGAAGTCGGGAGAGAGGCTCAGAGATGCCGAAAAAACCACTTGCTGGCAAATCCATTTTGGGCATCGTTGCCTCCAATGTGAGCGTCGTTGCCTATGATATGAGTGTCGTTTCCTCCAATGTGAGCATCGTTGCCATGACCAAGATCTCTTTCAAAGGATAAATGGTATTCTGAAATGGATCTCAAGTTTCCACCAAAAGGAACCTGAAAAATAGTAAGTAAGCACATATCAGGAAACTGTTTAACCTTATAACCCCAGTTTTCGAAAAATTGGACAAAGTAGAAGCACCAAGCTACATCAAAACACGTATGTTATCCCAGTCAAGCATATGAAATCCAAGCAAAAGTCTTTGTCTTAATAACTAATTATCATATGTATAAAAGGGAATGGAATTCCAACTGTTCCGAGAAGAGAGAAAAAAGTAAGGGAAGAATGAGGGGAAGAAAGAGAAAAGAGTGGGGGAAGAATGAGGGGAAGAAAGAGAAAAAAGTTAAAAACACCCATCACCATCACACTCACTGTTTTCTTTTGTGCACCGATGCCCAAATTTGGGCAGTGGTTTTTTGCATTGCGATGCCCAAATGCACTACGATGCTCAATTTTTGCATTACGAAGCCCAATTTTTGTATTGCGAAGCCCAATTTTTTAATTGTGATACCCAAATTTGGGCAGGGGTTTGTGTGCGCGCCTCTCCTTCATTAAGGGTATTTTTATCATTTCCCCCCAACTGTCTACTGTAGCGGTTAAAAAAATTATGGTGGACTTTTTCAGTTAACATTTTCACCGCATGGTACCGGCCAGAATTTCTCCCTTATTTTTTAGATTAGCAACAATCTCCATTATAATAGAAATCAGTACTTAACTAACGGTTACGATTGATTATCAACAAACAAAACTGACGGTTCAGATTGATTAAAAAATATGTAAATTACACATAAACCCTTTAGTTATGAGTTTTATTTGAATTACCCCCTCCATAACTAATTACAACAATGTTTTCCCGTGGCATATTTTCTTAATCACATCTTACCGCTTGAGTTAACGAGTGGTTACCTATAATTTATCCTTAGCATTCATTGAGTTGATCTTATACCGACATCGTGCCTACGGCACAGGCACTAAATTATCTCTCATTCTCATCAACTTAAACATACAAAGAGGAACTTAGTTGGTGGACAAAAAAAATCGGATTAATCTGTTAAAATTTGGAAATAGTAGAGGATGTTGTTGCTTTATCTTTGGTAATCTTTCATGTTAGTTTGTTACTATGCTTCTAGATTTTTATTCACAAGTGAAGCTCAATTTCTTTCTCACTAGCCTCCAACACAATGGGTCAGTCATTCATCAACTTCTGGGCTTTCCTTCTGTTGGAATATGCTTCTTGATAATTAACTTATCACCTTGCATATTCTATATATGTTCATTTGCTTGTTCCCATTACAGTGAGTCATCACTAGTGGCTAAAAGGTCTGCGTACCGATTAGCGTGGCAACTCGTGTGACATCACATAGGTCTTAGATTAGGTGCGACCTGATAGAGTCCTACCTTCCTACATGATGATCAAACAGACCAACACTTCATATGCACTAGCATCAGCAGACTTGCGGTAGTGTCAAAAGTCTTCAACAGACTCATCACCAGTAGATTTGTCATAAGCAGAATAGAACATCTTGAAGACTCACCACCGACAGACATGCTACGATTTGATTGTTTACACCAGTAGACATCAGTTCTCTTAAACAGAAGACTTACGCCTCTAGTCCGAACATCTTACTGGCAAACCTGATTCTGTACGTGATACAGAGAGACAAGACTACAGTAGTTCAAGTCAAGAAAAATGTCCAAGCTTCATAAAGCCTGACATAGTTAAAGCTACAAGACTTTCTCTCACTCACGTGGTCTGATAAAGTCAAAAGAAATTCACTTTATTGAACAGACTACCTGACAGTGCATCAGACATCAGACTTGCTTTTCAGAGACTTATCAATACAGTCTGCCAGGCAACAGTTCCAAGATCCACAGGACAAAATCTTTACCCAACAATCAAAGATCTTGTGGACAAAATATCTCTATCCGATAGACTTCAACAACCATATCTCTAAATGGATAGAAACATCAATCTTCATTTCTCAACGATCACATTGACTCCAGTCTATATAAGAAATCCTTTCTCTTCCCCAAAAATGTGCGAGTAAAGAACAACTCGAAGACTCCTGCTACAAGAACTTCAAAGAAACAAAGAGATCTACAACGAGATAGTCTTCACCAACACATCTTAGATCTCTATAGAAGATTGCAGTGAACTCAAGCAGATCTTAGCAAAACACTCTTTGTGGATTGCTAAGAAGAATAGCTTTGAAGAAGAGAGAGAGATCAGAAACTTCAAAAGATAGAGATCAACGTCTTGGTCAAGAACCCAGTTCTTGATTTGAGTTCTTCATCCTTCTTCGAAGTACTCAATCTTTAGCTAAGCTTCAGGACTCCATTCCTAACGCTAGAGGTCAAGCTCTTGGATTGTTCTACAGATTGATGTTAGATGATGCCCAAAGAAAATAAACAGCTGTTTGTAGATATTGCATTCATATCTTCAGATTTGTATTCCTATGCAAATGCTGTCGATTGTGCAATAATCACTCATCATGGAAGGCCGATTGCTTTGGACTCAATCGTTCATATAATTTTTATCTGAACGACCTTGAAAATTCTCTTCTCATATTAGTTTCTCGTTCTCATCTCCTATTGCCCTCTTCACTTAAGAATTTGTTTACAAATAATTAAGTAAAGATTAAGACATGAAAAGACGAAGATAGAAACTTTACATAGAGTGTATAGGCTGATGTAATCTGTAATTTATCTTTGAATAAATTCATATGTTCTTTCAAATAATTTATCTTTCAGTCTTTATCTCTCTGAACATTTATAAAGTGATTTATCATTTGAAAAGTTACTCTCTAATGATTTCCTAAATTAGCATTTGAAGAAGTATTAAGTTTGCTGTTGTTCTGATCATATAATCGTGTATAGTCATTTAAGACTTCTCTAAATCTTAGCCTTTCTATTTTTGCTGCTTAAAACTCTTTCAAACAGGCTTTTGATTTAACATGCAGTCTACCGGTAGAGTTGAAATCTCTGCTTTGAGCAAGTTTGCCGTTAACCTCTACCAGTAGACATGCTCAATATGTTAAACTACGTATGCCATTAAACCTATGCTTTAAATGTATTTAGAAGAAATTTTTTTAAATGGCATCATAGGCTATTCACCCCCCTCTAGCCTATTTGAGCATAATTGTGGACCAACAATTGGTATCAGAGCAAGACTTTTCAAACTGTATGCCGGGATTAACCACCTGAGAGTTTGATCCTCGAATGCTCATTCCAAATGCATGTCAAAAGAAAATTTGTTTTAATCTTTAAAAACTTTTGACAAGGATTTCATTTGAGATAATTTTTTGAAAAACGAACTTATTTTTGAAAAAATATTCTGTTTTCAAAAATGATTTCTGATTCAATTAACACCACTCCGATGGATGCATCAATTAAAATGATTTCTGATTCAAATTCTCTTGACATAAGGCTAACGATTGTAATCAATCCAACACCTTCTCGAGAGAAAATCTTCTTAGTTAAAGAATTCTGGAACTTTACTGTGAAAGGATTTTAAAATAATTCTTATCTATTCTCTTGAAAAAGGTTAAGAGTCAAAAACTCTATATCATGAAATATTGATTGATCCCTCTGTTATATGATATTTAGTTTCTGGGAACTTGACCTATATTTCAAAGAATTATTTGAATTCAAAATCTAAGAAATATGAATCAAAGATCTCACAAGTTGTTGCAAAGGAAATTTACTCTTTAGGCAACATCTACTACAGACTTATTAGCTCAGATTCCAAAAGGCATCTCCTGAAGAACATCTATCCCGATCCAAACATGACTGTCGTCAAAGGTACATCCCTTGTCTAGTGCTCTTTCCTTAAATCTTTTTCTTCACTTTCTCTTTGCACAAAAGACCAAGGGAGAATAAGAGATTCAAGATCTAGACTTTCTTTTCAATCTCACGGTTTTTCTTGAAATACTTGTTCTAGTATCTAGATTTTTCTAGAGCTTTCTAAAGCTCATAAAATGTTGCTAATGATCTTCTTGACTTTCATTCAGGGATACATATTCTCTCAAGATCAACAAGCAAATTTTATTATCTCTCTAACAGCATAAAATTCTATGCTTGACTGACGAGCATGACTCTATTCACTTGATTCAGTCAAATCTTCTTCTTTCTGGATTATGATATATGATCGATTTCCGCTTATGATTCCCTGCTAATCATGATCATGAATATATCATCATTGTTTAGCCTTATATTTGCATGCTCTGTTCTTCTCTATTTATTCCCTGCAAATATAAAGCTTGAGTAATTACTTATCATACTTTGCTCCTTGTTTTTATTCCATTCTATTAAGTATGATTTATATTACTCAACTGGTTTGATGCTTTCTAATCAAAGTAATTTTTATTTTTGATCTGCCTTAACTGTGTCATCTTCAAACCATCTTCTTTGTCGAACACTCTTGTTGCTCTGTACTTCATAAGCTCAGTTATGTGTGCTGACTTATAGGAGTTTTCACCTTAGTAGACAATGTGCAACATATATGGGTATCTTTGCAATTTCTACAAAGGTTGATGTTAAGCTTTTTGAAATAGACTACTTCTTAAAGTAAAAGATAGAATTCATAGATTCTCGGTAAAGACAAAATGTCTTTGAAAAGAAGGAAACGTATTTCTCAAAACATTTTTCTGAAAAAGGTGTTTGGTCAAATCTCACTGAAAAACTATTTTTTCCTATTGAAAACCTTTTTATCTTCTCAAGAAAGTTGTATTGTCTTTACAAAATCTTTTAGCTTTCCAAGGAGAATACTTTACCAGATATCTAGGAATTAAAACCATCTCTCACACTTCCCTGTATGTCTTTAATGAGAGTGGTTGAAAGGACTCTTCATTCTTAATGAATTTATTTCATTAACCGGTCCATTGTCTTGCCTCAGCGAGTATTTATAGAGACATTCCTTCCCTCTTCTCTATCACTCGCAAACTACCCCCAAACTATGATAGACTCTGATACAAAATCCCTTCCTTCCAAAATGTTACTTAGGAGAATTCTTAGCCATAGATCAAGTTTCTCTCTCAACAACTTGGAATTATCTTACATATCCACGGAAAGTTGTTTGGATAGTTTTGAGGATTCCTTTTGTATGAAGAATTTCTTCAACAACCATCTAGCATGCCTCTCCTAGACTCCTGTGACCATGCTCATGTTAGCTTCGCCTTCTTGGCATTGTAGACCTTCTACATATTCTTTTGCTGACATGCTTCTCTCATGAGGTCTGCTCATTTCACAGCAACTGACTTTCAAAAGGAAGTCGTGCTAGCTTGTGAAGGTCACCTGGGCTTGAGAGCTAGCTGAAGGGAAAAGGAAGAACAAGCGACAGGATCACATATCTACACTTTTCAAAGTGTAGAGATTCCGTTTGGCTGCCTCTTTCGACTTTGAGTCCCTTGATCTGGACCTTTATTTCGTTTGCTAACCGGTTAGACGAATCTGGGTCCATGGTCTTCATAGACATCTCCTTGTAACATTCTTATCTTTAGAATTGTATCATGTGTTTAGATTAGTTGTTTAGGAGGAGTAGTTAAGTCACTGGAAGTTGTATTAAATCTTGTAATCTTTAGATCCTCTTTGTATTCGAGTATATTTTGATCTAAATGAGAACTCGTTCAAAACAACTTTACTTCATGTCTATCTACTTTTGTATGCACACTCTTTGATAGCATGAAATCTTATATTTGCTTATGGTTTCGATAACTGTACAACAAATTATATCTTCTGTTCCGAATCCACGATAGCAAGCATAACTCTGCTGTTAACCCAACAGCAAACCAATCCTTAACCATAAGTATTCCAGATCGATGTCTTATTTTAATTATTTTCCTTGCAAGTGGACAAGACTATTATAGAATAGTATTGGAAGCAAGGGTCGAACCCACAGAGACAAGAGATCACAGATAGTGCAATTTATTGATAGCAAATTATTAATCTAAGGGGGGGGGGTTTATAATTATTCTACTCTAAATTATTATTATTATTTAGGTGTTTAACTAATTAGCAGTAATTACAGGTTATGAAGATCTTATGGTAGATGGCAATCTAGGATTCGGGTTTCACTTGTATCTCCTTTATGATTAATTCAAAATAATTATCATTCAATTTCTTGGATTCATTCACAAAAGATAGATATAGTCTGTTGAACTATTGGTTCAGCTTCCATCCCCGCAACATTCATCCATTCTATATCCTAAGCACAAGAACATATGATCTATCTGTCACCTAGATCATGTATGAACCTGGTCCTAACTTATCACTCTCGTGCATCAATAGGTCCAATTTATTGTGATGGTGAGCCAGTGTACGACATATGCACATTGGTCATGCAGTTATCCGCACCTCTAGGCCTTTATTATTTGCAATTACATTTATTTGTTCAAAGCGAAATAATATAGGGATTGATAATCTCCACAATCAACAAGAATTGAATGAACATAAATATGAATTAAAACATAAATTCGATACAAGTTACCTCACACCTCCTAGATTAGTGATGATTTAGTTCATCATAGACAATGAACAGCTCATGGAGATGAATGGAGACATGATCTGATCTTCCATACTTGTAATTACACAATCTAAATATGTTATAAAACCTAAAATCTACTCTAAAACTATACAAAATTGTTTCCAGCCGTTTTTCTATATCCTAGGCTTTGGCTCCCGGTTCCTATTTATACCATAGAGTTGTATTGCAATCGAATCTCAAGTGAAAATAAGAATTTCTCGCGTTCTGACCACCTTGCGGTCGCAAGGTCCGGGGTACCTTGCGTCCGCAAGGTCTCCAGTATTCCGGGCTTTGATTTCTTCAAGTTACTGTCCACCTTGCGGGGGCAAGGTCTGAAACACCTTGCGACCGCAAGGTCTCCAGCATGGACTTTCTTCTTTTCTTCATCATTTTTCATTCTGGACCCTTCTTGGAATTTGCATATAAAAGCCTTGTGTTTTGCATATTTTCACTAAAAACCCTGTAACTCATAAAACTCACTGAAAACACATATCAGTAGCCAAAAGCCTCGTGAAATAGCATAATTTAAGTCATAGAAGCATATAAAATCGACGTATAAAATACATCGATCAATTCCTATTCAACATAATTATAATTCTGATGAGACAATCCCAGGATCTATCTTTTAACTAATAGTCTTATGAATCAGATCTTTTACTGATTTGATTCAGAAAGCACAAAAGACTTTAAACCTTTTATCAAAACTTCTGGCGCTTAAAAGACTAAGTTGATTCTTGTTTTAATGACAATTTTTGATTTCATCTTGCTTTAACTACTGTCATTACAACTAGATCAACTGGTATCTTAAAAACCGATTTTAACTCAGTTAAACAACCTTATTTCGTTTGAAAACTTCAAAGATCACTGGTAGAAATTTCATCAGAAGAATTAGTGTTGGAATACGTATAACTTTAGTTTTGGATTTTCTAGAAAGGACTGCTTACCTTGCAACTCCTTTATCAGGAATTGAAGATATCACCTTAACCCATGATGTTCTGCTGAAACTTCATTCCCATCCAAAATTCAGGTCTCAATAGCTTCAACAGTAGACTTTATATTTGTTGTTGGAAGGATGACTCTCTAAGGAACAAGCAATCTCTATAATTCTATTACTTATCTGCTGTTTCCTCCGTTCAAGACAACCTTGCCCGAAATCCTTTCTTCTTTACTTTGCCTTGAACAGATGACTTACCTTCCTTAAAAAAAGTTAGTCATCATCTTAGTTGTTGACCGTCAAGCAAAATACATTCTTTTACCTCAGTACCTTCAACCAAACTAAGTATGAGCTACTTGTTTCTTTGTGATACAAGTGCTTTAACTAAAATGGTTGTTGTCTTCTGTTTTGCTTCTAAATGCTCTTATCATTTTATTAGGATTCTATTGAAAAGAAGCATAGTCATCAGCTAATCCCTGCCGATGAAGCTGATGGTCCATCCTTCCAGAAGCCAATGCACCCCTAAGGAAAGGATTGCTGAAATGCTCATCATTCACTTGGCAGCAGTAGACCTCAATGTCTGTTGTTCCATCTTTATTCAGCAAACCCCCTTGTCTGCTAAACTCACAAGATACACCATGTATCAGCAGACCTTACTCATGTTGATCACTTTCCATCACCAGACTTTAATCTATGCCGACTCATTTGTCATCTATTAATTGACAACAGCATACCTCAATCATTGTTGATCAACCTTCATCTCGAATCATAACATTTAGTATCAGTAATCTATAGTCTACCGATCTTCTATCTTTTAAAATCAGTATCGGTAGACTTCCACCATTATTGAACACAATACTAATTTATTGGTATTATATCAATTTCATTGCTACCCTCTTCGATGTGTTCAAAAAGACTGATAACCACGCATATCCAAGAATTGATATCAGAAGATATGTTCACCTTCCCTTTCTACATGTCGGTATCAACTAGTATCAGCAGACTTTCATTACTGCTGCATACATCTTTAAGGTTATCAGTTGGAACAACAGACTTATCTCTGCTGGTCAAACATGAACAATAGACTTCTATCTCTACAGCTCACAATCTCATAATAGCAGCTTTCAATTTCTGCAGTTCCCCCTCCTGTGAAGATATCTATGACTTAAAACAACCTTTGGAATTACTGATTGATTTTTAAAATGTTTTACAAATAAGTAGTATTTCAGACATTCGATATCAATTCCAAAAATGTTTTCATAATTGATATCAATTACAAAAATGTATTTATTGTTATAAGTTTTTAAAAGAGATTTGGGAGATTGCTGAGGATTGTGTAGATGATTCAGAAAGCCCCGTAAAATTATCTTCTGGAAACAAAGAACTTAAATTACTTTGAAAAATATTCTAAAATTCTTTTGAAATACTTATTAATTTTTTTTTAAAACTTCTAAAGATTTGAGATTGCTGAGGATTGTGTAGATGATTTAGAATGCCTCGTAAATTATCTTTTGAAATTTTAGAATTTCAAAACATATCATATTTCTTCAAAGGTTTGTATTTTAAACCAATATTAATTCCAAAAGTCATTTAATGTCAACACAAAATCTTCTTCTCTTCATCCAGTACTCTCCACCATCATTGGTATCTAACATCTGGATATTTGAGATATCTCGATTAAAGTCTCAATTTGTATCGAAAATATTCCCAAGAATGACTTAATATCAACATCATGAATCGCCGCCTTTCCAAGCTAAATGTTTATTCAAATTCTAAAGCTTTGACTTGATTGCCTCGTCGCATTGTATTCTTGTCATTACAGCTCTTTAATGGATACCCAAACAACGGTTCTTGGTGAGTGTGTTCTTCCAGCAATATAAATCCTCTGAAAATACTACATCTTTAATTCTTACCATTAAAATCTTCCTAACTGAGACTTCCCAACAATTGCTTGATCTAATATCAACAATTGGTATCATATTCACTACCAGTATATTTCTTCTATAATCAGAAAAGTTCTTATGGCCGCTTCATCTTTTTCAAGCGTTACAAGTCGATTTGCTCTACCAGAATCATCTTTCGTGACTAGAATAGGTTCTCACTCGTACATTCTAGGTCATACGATTCAAGGAGAACAATTTCTCATCGACAACAGTGTTGGAGGAAAGATTATCGATCTTCTCCACAGCTCTGAACTAGTCTCACTCTTTTCATTTCGTGAATAATTCTACAGCCTTAGGTTGGTTGATGAATTCTACTCTAGGATGATACTGGCAAGAGATGGTAATCACTTTTTTGGTCGCATTCGAGGTACCGATGTCGTCCTTAGTGCCGAGAGCTTATCTCGTGTCTTCCATCTTCCTTCTATTGGACCCAACGCTCCTGATGATTCGACCCTCAATGAATCATGGCTTTTACGAACTAGCTACACTTCTTGAGATGACTACAGTACATGGGTGTAGACACTCCAATTTCGTACCCCTGGTATGTAACTCTGGCATGTGATATCAAGACCTGTTAAAACTTAACAAATGTCAAGTTACAGGGATTAAAAGTGCAAAAGATAAAGCAGGATGCGCGAAACAGTGAAATGCAGGGGCTAAAGCGTCAAAAATGGACTGAAGAAGAAACAGTTGGCGCTGCCAACTAGGGACCCTAGCGCGGAGCCCAATACAGCTTATGGCAATGCCCAGTTTTTGTACAGTGATTCCCAAACTGCTACAGGAGTACTACAGTTCGCGCAATGTATAATTTTTTCGGCCTTCTATACAAGGAATTTAAGCACGCAGAGAGGAATTTTAATTCCCTCGATGTCCCTCGCTTAGCCTATAAATAGAGGCCCCGTTGTCACCTAGATCATGTATGAACCTGGTCCTAACTTATCACTCTCGTGCATCGATAGGTCCAATTTATTGTGTTGGTGAGCCAGTGTACGACATATGCACTTGGTCATGCAGTTATCTGCACCTCTAGGCCTTTATTATTTGCGATTACATTCATTTGTTCAAAGCAAAATAATATAGGGATTGATAAACAACACAATCAACAAGCATTGAATGAACATATATAAGAATTAAAGCATAAGTTTGATACAAGTTACCTCCCACCTCCTAGATTATGGATGAATTAGTCCATCATAGACAATGAACAGCACATGGAGATGATTGGATACATGATTTGATCTTCAATACTTGAAATTACAAAACCTAACTATGTTATACAATCTAAAAACTACCTAAAATCTATTAAAGAGAGCTTCCAGCCGTCCTCCTCTCTCTTGGTTCGGCATCTGACTTCTATATATACTCGGGAGTTGTAATTCCATTGAATGACTGTGTGAAAATCCGAATAAGTCGCATTCTGACCACCTTGCGGTCGCAAGGTGCTGGGTACCTTGCGTCCGCAAGGTCTCCAGTATGTCCGGCCTTGGAATTATTGACTTGAGCCTTTTGTGACCCGTACTGCCTACCTTGCGGTCGCAAGGTCTGAGGCACCTTGCGTCCGCAAGGTCTCCAGATTCTGCAGCTTTCATTCTTTCTTCATTTTTCCATTTTGGCCGTTCTTGAAATTTGTGCTTAAAACCCTGGAGTTTCGCATATTTTCACTAATAACCCTGAAACTTACAAAACTCACCGAAAACATATATTAGTACCCAAAAGCCTCGTGAAATAGCATAATTTAAGTCATAGAAGTATATAAAATCGACGTATAAAATACATCGATCAAATACCCCCAAACTTAAACTTTGCTCGTCCACGAGTAAGCAATAAACTTATAAATACAAAAGCATATAAATAACAAAAAATTAAAATCTTTTTGGAGGGTGACACTATTTACACTCCTCTATAAACCCACAAACTCAAGGAGACTCTTTCGAGTGACTCGACTATGCAGATAAATACAAAAACAGGATAAAAAATTAAACTACAAATAAGTATAAAATCTTTTTGGTTTCATCTCAAGTTATAGGTGTATGGTATGCAAGTAATCTCAGTTTGATGCTCACCACATATATGCAGGCTTAGTCATATAGAACCAACTAGTCTTTTCTTAAAACTGCTACTACTTCTAATTTCTCCGTGTGTGTGTGATCACTAGTCTTAAAGAATATCTTAACTAAAGCAGTTTTATTAAGCTAAACACCACATTCATATGAAAATCAAAGTTTAATAGAAAATCATGCATTAAGAATTATGAGATCTACCACCCAAACCCGGTCAGTTACAGACATAAAGGTCCTAAGGATTTAAAAGATTTATACATCCATCCCATGCACTTCTATGTATGACATACAATGCTCTCCTATCCCAATTACTTGTAATAGCTAAGATTATGCTAACACAATGAGCTTTAGGGTGAATAATAATGAATATGAAGTGTGTGATCAATTCCATGTTATTCACTTGACAGTTAAAACAACATAAGCATTTGCAAGAAGATCATTAGGTCTTTATTAGCTTGTAATGTAAGGCCAATGTGTTGGGGGATATGAAGGAAAGGAATTAGAATTCAAAGTGAGAGAGTAAGACTACCCTTTATCCCTCATACTTCCAAGCAAAAGGAAGTTTTCCCTATTTAGGCTAGGACCTGCAAAGACTACAAGTGGAGGGGTGCTTTTTGTTACTTTTCACTTTTCTTCTTCCCCCCCCCAAACTTGTTTTGGGCAATATATTCTTCTAAAAATATCTCATCATTCTTAACAGCAGAATTTTTCTAATATATTTTTCTCTTGAAAGCTATGCTTCCATTTGAATTTTTGTTTACACTCTTCTTCTTCCGTTTCATTTTTCGTCGATACATTATTTTTCTCTCTCTTTTTTTTTTCGACAACGGAAAGAAGAAGTCTTCCGAAAAATAGCCTACTAAAAAGAAGTGGTCCTCCTAGAATGAATATCCCACCCACATCCTACTCTCTCAAAGGGTAAACTAAAAGTGTATAGGCTTTTAGGGTTAAGTTAATGTGGGTAATAGAAACGATGGCGAATGGGGGTTCAATAGTGTGCTTAGCACACTCCATTCTTTTTCATTAGGCTCAACGGGGACACTAGGGATATTTTTAGTATTGGTCAGAGAATATTTAGGCTCTAACGATCCAAAGAGGGCCTAAGTCATTTCTTAATGCCAAATGCTCATATAGTTTTTAAAGCAAGTAAGACAACACAAAATATCATATCAACTATGGGAATTGGGGGTTGAATGTTTAGCATCACTGGATTTCACATAAGCACTCGCTAAGACAGATGGTAGGGACAATTGAGACTAACATGCTGACACGGTTCGAAAGTGTGCTTGAGATATATAAATGAGAAAAATCCAAGGGATCTAACTATCATGCATTGACCCTAAGTTACAATTTAATGCAACAATTATGTTCGAGTGGCTATGCATCATATTCTTGTGCATATCTTGGTGTAATGAAGTAGGTGTTATAAACTTTATAAAACTATTCTAATCAATCCATAATTATGACTGGTGTGAGTGCATGAAGAATTTGGAGAAAAGTAAAAGTTTTGCAAAATTAAGTAAATTCCAGAGGGATCTACAGACTAACTATGCGGTTCATTGCACTAATCTCCTCATTGATTACGACTAGCACTACCACACCTAAACTCGAGGATGAATATTTTGAATTTTTTTTTAAATATATTTTTTAAAGAAATTTGGAGATGATGACGATGACACAATTGATGATGGGTCCCCATAAGAAGAACCCACGAGTATCCAAAATGAGTGTATTCTGGTCAAGGAAACACCTCCGAAAATAAGAAAAAAAATTAAAAACAGGAAAATAGGGTGAAGTTTTAAATGGTCATCAAGAAAAGAAATTTTTCTTCACCCTAAAGACATAGCCCAACTCCATTCCTCGTTAGGCTAGGACCTGCTAATACTTAAAGTTTTAAATCCCCCCCCCCAAACTTAATTTCTATTTTGTACTCAAAATAGAGAAACATATTAGAGGATTGATGGGGTAGGACAAATACCAAAAGGAGATAGCGGGTCCACCTAACGAAAGAGGATGGAACTTGGGCCTCGACTCACGGTGAGTCGGGTGGAAATAACGAATGAGGATGCAACTCGGGGATCGTGCCAGGAGGCGGCCCATAATAAGCGGAGACATTTTGTCCCACCGTGTTAAACCAACCAAATAGCCTCTCTTGGTCGGCACGAATTTGTGCCAACTGTTGATTAGCCATTTGGTTTTCTAGGGCAACCTCTTCTAGCCTATTGGAGATCCCAACGAGCGGGTCCTCCTCTTCCTCTTCGGGTTCCTCCTCTTGAGAAACTCTCACTCTCGGCTGCTGGTGATGCTCAAACAAAATGGCCCTCGTAATGACTGGACCAGCCTTCAGCCTCTCCGCGTGTTTGGGCATTCTCACGCCTGCCCCCCTACACAAATCGGTAATCAAATGCGGGAACGCGAACTCCGCATTCGTTCTACCTCTAATAAGGGTCTTGATTTGGCCGTTGATCAAATGACCAACGTCAATAGACCCACCGGTCATAATGGTGTAGGTCAAGACAGCCCTCTCCCAATTCACCGTGTTTTGGTGACTTGAGGGCATAAGACGTCCATAAACAAATTTATACACGGGCTTGGCCGTGTCTTGGAGGAAGGACTCTCTCATGGTGCGTGGTCCATAAGGTGGGTTACGGTTATAGGACCACACCACACCAGGGAGAGCGATAGCAGCATTGATCACCTCGACATCGATACGGGGGTTGAGGTGTGTGCTATAGTCATCGGCACCAACCGCAAAGTTGGAGGTGCCGAAATAAGTGTTAATGCTTTGGGACGAGAAATTGACAACTACGTTCCTAACATTAACGGTGTCTAGCACACCCCCATCTATGCTAATGTCGCCATTGGCATAGAATTCTCGGACAATGGGCAGTACGGCTGCCCTTGCCGGAGAATCTAACAAAAGCCCCCACCTACGAGCTATCAGATTGGGACGCAGGCCAAAGTCTGTTGCCGGGGAAAAGCTAGTTCACGTAGTTAGTTTGTTGGTAGCGTAGTTTTTAATTTAATTTAGTTTTTTTTTAGTTTAATTTTCAGTTTTCATAAAAATAAAAATACAAAAAGATTTTATTTTATTTTTAGTTAGTTGTTTTAAAATTGCTTTAATTTATTTTTATGCACGGTCGTAGATCTTTGAATCCTAAATTGGTAGACTTAAATCAAGATATAAATATTGTTAGAAGAAATCAAAAAGTTTTTGAAAATCTAGCTCAAGAGTCTGATAATCAAGACCAATTGGATCAAGAGGATCCTCTGGTTGATCCTCCAATGGAAGAGAATAACAATAATCGTAATCCTGAAAATCCAGTTGACCCAGTTAACCGGAATCAAAGAGAAGAAGAACCTGCAAGAAGAAATATGGAAGTGGTGATAAATCAAAGAACTATTAATGACTTTAGTAGACCTTCATTAAATGTTGTGACATCATGTTTAGTCTTGCCAGATGCTGTTAGGAATTTTGAGTTAAAAGGTCATTATTTTAATGCCATACCATATTTTCATGGGATGCCCCATGAAGATCCTGTCAGTTTCTTAAGAGAATATGAATACATGATGAGTACTTTTCCTTTAGGAGGGTTGACTGAAGATCAAATTAAAATGAAATATTTTCCAAGTGCATTAAAAGAATTGGCAAAGAGATGGTTTATGAACCTAACACCAAATAGTGTTTATACTTGGGCTCAATTATATGATTTGTTTATGAGTAAATTTTACAAACATGCATCTCTTACTGAGTATAGAAAACAAATCATGTCATTCCAAAATGAACCAGGTGAAACATTCCATGAGTCATGGGATAGATTTAAAAATCGCTCATTATGTGTCCTCATCATAATTTGGCTCAACATGTGTTAGTGCTTCAATTTTATCATGGTCTTTCGCCAGGCTTACAAACTATGGTTGATAGTGCAGCTGGTGGTTCTATTAATAGAATGACACCAGAAGCACTAGAAGAATTATTTGAGATGTTAAGTATTAATTCCCAACAGAAAAGTGCTAGAGGTAAAAATAGAAGCCTATATCAATTGCAAGATAATTCAAATACACAAGCTCAATTTGAAAATTGGCAAATTCAAGAAGCATGTGCTTTATGTGGATTATATTCTCATGCTACTAATTTTTGTCCGTCAAGTGCTATGTATTCGAAGGCTAATGCTATGAATATGTACCCTCAAAGGCCAAGGAATGATCCCTATTCAAATACATATAATCTGGTTGGAGGAATCATCCTAACTTTTCTTGGGAGGAAATAAGCCTTTGCAACCTCAACAATTCCAACCTCAACCACCACAACCTCCACAGGTTGCCAAATCAAAATCGGTTGAGAATTGAAGAAGTTCCCAAGCAAGAAGTAGCTAGTAAAGGTCAAGCGACTTTGATGAAGTACATGCTTGAAGAAATCGAAAATCTAAAGAAACACATTGAAAGTTCGGAGCGAGATAAAAGAGAAGAAGGAAGTTCCCTAGTCAAACTGAACAAGCCAAGTCAATCACCGTCTTGCGAAGCGGTAAGGTGATAGGTGAAGAGGTAAGTGATCCTGATCCTTCTTCTAAAATGCCTGCTTCAATAGAAAATTCTGAACAAGAAAATTCTGAAAAAGTGATTGAAAAAGATAGTGATATTAATAATAAAGAGAATAATGATTTAAGTAATCAAGAAGTGGAAGTAGAAGTAGATGTTCCAAATAAGGAACAAGAAAAAGAAGTTCAAAATAAAGAAAATACAATTGAAGTTGAAAAAGAGTTGGATCAAGAAGAAGAGGAACCTTATGTGGTCCCTCCACCTTATGTTCCTCCAATTCCGTTTCCAAGAAGACTTATGAAAAACCGAATGGACAAACAATTTACGGAAATTTATAATATGTTATCCAAAGTGAATGTTAATCTTCCTTTGCTTAATGTTATTAAAAATATTCCAGCTTATGCAAAGTTTTTCAAAGATCTTCACTCTAAGAAACACAAGTTTGAAAACAATGAAAAGATTGTTGTTTCTGAAAACGTAAGTTCAGTTTTACAACCCGAATTACCACCTAAGTTGAAAGACCCTGGTAGCTTTAATATCCAAGTTTCCTTGGGAAGCTCTAAAAAGATGAAAGCAATGCTAGATTTAGGAGCAAGTATTAATTTGATGCCTTTTATGTCTATAAACAAGCTAGGGTTAGGAGAACTAAAACCCACTAATATGCAATTACAATTAGCTGATCGTTCAGTTAAATATCCTTTGGGTATAGTGGAAAACATCCTAGTTCAGGTTGATAAACTGATCATTCCAGTCGAATTTGTGGTTCTAGAGATGGAAAGGAAGATATGCACCAATAATGAAGTCCCAATTTTGTTAGGCAGACCATTTATGGCCACTGCCAATACAATGATTAATGTGAAAAATGGTAAACTCACAATGTCAGTCCTAGGTGAAACTGTTGAAATCTCTGTGTTTGATGCCATGAATAGACCTAGTGACATAAGTGCCTGTTTTTCAATAGATGAGATTGAAAAGTTATCAACCGAAACCTTTGAAGAAGAGGAAGAATATGAGAGAGATAGATTTATTGTCTATGATGATAGTCCTATCCCTCCCATAAAAATTGATATTGAGGAGATTGAAAGAGAAATTGAAGAAGAGGAAAGATTAGAGAGAGAAAAGTGAGAAGATAGTGGAAAGAAATATAAAGAAGAAATAAAGAAAGAATCAGAAAATAATTCTGATAAATCGAAAAAAGTAGTAGAAGAAAGTCTTGAAATCAAAGATGATGAAGTAGAGATTCTGAAATCTCTCTTTGAAGAAATTGAGATAGATAATATTGAAGAAGAAAATAAGGAAGATAATAAAATGGAGAATGAAGAGGCTAAAATAAAAGAAACCGTTAAGGTAGAAAATTCTGAATTTATGCCACCCATTAATTCTCCTAAAGTAGAAGAATTAAAGCCATTACCACCCCATTTAAAATATGCATTTTTAGGGGAAGGTAACACTTTGCCTGTCATTATAGCAGTCGACTTAACGGAAAAGCAAGAAACTAGTTTGTTAAAAGTTTTATGGACACATAGAGAGAAGCTTTGGGATGGTCTTTAGCTGATTTAAAAGGAATTAGTTCCTTTATGTGCATGCATAAAATACATCTAGAAGAAGGTAGTAAACCTTCAAGAGAAAGACAAAGAAGACTTAACCCTCACATGGAAGAAGCTGTTAGAAAAGAAGTTCTTAAGCTCTTAGATGCGGGTATAATTTACCCTATATCTGATAGTAAATGGGTTAGTCCTGTCGAAGTAGTTCCTAAAAAGTTAGGAATTACTGTTGTTAAAAATGAGAAAGATGAATTAGTCCCTACAAGGACCATAACTGGTTATAGAATGTGTATTGATTTGCGTAAATTAAATGCGGCAACTAGGAAAGACCACTTTCCTTTGCCATTTATTGACCAAATCCTTGAAAGACTAGCCGGTCATGAATATTATTGCTTTCTTGATGGTTTTTCTGGTTACAATCAGATCCCTGTTGCACCCGAAGACCAAGAGAAAACAACTTTTACATGTCCCTTTGGTACTTTTGCTTTTAGGAGAATGCCTTTTGGATTGTGTAATGCACCAGCTACTTTTCAAAGATGCATGATTTCTATATTCTCAGATTTAGTTGAAAGATGCGTAGAAGTTTTCATGGATGATTTTTCAGTATTTGGAAATTCTTTTGATCACTGTTTAGAAAACCTTACATCAGTCCTGAAAAGATGCTGTGAAACTAATTTAACTTTAAGTTGGGAAAATAGTCACTTCATGGTAAAACATGGAATTGTCTTAGGGCATGTTGTTTCAAATAAAGGCATTGAAGTTGATAAAGCTAAAATCGAAGTTATTTCACAACTACCCCCTCCCAATTCAGTTAAAGGAGTTAGAAGTTTTCTTGGCCATGTTGGTTTTTACCGAAGATTTATAAAAGATTTTTCCAAAATCTGTAAACCGCTATGTAATTTGCTAGCAAAAGATACATAATTTATTTTTGATAAAGAATGTTTAGAAGCTTTTAATTTATTAAAAGAAAAATTAACTACTGTCCCTATTTTATCCGGCCCTGATTGGTCACTTCCTTTTGAAATCATGTGTGATGCATCAGATTTTGCCATTGGAGCCGTGTTAGGACAAAGGGTAGATAGAAAGCCTCATGTGATTCACTATGCTAGTAGAACTCTAAATGATGCTCAATTGAATTATACAACTACTGAAAAGGAATTTTTAGCAGTAGTATATGCTTTAGAAAAATTTAGATCATACCTGCTAGGATCAAAGGTGATAATTTTTTCTGATCATTCTGCATTGAAATATCTGTTAAGCAAGAAGGATGCTAAACCAAGATTAATTAGATGGATGTTATTGTTACAAGAATTTGACATTACAATCAAAGACAAAAAGGGAACCGAGAATGTCGTAGCCGACCACTTTTCTAGATTAGAATTTTCACCCTTGCTTGAACGTCAATTTCTTGATGATCCTATCCCCATAAATGATAATTTTCCTGATGAACAACTCTTGGCCATTAAAGATTCTGACCCTTGGTATGCTGATTTTGTCAACTATTATGTGTCTGATATCATTAATCCAGATTTTGATCATTATGAAAAGAAGAAATTTTTGGCGGAAACTAAAAATTATTTTTGGGAAGCACCTCATTTATGCAAAATTTGTTCTGATTCTTTAATAAGAAGATGTATTCCAGAAAAAGACCAACAAGGTATCATGGAATTTTGCCATGGATACTCTTGTGGAGGTCATTTTAGTGGAAACAAGACTGCTAGAAAAATTTTGCAATCAGGTTTATATTGGCCTACTGTTTTTAGAGATTGTGAACTGTTTTATAGAACATGTGATAAGTGTCAAAGAACAGGTGGAATAGGAAAGAGAAATGAAATGCCCTTGCATATTAATTTAGTAGTTGAAATTTTTGATGTTTGGGGAATTGATTTCATGGGTCCTTTTCCTGTGTCAAATAATTGTGATTATATTCTAGTAGCAGTTGATTATGTATCAAAATGGATAGAAGCAGTAGCAACCAAGACTAATGATAGAAAAACAGTAGTTAAGTTTGTAGAGGATTTATTTGCTAGATATGGAGTACCTAAGGCCATCATAAGTGACCAAGGAACTCATTTTACCAATAAGTTGTTGAATAATGTCCTTAGAAAGCATGGTGTAACTCACAAGTTAGCTACACCTTATCATCCACAAACATCCGGACAAGTAGAAGTAAGCAATAGGCAAATAAAAGCAGTATTAGAAAAAAAACTGTTAGACCTAATCATAAAGATTGGGAATCTAAACTCAAGGATGCTTTATGGGCATACCGAACTGCTTTTAAGACACCCATAGGAATGAGTCCATATAGAATGGTGTATGGCAAAGCTTGTCATTTACCCGTTGAAATTGAGCATAAAGCCTATTGGGCTGTTAAAGAATTAAATTTAGATTTGACATTGGCCGGAGAAGAAAGATTGTTTCAATTAAATGAGTTAGAAGAACATAGATTGAATTCGTATGAGAATGCAAAGACATACAAAGAAAAGACCAAAAAATATCATGACATAGGGTTAGCCAACAAAATGCTTCATCCAGGTATGAAAGTGTTACTGTTTAATTCAAGATTGAGGCTATTTCCCGGAAAGCTAAAATCCAAATGGTCTGGTCCCTTTAAAATTGTACGAATTTATCCTCATGGAGTTGTTGATATTCAAAATCCTAAAAATAATGAAGTTTTTAAAGTGAATGGACACCGACTCAAGCCATATTTAGAGCCGATGTCAGTTGAACGAACAATTGAGTTAATTCGTTTGGCTGATAATGAACCACCACGAGATTAGGCTTGCAGTTTGGTCGAGCCAAAGACGTTAAACAAAGGCGCTAAGTGGGAGGCAACCCACTATTTTGAATGTTATTTATTTATATAGTTAGTTTAAATGTGTTTATCTCCGTTAAATTTAATTTTTGGAAATTTAATTTTTAATTAAATATGCCAAAATCTAAGTTTGGGGGAGAAAAACATATTAGTGTTGTATTTTTATGTTACTAATAATTTTTAGTTTAGAATTTTTGTTTAGTTTTTACATACAGGAAAGATTCAAGACATAACGGAAGTTAACGGAAGGGCTAAACCGCAAACTGTTGAAAAGGAAGAAAGAAAAACAAGTGGAAGATTCTGCCCACCTTGCGGACGCAAGGTGTGAAGGACCTTGCGACCGCAAGGTCCCCAGTAAATGCGGACTTCGTGCATCGTACTGTCAGACATGGGGAATGAACGGGAATATGAAGCGCTTTGACTGCCGACCTTGCGGACGCAAGGTGTGGCAGACCTTGCGACCACAAGGTCCCTCTATATAAACTGTGCCGGGTTTCTCTTCATAAATCACACAGAACTTTCTCCCTTCTTCCAGCAAACAGCAGCAGCAGCCCCTTCCTCTCCAAATTGCGGCAGATCGACTCCAATTCTGGCACTAAGCTCAAGAATCTTCTCCCTCCTTCACTACTCTTCATCCTCTACCACTCTCCCATCCACCATTACACTCCATAAGGTTGAAGAAAGTTAGAAGAAGAAGAGGAAGAACTCCATTGCCGACGTCGATCAAGCTCCCTCTCAGGCTGCACACTCTCCATTCAGGCTGCAAACAAGTAACACTATCACCCTCTTTAATTTTATACGTAAATTATTTGCATGCTAGGGTGCTAGAAATTTTTAACGTAGAAATTTTTTTTGCATGCTCAGAATAAATTTTTAATTTTAAAATTTTAAAACACATTTTTATTTGTTAAACATTTAGTTTTTAAAATTTTATTTCAAACAAAATGTTCCGCAAATGTAGAAACACCGGTGCCTCGACCTTCGGCCCCGCTCAGGAGGAAGAGCAAAATTTTGACATCACCCGATTCGTGTCCTACGAGGCATCAGAGAGGTACACGTCCAAGCTCTCTAAGTCCTTGGTGCCCGAAAGGGGATTCAAGGCTGAAGACTTTGGCCTGCGTCCCAATCTGATAGCTCGTAGGTGGGGCTTTTGTTAGATTCCCTGGAAACGGTGCCAAAAACTTGATCGATGTTTTAATTAATCTTTTTCCTTGCAAGTGGATAAGACTATTATAGAATAGTATTGGAAGCAAGGGTCGAACCCACAGAGACAAGTGATCACGAACAGTGCAATTTATTGATAGCAAATTATTAATCTAAAGGGGGTTTTTATATTTAATTCTATTCTAAACTACTATTTATAGATGTTTAACTAATTAGACAGTAATAACAGATATGAAGATCTTATGGTGGGTGGCAATCTAGGATTCTGGGTTTCACTTGTATCTCCTTTATGTTCAATTCATAATAATATCATTCAATGTCTTGGGTTCGTTCACTAAAGATAGATATAGTCTGTTGAACAATTGGTTCAGCCTCCATCCCCGCAAAATTCACCCATTCTATATCCTAAGCACATGAACTGTCAATCTAGCTGTCACCTAGATTTATGATCTATCTGTCACCTAGCTCATGTATGAACCTGGTCCTAACTTATCACTCTCGTGCATCAATAGGTCCAATTTATTGTGTTGGTGAGCCAGTGTACGACATATGCACTTGGTCATGCAGTTATCCGCACCTCTAGGCCTTTATTATTTGCGATTACATTCATTTGTTCAAAGCAAAATAATATAGGGATTGATAAACAACACAATCAACAAGCATTGAATGAACATATATAAGAATTAAAACATAAGTTTGATACAAGTTACCTCCCACCTCCTAGATTATGAATGAATTAGTTCATCATAGACAATGAACAACACATGGAGATGATTGGATACATGATTTGATCTTCAATACTTGAAATTACAAAACCTAACTATGTTATACAATCTAAAAACTACCTAAAATCTATTAAAGAGAGCTTCCAGCCGTCCTCCTCTCTCTTGGCTCGACATCTGACTTCTATATATACTCGGGAGTTGTAATTCCATTGAATGACTGTGTGAAAATCCGAATAAGTCGCATTCTGACCACCTTGCGGTCGCAGGTACTTTGCCGCAAGGTCTCCAGTATGTCCGGCCTTGGAATTATTGACTTGAGCCTTTTGTGACCCGTACTGCCTACCTTGCGGTCGTAAGGTCTGAGGCACCTTGCGTCTGCAAGGTCTCCAGATTCTGCAACTTTCATTCTTTCTTCATTTTTCCATTTTGGCCCTTCTTGAAATTTGCGCTTAAAACCCTGGAGTTTCGCATATTTTCACTAATAACCCTGAAACTTACAAAACTCACCGAAAATATATATTAGTACCCAAAAGCCTCGTGAAATAACATAATTTAAGTCATAGAAGTATATAAAATCGACGTATAAAATACATCGATCAATAAGCCTCTGCAGAACTGGTATACTACGACCGGCCCGCTCTTGACAACCGCAGATCTGGTGGACCGCTTTGGATATACTATTCCCCTTCCTTCCCCTAGCTTTACGGATTGGTCATCAACCGATCCGCTCCCTGAAGTTGAGGATCTCAAACCCCAGGTCCTCAATAATGTAAATAACCCTGTACAGTTTGCTATTAATGATAATTTAAATGTCTTTGCTTATTCTTTAGTTTCACCTACATTAAAAGACGCATTAAATAATTATAATAATGAGTCATTTGATGAATTGGACCCAAAAGATAAAAATTATTTGCTTGAGCTTGTAATGTCAGTCGAGCACCAAGAAAAATCTTATTCATCAGCAGCAACTGAAGACTTGTCCACTATCAATCTGGGGCTGAACAATGAAATAAAAGAAATCAAAATCGGCAGCTACCTGCAAGGCTCTGAAAGGGTAGCACTTATTGATCTCCTCAAAGAGTTCGTGGACATATTTGCATGGTCCTATGAAGATATGCCCGGGCTAGACCCAGCCATAGTCGAACACCGGATCCCCATATATCCGGATGCTTGGCCAATCAAGCAAAAGCTCCGCCGGATTAAGCCGGAATGATCATTACAAGTGAAAGAAGAAATCATGAAGCAGCTGCATGTCAAATTTATTCGGATAGTAGAATACCCGATCTGGCTGTCCAACATAGTGACCTTTCCCAATGCAAGCCCAACGGGAAGGTCCGGATCTGCGTAGATTTCCGCGACCTCAATAAGGCATCGCCCAAAGATGAATTCCCTCTACCCAATATTGCTATTGTGGTAGACGCCGTCGTTGCTCATAAAATCAGATCTTTTGTTGACGGCATGCTGTGCTACAATCAGATTAAAATGGCAGCAGAAGACCAGTAGAAAACCTCATTCACTACTCCATGGGGAACCTACTGCTACAATGTCATGCCATTTGGGCTAAAAAATACCGGGGCTACTTATCAAAGGGCTGCCACCACCCTTTTCCACGACATTATTCATAAATAAATCGAGGTCTATGTTGATGACATGATCGTGCATTCCAACGACGCCAACGGTGCTCATAACAAAGACCTTCGAAAATTCTTCGAAAGGTTGAGGAAGCACCAAATGAAGCTTAACCCTACCAAATGCACATTTGGGGTTACCAAAGACAAAGTCCTGGGATTCATGGTAACCGAACGGGGCATCGAGATCGAGCCAGCAAAAATCAAAGCCATCATAGAAATTCCGCAGCCAAAAACTCCGACCGAAGTCAAAGGCTTCCTAGGCCGATTACAGTATATCAGCCGTTTCATTAGACAACTGACATCTATATGTGAGCCCCTCTTCAAACTCCTAAAGAAAAATACTGACCATGTCTGGGACGAAAAATGCCAGCTAGCCTTCGAAAAAAATAAAAACCTATCTTACCAATCCACCTGTGCTAGCTCCTTTCCATATACATAAACCGCTCCTCCTATATGTAACCATCACAGACACATCAGTAGGGGATATGCTCGCCCAAGAAAAAGAAAATTCCTACATCGAAAATACCATGTATTTTATAAGTAGGAAGCTGCAAGGAAGCGAGCTAAATTACTCAGCACTAGAGAAAAGCTGCACCGGCCTAGTTTGGGCAACGCAAAGGCTCAAGACCTATTTGCAAGAATGATCCATCAAGCTTATCTTCAGAATGGATCCTATAAAGTACATCTTCGGCAAGCCATCACTTTCTAACCGACTGGCTAAGTGGTCATTTCTTCTCAACGAGTTTGACATAGCTTATGTCACGCTCAAATCTGTCAAAGGCCGCGTAATTGCAGACCATTTAACCGATCTGCCCTTGAAAGCAGAAGATGCAGCTGAGCCTAGCTTCCCAGACGAAGGTGTCTTGGAAATTACTGCCCATGACACCAGCTGGCAAATGTTCTTTGATGGAGCCGCAAATAAAATGGGTTTTGGCATATGAATCTTACTAATCGACCCAGCCGATTCCCACACTCCATTGGCCGTAAGGTTGGAGTTCGAATGCTCGAATAATATAGTTGAATACGAAGCCTGTATTGCTGGCCTAGAAGAAGCTCTCCAAAAAGGAGCCAAAGACTTGGAATTCTATGGGGACTCCGCTCTGATTATAAATCAAGTCGAAGGGAAGTGGAAGACCCAGGATCCCCGGCTGCAACTCTATCATGCCAAGTTGACAACACTCGCCACTAAATTTGATTCTATCTCGTTCCACTATTTGCCGCGAGATAGAAATCAATTTTCTGATGCATTGGCCACTTTAGCATCATTAGTGCAAATTCCTGCATAAACCCAAGTCCAACCATTTGTAGTTGGGAAAAAGGTCACTCCGGCATACTGCTTCAAGATTAATGTAGCCCTTGAAACAGATCACGAACCTTGGTATTCTGATATTTTAAATCTGCTTCAGAAAAGAATCTATCCTCCCGGTCTGGACAAAAGAGGGAAAGTCTCCCTGCAGAGATGGGCATCGCAATTCGTGTTTAGCGGTGGCAGCCTATATAAAAGGCATTATCAAGGCCTAAATCTATTATGCGCCGATTAAGCAAAGGCCGAGCAAATCATGGACCGGCTTCATGGTGGTCATGCGGGCCCCACATGAATGGCCATATGCTATCCAAAAAAGTTATTCGGCAAGGGTACTATTGAAGCACGCTTGAAACCGACTGTATTCGGTGGGTGCGTCATTGCGACAAGTGACAACGTTTCGCAAATCTGCAGCACGTGCCCCCGCACATCTTATATAACTCCACAGCCCCGTGGCCCTTTTCAACTTGGGGAATTGACGTTATAGGCCAAATTCACCCGAAGGGATCCAATGGCCACGAGTACATTCCGGTAGCTGCCTATTATTTCACGAAGTGGGTGGAAGCCTCTTCCTACAAAATCCTAAATGCTCGAAAGGTGTCCGAATTCATCAGGACCAACATCATATATCGATACGGAGTGCCTTTCGAAATAATCTCCGACAACGGCACACATTTTGAAGGGGACGTGAATCGTCTGCTCGACGAATTCAAAATTCAAAGGCATAAATCCTCCCCCTACCGGCCGCAAGCCAACGGTGCCATTGAAGCAGCTAACAAAACGCTTGAAAATATTATCAGAAAAATGACTGACACAGGAAGAGACTGGCCAGAAAAATTGCCGCTAGCCCTCTGGGGCTATCGCACTTCAGTCCGCACACCTACTGGGGCTACTCCTTACTCTCTAGCATATGACATGGAGGCAGTGCTGCCCATAGAAGTTGAAATTTTGTCATTAAGAGTAATGATGGAATCCGGCATATCAAAAATCGATTGGGTCAAAGGGCGATACGAAGAACTAGCCCTAATCGATGAACGACGCTTGTTAGCCTTGGAGCATACCCGAGCATATCAGAGGCGCATAGCCCGAGCCTTTAACAAAAAAGTCAAAGGCTGCGACATCCAAGCCGGGGATCTCGTGCTTCGAGAAAAACCTCCTAGCTATGTTGATACTAGGGGAAAGTGGAAATCCCCTTGGATGGGACCGTATGTTGTCAAAGAAATCCGGTCAGGAGGTGCAGTACTCCTTACAAACCAAGAAGGAGAAGATCTTGTTCAGCCCTTCAACCTCGACAAGCTCAAAAGGTACTATGCTTGAGCTGATCTATATGGTAGTTGCTTCCCTCTCCAGCTCGCTAGGCTGAAAACCCGAAAGGGCGGCCTAGGCAAAAATTAGAGCATAAAAAAAAAGAGGGACAAAAAGGAGAAATAAGGGCTCGTTAGGTTGAAAACCCGAAAGGGCGGCCTAGGCAAAAATTAGAGCAAATTAAAAAAATGAATGAAAAATCAGGAGAAAAGAGGGGAGGGAATGCATTTTTTGAATCCTTAGCATCCTACCTCCAGTCTTCAGCATGCAGAGTCTTGACTGACAAAAGAAAAGAGAAAAACCACGACAAAAGCTCGCATTAAAATACTAAAATATAATATAAAGTCCTAAGGTGCAACTTAGGAATAACTGTTTGAGATATTTAAGTTATGCATTATTTGCCAGTACATATCTATTGTTTTGCTACTTCTACCCCCTAACTATCCTTCGTTTGCAGCATTATCCTCGAAGTGGTCCATCAGTGCCTGAGGTGTCCGCCCAGCCGAGACCATATACTCCTTCTGGGAGGCGCAGAAGAAGCTCCAGTCTCACCAGCGTGAGAACCACCGGAAGTGTCCTCCTCTTCCTCAACGTTAGCATCCCCATTTTCCTGAGCAGCCGTGTTACTCAGACTGGCGCCATCATTCCTAAAGGCAGTGCCCCATCCAGTTTGAGGGGGAGGGATAACCTCTTCTGGTTCCCAAGGATTATGCTGCCTGCTCTCATTGCTCATGTAATAACCCCAATCCCATATCGGGTAGATGTGGGACTTGTGTTTGATTTATATGGTAGTCATGCGCTACTACTGGGCACCAACATCATCCATGGACTTTTGGGTCGGCTTGTGGTGGGCCTGATGACCCAAGGTGCTGCATGCTTAGTGGGCCAGTGTGTGGGCTACACGTAGCGGACCGGGCTTTCGAGCTCGGGTCGTTACAAATGGTATCAGAGCGGGTCTCGGCCGGAAATGTGGGAGCAAAGTGCTGTACGGGCCAAAGTGCTACACCGCAGAAGGTGGGAGCCACCTCTTGATCCCCGTACGAGCCACCTCTTGATTCCTGCATCGCCCGGGGTATGATTTGGTATGATTTGGCCTTGACGAGGACGTCAAGGATTTGAGTGGGGGAGATTGTAATAACCCCAATCCCATATCGGGTAGATGTGGGACTTGTGTTTGATTTATATGGTAGTCATGCGCTACTACTGGGCACCAACATCATCCATGGACTTTTGGATCGGCTTGTGGTGGGCTTGATGACCCAAGGTGCTGCGTGCTCAGTGGGCCAGTGTGTGGGCTACACGTAGCGGACCGGGCTCTCGGGCTCGGGTCGTTACAGCTCAGTCGAGGGGGCGCGTTGCTAGGACCTACCGCAGTTGGACCAGGAGCCGTCCGGGCACCAAGGCCATGCACCCGCCTGAAATCCTCCTGTAGGGCTCGGGGAACAACTAGCCCCGAACTCTATATGTCCTCGCATATCTCCATCAGGCGAGCATCTATGCCGCTAGATATGTGACGGCCCAACAGTCGCCTCAATCCACGCGTGATTATGCGGGAAGGCGCTTCAGCAGCCACCATGATCCATGACAGATACTCATGGGAAAGTAACATGTAATCGAAGTAGAGATAGGCCACCTGCAGCCTATTGAAGTCCTGCTGCCACATATCCTGGATAATGGTGCCCAGGTCCCTACTATTATCCAGCTCAAAAGCCACAGGACGGCTCGAGTTGGGAATGAGCTGCTCCCTGCCAAATTGGCGCAAGATCCTGTATGCCCTATAAAAAGAGGTACGCTCAATACCCAACAAAACAACCTGGGTATATACCCCAGAATACAGAATAAAGCGCCGGATCTGCCAGTGGCTGATGACCCATATTATATCCATGGAGCCCCTACGCAAGAAACTCTCAGCCCAATCGGTCTCTGAAAAATTGGTCTGAGGATAATGACCGCGAGAGCCATAGAGCCCTGGATCATACCTTGCTCCCGGCGGCACAGGGCCCATCACCCAGAGGAAATGTTCTTCCAGCCACATGTGGATCAGAAGAGGGCTGCCGGAAGGGAATAGCTCATCGCCAGTTGCAAAGGCATCCATGCCCACCAAAGTCTCTGCCAAAATCACTGGAATAATGTTCACCCGGCGATCCCGAGCCTGCAAAGCTAGGTCCACGACCCGCACGCCGATATATCCGGGCTAGCCCACCAGCAGGTATCTCCCTACCAGGCAAAGAAAAAGGGTTGATAGCCGACGCCTCAAATAATCCAGGTTGTTCCCCCTGAACTCTGTGAAGGCTACAGGAAGGACGGTCAGATTAAAATTTATTCCATTGTAGAAGCCTGGAGTAGGAGAGCGAATGATGCCAAAGAGCTCCCTGATTGCCATGTATGGACGCCTCCGATGAGAGGGCACAACAATAAGACCAGAAGGTGCCATCCCCACCATAGCACAAAACTTTTCAAAAGTGGGGCACATCTCGTTCATGCCAAAATTGAAAAGGTGGTCCTGAGGTGACCAGAACCGGGAAGCTCCTCACAGCATATCCCAATTTTATAAAAATGGTCTGCCAAGACAGCAGGCACCTAAGCCCGTAAATGTGCTCAAACCAGTTGCGTTCACTTGACCGCAGGGAAAGGATCCAGAAATCCAGGGCATTTTCATAAATTTCTATCTCCAATGTTGTATGAACTGGTGTAGCCATTTTTGGGAGAAATGCAAAAGTTTATCTGATAAAAGAAGGCGAAGCTGAGCAGAAGAAAGACTGAAAGCTTAAGTGAGAAGGAAAATGAGCTGATGAAAAATAGACGCTCCTTCGTCCGCCATTTATACCAAAAAATTGAGAAACTGACGATTTCTGAGCACAATACGCGAACAATGCTGAACAGGAATTGCACAGGGGAAACCCCTGGCGCCGCGCCCATAACCCTTATGGGTGGCGCCAGGCTCTACCTCCTGTTCCATCAAAACTGGCTGGTATCTCGGTACTGGCTCCGACCATCACCGCTGCCTTGTGTCTGATTGCGGAGAAAAACGGAAGGGCTTCTATACAGATTTGCCTCCCATAACTTGAGGGCCCTGTCTGCCGCCAGCCCTATATACTTGTCCTCTTCCCCGAGCGCAGCTTGATCCGGCATCTGCATCATCATCATCTTCATCATCATCTCGGCGCCAGGTCTGTCGCACCGCATCGCTCCCTCGGCAGGAGAACTCGTCCACAAGCTTTTAATAAAGCTTGTTGATGCTGAAAAATCCCCGAAGCAACTTCTTGTAGGTGGACTCATTCACCTGAAAAGAAAAAGTGAGACAGAAAAAAAGAAGATATATTAGTCTCCAAAAAAAGAAATGAATGAAATAATGAAAAAATATATGCATAATGAAAAAAAAGAAATGCAAAAATGAAATGTGTCTACCGAGCGAGCCTACCCCGGGACCCTGCACTCCTTAGGAATGTCAGCATCAAGAAGAACTTCCTCTACCATCCTGCTGCCTCTATGATATATGAGGGTAGAGAAAGCATCATCAGGACCAGTGAACTCGAGATGCTCATCAAGAGATGGGATAAAAGACCTCGGCCTAGCAGAAGCATCTTAAGCTCGCCTAGCTGCCGCAGGAACATGAGGAGGAGGATGGAGCACAGTCCTCAAGAAGTGTTCATATGCAATATGCGGGAAATCACTCAGAGGCATAGGGAACTTTGCCAGATACTGATACCTATTTGGCAGAAAATCTGGCGCGATTACCCACATGGGAGGCATATGAGGTGCAACTGGGGGAGTCAAAAGAGGAGAATACTGGCGATTGACCCGCTCGCCCATGTACATCGAGTCAACCATAATAGATACCATCAGTATCTTGCAGCGGCTCATCTCCAGGGTGACAGCATAATGATCTATCAGGCCCTGCTAGGGGAGGAAGTCCACGGTGCCTGCGCTCGAACTAGCAATACGCTCCCGTACCCAATCAATGTTCGAGCAACTGTTGTCTCGCTCCGGCCTGACCATGTTCTCATCTACGAACTCAATCAAGTATGGTGGCTCGTGAAAGCGCTGCTTCAGACGGCCTGACGTGAAGTGAAAGAAAGAAAAAGCCCAGACCTGCAAAAAAAAAAAAAAATCATCAGCAAAAAGAAATGGTATGCAGCAAAAAAAATATATGCATGATGAAAAAAAAAATAAAGGCAGGGAAGGAAAAAATAATACCTCCTACGCCGGGGCTAACCCATTAAAGGTTGGTGAATCGTTGCGGCTGGTCCTATCCATCGAGGCATAAAGTCCGGCCAAGCCTGCCTGCCCCCAGCCGTAATCAATAATATGATCAAAATCCGCTAGACATGCTAAAACAGAAACCCTCAAACTGGTGGAGGATTTGGCAAAAAGTGACGTGCCAAGGAAAAAGAATAGGAAGGCTCTGGCAACCCGTACTTCGGCCACGGGATCATTCTCTGGAACCTGCCCGGCGTTGTCTAGAAGCCATTTCCGCACGCTGCCTATCAAGATCTCATCAACCGATTTATACTCAGGCTCGAAGCCCAGGAGGTCCTCCACCTCGTCATGGCGCTGACGGAGAGTGTAGTCAGGCACCAGAGTCTTCCCAATGCTGGTAGGAAGACCAGTGATAGCAGCGAAGTCGCAAGGGGTCATAGTCGCCTCCCCCCAACTAAAATGGAAAGTGTGGGTAGTATCCCACCAATAATTTCTCAGCACCTCATATATGGGGAGATAGCTGCGGAAGGAGCCAAAAGCCCGCAAAAAGGTGCTGAAGCCGGAGCCCTCAATCAAAACTTGTGCCGCCTCAGGCAGCAAAATATAAATGTTAGTCACGTTGTCACAGGTGGCCCGAATCCGCTTCAGGGGCGTCCGCAGCTGCAAAAAAAAAAGGCATATCAGAAAAAAAAGGGTAAGTTTACTATCCTTTTATTTTCTGCACACATTATTAAAAATAAGCATGTTGCATATTATAAATAAAATGTTTGCATAATAGTCTCCATATTGCATTTGCATTCAAAAATTTGAAAAAAATAAATTACATTTGCATTCAAAAATTTTGAAAAAAAAGAAAGAAAATGCATCTTTTTGGCATTTGAAAATATTTTGAGCATTTTAAAAAGAAAAAAGAAATTGATAATAATTTTTATTATTACATTTTAGCATTCAAAAATATTGGTTTGCATCTTCTAGCATCTCATATAAAAAATGCACCTTTTTCCATTCAAAAATATATGTTTGTATTTTCAGCAATAAAAAAATGTGATATGTATATCTTGCATTTTTGCATTTTCTTGCATGAAAAAAAAAATGCCCATGCATCATATCAGCAAGCATCCCATAAAATGTTCTATATTGCATTTTGCATAAATAAAATAATATATGCATGCATTAGCCATTTATCATTTGCACTTATTGCCTAAATAATTGCATTTTAGTATTCCCAATAAAAAATGTCGCAAATCATAAAAAGAAAATATTTCCGCGGCATTTATTATGTATATGCAGCATAAGCATCTCATAAAAATGAATTTTATCGCATAAAATATTCATGTCATGTTTTGCATGCATCCAAAATGTATCCGAAAATGTGCCCGAAAAAAATGCATCATATTCAAAAAGTCTATTTCATAAGCATGCATTATGTTAAAATATTTTTTCAGCACTAAAGCATGCATCATATAGCCAAATTGCATAACAAATCATGCATTGCAGGGTTAAATAGTGCCCACTAGTTAAATTATGCTTCGCAAAAATAAATTGCATAAAATTCACGAATAATCACCAAATTGCATCATTCTAGCATATATATTGCATGCATAAGCATTATAAGCAGGGTCAAAAATGCTCCAAAAGGTCAAAGTAGTGCAAAAATCTAGCAGATCTGAAAAAGTATCCAAATGGGTTTAGAAAAAAAGAAGCTTACAGCCAAATGTGGAAGATTGGACACGTGAGCGTTCCAATCGTGGTGAAGGTTATTCCAATCATCTTTGGAATAGCGGTATCTGACATAATTCCGGACCAAAGGAGGAAGTTCCTTCCTCTTCTTGCCTGGTTCTGGGTGCATTGGACCCTTCCCATTTCTAGATCGCGATGAAGAAGCCATCTGCTAGGGAAAATATGCAAATTGGCAGAAGAAAAAATGAGAGAAGGAGCAAAAATGGCAAATAAATGCAGAGCAGTGACAATGTCGTCGCAGAAAGCAGAAGAAAAATGAAGAAGAAAGAAGAGAAGCAGTGCTTCTGCTCTCCCTGCATCCCGTCCAATTATAGGTGGAAAAAGGATTTTTTTCCTTTTCCTCCTCCAAAGTTTGAAAGTTCTGCACTAGGGTCCTCAAAGTTCCAAAGCTGCAAAATGACCCCTAGAGCTTAATGGAAAGTTAACAAAGTTAACTTTGTTAACCAAAATTGGGGGTCATCCATCCAAAGGCAAAGTAAAGCCCATATTCCCCAACAGATCAATCGCAAAATGGGCAGAAAAGCCAGAAGAATCAGCAGCAAAGGTAAGATACTGCCAAAAAGAAGAAAGAAAAAATGCAAAAGCATGCAAAAAAAAAAAAAGGAAGCAAAAGAAAAAGCAAAAGTAAAGAGGAAAAAAAGCAAGCAAAAGAAAAAAAGAAAAAGAAAAGAAAATGCATGCAAGAAGAAAAAATGCAAGGGAAAATATACATATATGTGCATGCAGCAAAAAAAAAAAAAAAGAAAATTTCCAAATTTGGAAATTGCGAAGAAGAAATTTCGATAAGGCCGGAAATAGCAAAGAAAGAAGAATTTTCAAATTGGGAAATCGCGAAAAAAGAAGAAATTTCCAGCTAAGGCCGGAAATTGCAACAACAAAAAGAAGAAAATTTCCAGCTAAAGCCGGAAATGCAGCAGAAAAAGGGGGAAGATTTCCAGCAAAAGCCAGAAATGCAGCAAAGAAAAAAATCCCCAGCATAAGTCCACAAAAGCAGCAAAAGCAGAAAATGCGGCAGAAGTCGCAAAAGCAAAGCAAAGGTAAGAAAAGGTAAGTATTTTACCTTTTCCTTGCATTTTGTATCCATGTTTGGAAACTTTCCCTCAAGGGGCTGCAACCCCGGGTCAGATGGAAAGGCTTTGTTCTTCGACGAAGGCTGAGTTCCTAAGGAGGCGATACATTCCATGCATTTGTGTTTGTGTTTGGAAACTTTCGCTGAAGGGGCTGCAACCCCGGGTCAAAGGGAAAGGCTTTGTTCTCCGACGAAGGTTGAGTTCCTGAGGAGGCGATGCATTCCATGCATTTGTATTTGTGTTTGGAAACTTTCCCTGAAGGGGCTGCTGTGGGTTCCCGGGACGTACGCCGGCGCCCCGCGCGCCCTTGGATAGGGGTGCACGTACGTGCGGATGCGGGACACCACTGCACTCGTTCCACCCTCCCTTGTTTAGGGGAAGACGAAATCAAAAGAGCGAGAAGAGTGCTGTCTATAATAGCGCGTTGGAATGCGCCTCGGTTGCCTTTAGTTGATTTTTGATCCAATATGGGAACTTTGGGTTTCCCGCATCAAGTTATCCCCTTTTTAGGGGATACCAGGATATGGGAATGCATCACCCTTTCATTTCCATTTTCCATTTTTTAGGGGAAAACAGAAAAGTGCAAAAAAGGATGTTGCGACGCCCCCAATATGAATTTTATTAAAAATAGCCTTATGGCCCGTTTCGGATCACTATGGGAGCTTTGGGTTTCTCGCATCAAGTTATCCCTTGTTTAGGGGATACCAGGATATGTGAATGCATCACCCTTCCATTCCAATTCTCCCATTTTTAGAGGAAAACGGAAAAGTGCAAAGAAGGAGTGTTGCGATGCCGCACTAGATCCAAAAAGTTTTAGAGTCGCCATCTTTATTTTAAGGCAAAAAATAAAGCAAAACCAGTAAAAAGAAAACCAGAGATAAAAAGCGGGTTCGGAGGCTAAGTTACGAGTTAGGAAGGTGCTAGGCACCCAACTCGCCCTTTCGGTCTCAAAATAGTTTTTGGCTAAAGTATGCTTATTGTTATATTAATTTAGCAAATAAATAAAGCATTAAAAGATAGGAAAATAAAACAAATACATCCATGGCTACATTATTTACGGACTTGCAGCCATTTCCTTACAATAATTACAAATGTATTTAAAAATATTTGGCCATTATAACGACTCTTTTACATAATATTTCCTAATCTAATCCGAGCAGCACAACGACTTATATTGACTATATTGGGCCGGATTTTAAATAACAACTTTTATAAATAATAAATAAATAAATATATAAGTAAATAAATAAAACGCCCTTAAAGGCTATTACCTTTTAGAGCGGGGTGTGCGCGCTCTGTCCTTCTCGGGAGAGGGAGACTTTTATTGCTGTTGCTGATATGATTCGGGCAGAGTGACAGCTTATATATGGTAGTTTTGGCTTACTCACTCGGGCAGAATGACGGCTTAATTTTGGTGGTTTTGGCCTATTTGGTTGGGCGGAATAACAGCTTATTTTGGGTGATTTCAGCCTATTTACTCGGGCAGAGTAACGGCTTACTTTATGGTTTTTGGGCCGGGGAAACAAGGTGGATACCTAACTAAAGGGCTAGGGATCACTTTAACCGGTTGAATTTGTGTTTGGAGGAAGTTTGGCAGGGTTTTGAGGCTTTATGAGAGGAGGGGATCACACTGCGTTAAAATTATGCAGAGTTTTCCTGGGCTTCAAGCCTTCGTCGATAATTCTTCTTCTCAAAGCGTAGCTGGGGACCTCTATTTATAGTTGGATTTGTGCTTCATCGGCTTGTACCACGCGCTTGCCATTTTGTACAATGTGTTAACGAAGTGGGCACTATTCAGGAACTTGGCGCGGCCAAACAACTAGTTGGGCGCGGCGCCAAGGCCACGTGGCGCGACGCCAAGCTACTATTCCAGCTTCAATTTTCGACACTTTCCCCCCTGCAGTTCACTATTTATGCATCCTACTTTTCCTTTTGCATTTTCAACCCTGTAACTTGACATTTTGTTAAGTTTAAACAGTTCTTGATATCACATACTAGAGTTATATATCAGGGGTACGAAATTGGGGTGTCTATAGAGCCCCTCAACGATGGAGTCTACGGGTAACCCAAGGCTTACTGAGTAGACGAACATCGTTAATAAACAATAGACTCTCCAATTTCGTTCAATTATAAAACGGGGAAGAGATGCAACAGGTAGCAGTTATAATGCAACATTTTATAATGCAAACCAAACCTCACATATCCTAGACATATTTAGTCGGTTATAGCAAGTTATCGTAGTTTTTAAGTAGATATGAATTTGAAGTGCTCTGATGGTCGGACCTACTAGTGTCGGCTGCCTACGTATCCCTTAATAAAGGAAATCAGACCAGATGTAGTTCAGGCCAAAACCTAAACTATCATTCGTGCAACGGTCGCGCCTACCGAAATAGGCTGCCTACGTATCCTTATACAAGGAATCAGACCGAGACGTAGTTCACTCAGCCGGGGATCAAATGCTGCGGTGCAAGTGTTGCGGTGCAAGTGTGGCAATACTAAATGAGCAAGTGCGGCAAAGCTTTATCAAATGAGTGCTGCAAGGGTAAATATAACGTGCTGCGATGGTCGCGTCTACCGAGATAGACTGCCTACGTATCCTTAGCCAAGGAATCAGACCAATCGTAGTTCGCCATGTGGCTGTGCGGCATGAATTGTCTCCTCAGGAACTCAGCCTTCGTCGGAGGACAAGACCTTTCCTTATGAATCCGGGGTTGCATGCCCCTTAAAAGAAAGTTTTCCAACACAGCGAGAAATGCATGAAATGCATTGCCTCCTCAGGAACTCAGCCTTCACCGGAGAACAAGACCTTTCCCCCTGAATCCGGGGCTGCGTGCCCCTTAAAGGAAAGTTTCCAAACATCATACAAATGCACTGCAAAAAAGCAAAATACCTTCCTTTTCTTACCCTTGCCGTGCCCATACATCAAATTGCTGCTGCTGTTGCTTTGCTGCTTCTTGCTGCTTTACGCTGTTCTTTGCTGCACTTTGCTGGGGATTTTTCTTTTGTCACCGTTCCAGCCTTTGCTGGAAAATTGTTTTCCCTGTTCCGCTATATTTTCGGCTTTAGCTGGAAAATCTTTCTTGATGCTGCTGCATTTTTCTTTACTGCTCCTTCTAACCTCGGGTAGAAACTTCCTTTTTCTTGCTGCCGCATCTCTTGGTTACAGCTAAAATCATTCTTCTTCTTTTTTTCACTGCTGTTTTTTTTTCTTTTCGCTCCATTTTTTAGTTTCAGTCGAAAGTTTCTTCTTCTATCACCACATTTCCTTTTGTTGCATGCACTTATAAATTACTCCTTTTCTTTTCTTGTACATGCATTTTCCCCTCTCCCGATTTTTCTTTTCTTTTTTCTCTTTTTTTTTCTCTTTTTTTATTCTGCATGCTCGCCACTTCTTTTTATTTGCATGCTTATTATCTGTTTATTATTTTTTTTATTCTCTTTTTTTTATTCTAACTGGATATACTTCATATCCGCTAGATTTTGGCACTGTTTGGCACTTTTGAAGCATTCCTGACTTTATTAATAATGCATGCTTATGCATGTCTTATCCATTCCTAAATGATGCAATTAAGTAATGATGCATGAAATTTATGCAATTTATTCTTACGATGCATGATTGTGCTAGTGGTCACTATTTGACCCTACTATGCATGATTTATACTACAAATGCAAATGGGGCTATATGATGCATGTTCTAAGCTAAAACATATTTTTGCATGCTATGTGTTCACGGAACAGAGTTTTCGGAATACAATTCAATTTTTTTCTAAACACATTTTCGGGCATATTTTCGGATAAATATGAGACAAAACAAGTATATTTTATACCCTAAAATTTATTCTTCATGCATGCTTATGATGCAGGGACATAGTAAATGCCATAGGGATATTTATTTTCATGATTGATGGCACTTTATTTTCTTTTTAGCGCACCCCTAATGCAGCTTATTGGATAATAAATGCAAATGCTGGATGCATGTACTTACTTTATTTGATGCAAGTGTGATGCCTAAAAATTATAAGATGCTTATTAACATGATGCATGTGCATTCTTCATTCTATCATGCATGCAATAATGCAGAATGTAGTACATATATATTTTTTTAAAATGCAAAATACACTTTTATGATGCATAGGATGCAAAAATGCCTATTTAGATGCAAAACAATACATAAAAATGTTTGTTTTTTTTTTGAAAACCTGTACAAACATTTACAATACAATATAATTTTATATGATGCAAAATAAATAAAAAAACATACAGACTCAAGACGCACGCACAAAGCAAAGCTATACCGATATCTAATAGGTAATGACACGCTGTATCTCCAAAACAGATTTTAAAGGAATATACCTTCGGGCTCGAACAGACTTTTTTTAAAATTTTTTTTTTATAATGTGCGGGGAGAGGAAAAGACAGTCACCCCCTCCTGTTCTCGGCCATATAATTGTTGCAGGGCTACACTTGGCATAAGGCTATTCTCATAGTCTCTGCTTTTTCGCAATCAGACAGGGCAGCAGTGAATGGTTGGAACCCAAGTTGTCTGGCTGTTTCAGGACAACGACAGTGCGGATAATGAATAGGACAAGGACACTTCTGGTGCTTCTCATTCTGATGAGACTGAGTCTTTTCTATGTCTCGCAGAATAAGTATATGGGCCCGGCCGGGCGGATGCCGCAGGCACTGATGGACTGCTCCGGGGCTTAAGCTGCAAATGAAGGATAGTTTTGGGGGAAACAAAGGGGGTAGAGGCAATAAATAGATATGTACAGGCAATTAATGTATAACCTAAATTTCTTTAGCAATTATTCCTAAGTTGCACCTTAGGACCTGAAAATTTTATATTTTAGTGTTTTATTGTGAGCTTTCTGTCGTGGTTTTTCTTTTTCTTCTATCAGTCAAGCCCCCTTGCATGCTGAAGACTGGAGGTAGGATGCCGAGGTTTCAAAGAGTGCTTTCCCTCCCCTTTTTCTCCTGATATATATTTTTTATTTGGCTCTAACTTTTGCCTGGGCTGCCCTTTCGGGTTTTCAACCTAGCGAGACCTTATTTCTCCTTTTATATATATATATATTTTATTTTGCTCTGATTTTGCCTAGGCCGCCCTTTCGGGTTTTCAGCCTAGCGAGCCCTTATTTCTCCTTTTTATTTCATTTTTTTATGCTCTAACTTTTGTCTAGGCCGCCCTTTCGGGTTTTCAGCCTAGCGAGCTGGAGAGAGAAGCACTTGCTAGATAGGATGTCTCAAGCATAATACCTTTTAAGCTCGTTGAGATTGGAGGGTTGAACAAGGTAGGTCTTCTCTTTCCTGGCTTGTAAGGAGTACGACATCTCCTGACCGGATCTTTTTGAAAATATACTGCACATCGTGGAAAAGAGTGGTAGCATTCTTTTGATAAGTAGCCCCAGCATTTTTTTTAGCCCAGACGGCATGACATGATAGCAGTAGGTCTCCCAAAGGGGTGGTGAATGAGGTCTTTTCTTGGTCCTCTACTGCCATTTTGATTTGATTATAGCCCAGCATGCCGTCGACGAAGGATCTGACTTTGTGAGCAGCAACGGCGTATACCACAATATCAATATTGGGTAGAGGGAAATTATCTTTGGGCGACGCCTTGTTGAGGTCGCGGAGGTCTACATAGATTCGGACCCTCCCGTTGGGCTTGGGAATAGTCGCTATATTGGACAGCCAGATCGGGTATTTTATTACCCGAATGAAATTGACGTGTAGCTGCTTCATGATTTTTTTTTAAACTTGTAGTGACTATTCCGGCTTAATCCGGCGGAGCTTTTGCTTGATCTGCCGAGCATCTGGACATATGGGGATCCGGTGTTCGACTATGGCTGGATCTAGCCCCGACACATCTTTATAGGACCAGGCAAATATGTCCATGAACTCTTTGAGGATATCCATGAGTGTTACCTTTTCAGAACCTTGCAGGTAGCTGCCGATTTTGATTTCTTTGATTTCATTGTCCACCCCCAGATTGATAGTGGATAAGTCTTCAGTTGTTGTTGATGAATGATGTTGTTCCTGGTGCTCTACTGACTTTACAAGCTCAAGCAAATAACTTTTTTTTTATCTTTTGGGTCCTTTTCATTAAATGACTCATCATTATAATTATTTAATGTGTCTTTTAATGTAGGTGCAACTAAGAAATAAGTAAAGACATTTAGATTAATATTAAAAGCAAACCGTACAGGGTTTATTACATTATTGAGGACCTGGGGTTTGAGATCCTCAACTTTAGGGTGCGGATCGGTAGATGACCAATCCGTAAGGCTAGGGAAAGGAATAGGGATAATATATTCGAAGTGGTCCACCAGATCTGCGGGCGTCAAAAGTGGGCCGGTCGTAGTATACTAGTTCTGCAGAGGCTTATTAGAAATAGACTCAAACTCAGCAAGGAGCTTTCCATAATTAGTGCCCCTGTCTATCATGCCCAGGAAGCTGTCGCTTGGTCCTTGTCAGAGTGATCACCTCTTTTTAGGTTTGGTTGGTAGGCTCGGCCAGATCGGGTAAGGTGGGTAACATCTTCACCGACCCAAGTGGCTTTTTCAATATTACTAGTATTTTGGCTACCCAGGATAGTGTCCCAAGAGAGCATATTGCAGCTAGGCTCTTTTATGGATGGGGATGGAAAGAAAGGAACAAGGATATATGGTAATGGGTGTTTATTTGTTTCGAACTCGGGCACACAAAAATTTTCATCAGCCTCAATCATGTTGATTTAAGGTAGAGGGTTATTGACTATATTTGGAGTGGGAGGAGGCTTTTCAATAACCTTATCATTTATAATTTTTCATAGGCTTTAACACTTCTTGTGCCATTAGCCCTTGCAGGATCACAGACTGGGAGGCTTGCAGTTCATCATAATGTCGGTTCTGATTTCTGAAATTTCTGTTCGGGCCATTATTCCCTCAGACTGTGTTGACAGACCTGTCCGCTCCATAAGACCATGGAACAGTGCCATAACTTTGGGTAGGAAAGGTGGTTGATGCATTCCCTACCATATTGACGGCTGGTGCGGCTGCGGCTGCGGCTGTCTTCCCTTTAGAGTAACGGAAAGAGCTAGGATGCGTATTGACTTGTAATTGCCCCGTCCGTATATCTTCATCAATACGGTCCCTTACCTCCACTATTTCTTTAAAATTGGTGTAGGGGAGATACCGTGAGACGACCCAACCCGGACCCCAATGCGAGATCCTGAGTCGCGCCGTCCAAATAGACAAGATACACAAGCATGCACAAGTAGGACTATAAAATTCATGTGGCGCAACATCGCATACAAATAACAACTCGGCTACACTTGGCCGGAAAAACAACTTAAAATAAACAAGTCATCGGCGACGTTACAGCCGGAACCCAACAACTACTCCTACAATATTAACACATGCTTATAATAACCTCAACGGCCACAACATGCCGGAGACAACAACAACAATAATAATTAAACGAGCTTTAGCGGAAGAAACTGTAGCGAACCAATAACATATAAACAGACTCGACATATAAGTCGGCATACAAAAGATTACCAGTGTTAAACCATTAAGTTTACTACAACAACAAAATACCCAAGACAAGTCTACATGACTTGCTTCCCAACGTCCTTTCCAAAATAAAAGACTAATCATCGAAAGTTCAAAAGAGCAACCTTGAGCTCACAAACGATCAAGCGTGAATAAAGCGAGTCTATCTCGGACCGTCACCTTGGCTCGGATCTAAGGAAACAAAACAAACAAATAGGGTAAGTCGAAAGACTTAGTAAGTTACTACAATGCATGTTCATGTTATAGCATGACATTTATCTCAATTATGGTACATAATCATCATATAGCACTTAACACATTATTCACGTAAGTGCGGGAAAATAAATCATACAAGTAGGATATGATATAGTCACGGCCGCTTCGTAGCTCCTGCAATAAACTTTATTATACTTTATCGTGCAACATCGATGCTCGGTGATTACATCGACTTTTATCGAGAACCTACTCGATCTAGATAGCAAGCCAATGCGGCACGTATTGATACGGCAAAGGGGCTACTTCCCCATTGCGGCCAACAATGGAGGTGTGTGTGAGGTCCCAGGTGCGGCGATCCATAGCGAGCACGAATCCCATAATTCGTGAAGGCGATGCATCGTCCCACCCTGACTTAATAAACAAACCAAATAATGCCAGCTGGACTCAATGTGATGCACAAGTAGATATTTACTTGACTTAAACCAATTAAGGATCGAATTCGACAAGAGCGAACTCGACCAACCAAGTAGGGTATTCATCTCTACCATAAAAACATGTCAAGGCAATTAATTGCTCAAAACCAATCTTTCATAACAACTTGTTGTAAACAATTAAACCAAGCTCATATTTGAGTAAACCAATTCAAACGGTGTCCAAACTTCGTAGGGATTGAAACTAGAGTTCAACATGTTCAAATCTTCCCTAGAGTCGACTCCGTTGAGTCTTTTCTCTAAATTCCCAATTTTGGAGAAATTGAAGCTATGTGCTTCATAACCCAACCTAGGTCATTTCTAGGTTCAACAAGGTTGTAAATTCACCAAGGCATTGCAATGTGATTCATGTTCATCATAGAGTCCAATATTGAGGATATAACACATAACAATTTCACAACATCTCATATAGGCTCAATTTAGGCATCCTCATATAACAACACTTCCATCAACAAATACAATACATGTTTCTAACATGTTCAAAACCATAAATAAGCAAGATGCAAGAGTTTTATAAACTTTCATAGGCAAGAAATCAACCTATACATGCTCCTAGCAAGTTCATATCTTTAAAATACAAGAAGAGAGCATAGGAAGCATATATGTGTCCTCATTGACCTCAATCACCATAGGCTTTGTTTCCTTAGGGTCAATGAGAACTAAAGAGAAGAAGAAGAAGAAGAGAGTAACTTACTTGTTCTACACCAAAGAAAGCAAATGAGAAAATCGTTCGGATGGAAATGCTCTACTCTTTGAGCTCTACACCTTTGATGAAGGAGTCTTGAGCAAATGGAGAATGGATGAGGGAAGACCAAGGGGAAACCTTCAAGAAGCCATGGAAGAACTCTCAAGACTCTCTCTCACGTTTTTGGAAATGCTCTCAGCAAATGAGAAGTCAAATGGCTGATTTGTGGCTTATAAGAGGTGAAATGTTGAGTGGGACATGTGTCAAGCCAATGTGGTCTCTTTCTAATCTGATTTTGTGGCTTAATGACTCACTAAAGCACTCTTAATCCACTCTAAAAACAAGTTAGATATGTTAGGACACAAGTGAGGAGGGTTAGGGAGGTTTAAGAAAGGTTTAGATAGGGGGTTAGGGTGTAGAAATCGTTCAACTTCAAAACAGGGAAAAAAATCCCGTAATGTGTACTGATGTTGAGGCGGGCGCCTCAACTCTTCCTAGGCGGGCGCCTCAACCTCTGAGTCTGTCTCCAAATTCAGATCATTGTGTAATTGCTCCCAGTACTTGAGGCGGGCGCCTCACAAGGTGCCAGGCGGGCGCCTGGGCCTCTGAACCTCTAAAACTTGGTCTAAACTTGTCCTAAATGGTCCCAAACTTATGGGCAACCATTCTAGGGTCTAACCCAACTCAAAGCAAGTCGTAAACGCACCCGAACAACAACCGGAACAAGGTAGGACAAGGCTTGAATCACGCGACGAATGATTAACGAATCGAACTACAATCAAACACCAATCAAACTAGGATAACTTGGACATGAAAGAGGTTTGTTTCAACATGGTTAAGACCTGAATACAAAGCCAAGAACTCAACGAACACTTCGCACGACGAAATAGAGGCAATACGAGCAACGAGAGGAATCGCTAAGGCCAAAATCAAAGCGATCAAACCGGCGATTCAACAAACAAGCGTACATGATTCTAAACATGTTAAGAACTTCAAGAATGACTTATGAATGGTTCTAAAACATATCTATACTAAGTAAACATGCTCACAATCAATCAAGAAGTATGAAGACAAGCATACAATGCACATGCAAGAATACGGGGCGCTACACTCTCCCCTCCTTTAGGAATTTAGTCCCTAAATTCTTACCAAGTTCATCAAACAAGTGTGGATGCTTCTCGCGCATCTCCGCTTCTATTTCCCAAGTCGCTTCCTCAATGTTGTGGTTTCTCCAAAGAACTTTGACTAAGGGAATTCTCTTGGTTCGTAGCACTTGCTCTTTGGTATCCAAAATCTTCACGGGCTTTTCAACGTAAGACATATCCGGCTCAAACGTTATCTCCTCATACTCAAGTACATGGGACTCATCTTTCAAATACTTTCGCAACATGGAAACATGGAATACATTATGAGTCTCCGAAAGTGAAGGTGGCAATGCAATACGATACGCTAAGGACCCAACTCTCTCAAGAACCTCGAATGGGCCAATGTACCTCGGTGTAAGCTTCCCTTTCTTGCCGAATCTCTTCGTACCTCTCCTCGGTGTCACCTTCAAGAACACGTAGTCTCCCACTTGGAACTCAAGATCTCGTCTTCGATTGTCCGCGTAACTCTTTTGTCGACTTTGAGCGGTGCGCAATCGATCTCTAATCAACTTCACGCTCTCAACCGCCATTGCACTAACTTCGGAACCCCAAAGTTTCGCCTCTCCAACTTCATCCCAACAAATTGGTGATCTACACTTACGCCCATACAAAGCTTCATACGGCGCCATCTTGATACTCGACTGGTAGCTGTTATTATACGCAAACTCGGCTAAAGGTAAGTGAGAATCCCAGCTTCCCTTGAAATCCACGGCACAAGCTCGCAGCATATCCTCCAAAATCTGAATCAATCGCTCGGACTGACCATCCGTTTGTGGATGAAAAGCTGTACTGAAGTTTAACCTGGTCCCCAAAGCTTCCTGCAACGACTTCCAAAATCTAGATGTGAACCTCGGATCTCTATCCGACACAATACTCACAGGTACGCCATGAAGTCTCACGATCTCCTGAATATACAAAGCTGCCAACTGAGTCAACGAATAAGTGATCGCGATCGAATAAAGTGTGCGCGACTTAGTCAATCTGTCGACTATAACCCAAGCGCATTAAATCCTCTCGCGTCTTGCGGTAACCTGTCACAAAATCCATAGTAATGAACTCCCATTTCCATTCAGGAATCTCAAGTGGTTGTAGAAATCCCGCAGGCCTCTGATGCTCAGCCTTAACCTGCTGACAAGTCAAAGACTTTGACACATACTCCGCAATTTCTCTCTTCATGCCTTTCCACCAAAATTGTCTTTTCAAGTCCAAATACATTTTCGTGCTCCCCGGGTGAATGGTATACTTCGCTTTATGAGCCTCATCAAGAACCAACCTCTTCAATTCAGTATTAGAAGGAACACAAATTCTACCTCGAAATGTTAAAGTACCCTCACTATTAATCACGAAATCAGGCGATACATTCTCAACCAACCCATCCAAAATTTTCTTCAACTCCGGATCCTCCCCTTGCGCTTCTCTAATTTTCCCAAGTAAAACTGGCGTAGCATGAACATTTGCGAAAATCACACCTCTATCATAAACACTAGGACCCCAATCCCGCAAATCCTCCAACATCTTCCATTCTCTCACCATCATACAAGACATGTGAACTTTTCTACTCAAGGCATCCGCTACTACATTTGCCTTCCCCGGATGATATAAAATAGTGCAATCGTGGTCTTTTAATTTCTCCATCCATCTTCTTTGCCTCATGTTCAACTCTTTTTGAGAAAACAGATATTTCAAACTTTTATGATCGGTGAAAATCTCAAACTTAGCCCCATACAAGTAGTGTTTCCATTTATGCAACGCGAAAATAATCGCAGCCAACTCCAAATCGTGTGTCGGGTAATTCTGCTCATGAATAGACAACTTCCTCGACGCATAGGCGATCACTCTTCCATTTTGCATCAAAACACAACCCAAACCTTCCTTAGAAGCATCGCTATAGATCACAAAATTATCTCCTCCACTAGGTAAAGCCAAAATAGGTGCCGATGTCAACCGCTTCTTAAGCTCTTGGAAACTAGCTTCACATTTCTCGCTCCAAACAAATGGCACATTCTTTTGTGTCAATCTAGTCATAGGAGTCACAATCCGAGAAAAACCCTCAATAAATCTCCGGTAATAACCCGCTAAACCCAAGAAACTCCGAACCTCGGTAACTGAACTAGGTCTCTTCCAATTCATCACCGCTTCAATCTTAGAAGGATCAACGGCTATCCCGGCGCTAGAAACTATATGCCCCAAGAAAGATACTTCCTCAAGCCAAAAGGCACATTTGCTAAACTTCGCATAAAGCTGTTTCTCCCGAAGAATAGATAAGACAACCCTCAAGTGTTTCTCATGCTCCTCCCGAGATTTCGAGTACACTAGGATATCATCAATAAAGACTACCACGAAACAATCAAGATAACTGTGAAAGACACGGTTCATTAAGTCCATAAACACCGCTGGTGCATTTGTCAACCCAAACGGCATCACTACAAATTCAAAATGCCCATATCTAGTGCGAAAAGCCGTCTTCGGAATGTCTTCCTCTCTAACCTTCAATTGGTAGTAACCCCATCTCAAATCAAGCTTAGAGTAGACAATAGACCCTTGCAATTGGTCAAAGAGATCATCAATGTGGGGTAGAGGATACTTATTCTTAATGGTCACCTTATTCAATTCTCGGTAGTCTATGCATAACCGCAAACTCCCATCTTTCTTCACAAACAAGACCGGTGCGCCCCAAGGCGACACACTCGGTTTAACAAAGCCAATCTCTAGGAGTTCTTGCAACTGAGTTTTCAACTCCCTAAGCTCATGGCGCCATCCTATACGGTGCCTTAGAAATCGGTGAAGTCCCGGAATAAGCTCGATACAAAATTCTAGTTCTCTATCGGGTGGCATAGCATGGTCGGTAGAAAACACATCGGGAAATTCACATACTACCGGAACCTCTTCTAAGTTCGGCGAAGACTTCTTCTTATCAACTACGCATGCAAGATAACCCGTACACCCTTGAGACAGTAATTTTCTAGCCCTTAGAGCAGAAATAAAATGCAAATCACTCGATGCATGATCACCCACAAAAGTAAACTTCAGAGGCACACCGGCATATAAAAAGTAACCCGCTTTCTATGGCAGTCAACTATAGCATGATAAGCACATAACCAGTCCATGCCAAGAATCACATCAAAATCACGTATAGGTAGAACTACCAAGTCCGCATGCAAAGTGTGGTCACCCACCAAAACATCACAAGATTTAAACACTTGGATGCGAGCATATAATTCCCGGCGGGGTAGACACTTCAAGCAAATATGGCAAAGGTTGAGGCAATACGCATAGATTCTCAATAAAGTGCGAAGCAACATAAGAATGCGAAGACCCTGGATCTATGAGAACTCGAGCCTTATGATCGAATATAGAAAGAGTACCTCCTATCACGGCCGTAGACCCCTGAACCTCGCGCTGATCAAGCGCAAATACACGGCCCTGAACCTTTGGTTTACCATCCCCATCTCTCTTAGCTCCAGACTGCTGTCCAACGCTACCCGGCTGACTAGCCTTAAACTTCGGACAATCTTTCTTCATGTGAGTTCCATCTCCGCAATAGAAACACTTCCCATTTTTCCCCCAGCATCTATCAGCTGTGTGCCCAGACCTCTGGCAGAACGAACAAATCATAGCCTCACTACGCGATCCTTGTTGCCCCTGAGATGAAGTAGTATTGTTACCTTGCTTCCCTGACTGTGGCCTACCTTGGCCTCCACTTTGCCTATCCCGGTTTCCTTGATATCCCCTTCTATTACCAGAATTACTTCCCTGATTATTGGTCTGAGTAGACTGCCGTGCATTACTAGAATTATTCTTGACCCGGTGTTCCTCAATGTCTTGCTCCACTTCATACGCTCGATCAACTGCACTCCGGTAATCGATGAGCTTAAGCGCTAGAATTTGTTTCCTAAACTCAGTCCTTAATCCTTTAACAAACTTGTGTGTTCTCCGAGCCTCCGTAGGAATCAGATACGTACAATAGCGGCTCAATTCTGTGAATTTCGCGGAATACTCCGCCACGGTCATGCTACCTTGCTCAAGATCATAGAACTCCTTCTCCCTTTGGTTGCGAACCACATCCGGTACATATTCATTCTTAAATTCTCTTTGGAAATTGGCCCAAGTAATGGGAACTTGTTGCATCTCCCAACTCTCTTTCAACACAGTCCACCAATGTTCGGCGGCTCCCTTAAACTTGAACGTTGCTAGCATAACTCTTTCTTCGTCGGTACACCCCAACATGGACAATACTTTGATCATTTCCTCCATCCATAACTTGGCCTCTCTCGGTTTCGGTTCCCCAAGAAACGAACTAGGCTTTAACTTAAGAAATCTCTCTAGGAGAGTAGTGTCGGTCCTTGGTCTCGGTGGTGGAGGTGGTGGTGGTGCTGCTCCTCCTGCCTGACCTCCCTGGCCTGCCCCAGCCAGAAAAGCCATTAATCTGCGATGTAATTCAGCCATATCCGGTCCCACCGGATTCTCTGGCGGCGGTACCTCTACTTCAGGTTCAACCGGAACTCTCCTGGGTCTACCTCTCCTGGGATTATCCATCGGACTCCTACAAGAATTCACTCGACGTTAAAATCAACACACAAATAACCAACCCAACTAGGCCATGGAACCTATCCTGGCCGACAGCTAACCTATAGCTCTGATACCAACTGAGACGACCCAACCCGGACCCCAATGCGAGATCCCGAGTCGCGCCGTCCAAATAGACAAGATACACAAGCATGCACAAGTAGGATTATAAAATTCATGTGGCGCAACATCGCATACGAATAACAACTCGGCTACACTTGGCCGGAAAAACAACTTAAAATAAACAAGTCATCGGCGACAGTAGGAACCCAACAACTACTCCTACAATATTAACACATGCTTATAATAACCTCAACGGCCACAACATGCCGGAGACAACAACAACAATAATAATTAAACGAGCTTTAGCGGAAGAAACTGTAGCGAACCAATAACATATAAACAGGCTCGACATATAAGTCGGCATACAAAAGATTACCAGTGTTAAACCATTAAGTTTACTACAACAACAAAATACCCAAGACAAGTCTACATGACTTGCTTCCCAACGTCCTTTCCAAAATAAAAGACTAATCATCGAAAGTCCAAAAGAGCAACCTTAAGCTCACAAACGATCAAGCGTGAATAAAGCGAGTCTATCTCGGACCGTCACCTCGGCTCGGATCTAAGGAAACAAAACAAACAAATAGGGTAAGTCGAAAGACTTAGTAAGTTACTACAATGCATGTTCATGTTATAGCATGACATTTATCTCAATTATGGTACATGATCATCATATAGCACTTAACACATTATTCACGTAAGTGCGGGAAAATAAATCATACAAGTAGGATATGATATAGTCACGGCCGCTTCGTAGCTCCTGCAATAAACTTTATTATACTTTATCGTGCAACATCGATGCTCGGTGATTACATCGACTTTTATCGAGAACCTACTCGATCTAGATAGCAAGCCAATGCGGCACGTATTGATACGGCAAAGGGGCTACTTCCCCATTGCGGCCAACAATGGAGGTGTGTGTGAGGTCCCAGGTGCGGCGATCCATAGCGAGCACGAATCCCATAATTCGTGAAGGCGATGCATCGTCCCACCACGACTTAATAAACAAACCAAATAATGCCAGCTGGACTCAATGTGATGCACAAGTAGATATTTACTTGACTTAAACCAATTAAGGATCGAATTCGACAAGAGCGAACTCGACCAACCAAGTAGGGTACTCATCTCTACCATAAAAACATGTCAAGGCAATTAATTGCTCAAAACCAATCTTTCATAACAACTTGTTGTAAACAATTAAACCAAGCTCATATTTGAGTAAACCAATTCAAACGGTGTCCAAACTTCGTAGGGATTGAAACTAGAGTTCAACATGTTCAAATCTTCCCTAGAGACGACTCCGTTGAGTCTTTTCTCTAAATTCCCAATTTTGGAGAAATTGAAGCTATGTGCTTCATAACCCAACCTAGGTCATTTCTAGGTTCAACAAGGTTGTAAATTTACCAAGGCATTGCAATGTGATTCATGTTCATCATAGAGTCCAATATTGAGGATATAACACATAACAATTTCACAACATCTCATATAGGCTCAATTTAGGCATCCTCATATAACAACACTTCCATCAACAAATACAATACATGTTTCTAACATGTTCAAAACCATAAATAAGCAAAATGCAAGAGTTTTATAAACTTTCATAGGCAAGAAATCAACCTATACATGCTCCTAGCAAGTTCATATCTTTAAAATACAAGAAGAGAGCATAGGAAGCATATATGTGTCCTCATTGACCTCAATCACCATAGGCTTTGTTTCCTTAGGGTCAATGAGAACTAAAGAGAAGAAGAAGAAGAAGAGAGTAACTTACTTGTTCTACACCAAAGAAAGCAAATGAGAAAATCGTTCGGATGGAAATGCTCTACTCTTTGAGCTCTACACCTTTGATGAAGGAGTCTTGAGCAAATGGAGAATGGATGAGGGAAGACCAAGGGGAAACCTTCAAGAAGCCATGGAAGAACTCTCAAGACTCTCTCTCACGTTTTTGGAAATGCTCTCAGCAAATGAGAAGTCAAATGGCTGATTTGTGGCTTATAAGAGGTGAAATGTTGAGTGGGACATGTGTCAAGCCAATGTGGTCTCTTTCTAATCTGATTTTGTGGCTTAATGACTCACTAAAGCACTCTTAATCCACTCTAAAAACAAGTTAGATATGTTAGGACACAAGTGAGGAGGGTTAGGGAGGTTTAAGAAAGGTTTAGATAGGGGGTTAGGGTGTAGAAATCGTTCAACTTCAAAACAGGGGAAAAAATCCCGTAATGTGTACTGATGTTGAGGCGGGCGCCTCAACTCTTCCCAGGCGGGCGCCTCAACCTTTGAGGCTGTCTCCAAATTCAGATCATTGTGTAATTGTGTAATTGAGGCTCCCATCGAACCTCTAAAACTTGGTCTAAACTTGTCCTAAATGGTCCCAAACTTATGGGCAACCATTCTAGGGTCTAACCCAACTCAAAGCAAGTCGGAAACGCACCCGAACAACAACCGGAACAAGGTAGGACAAGGCTCGAATCACGCGACGAATGATTAACGAATCGAACTACAATCAAACACCAATCAAACTAGGATAACTTGGACATGAAAGAGGTTTGTTTCAACATGGTTAAGACCTGAATACAAATCCAAGAACTCAACGAACACTTCGCACGACGAAATAGAGGCAATACGAGCAATGAGAGGAATCGCTAAGGCCAAAATCAAAGCGATCAAACCGGCGATTCAACAAACAAGCGTACATGATTCTAAACATGTTAAGAACTTCAAGAATGACTTATGAATGGTTCTAAAACATATCTATACTAAGTAAACATGCTCACAATCAATCAAGAAGTATGAAGACAAGCATACAATGCACATGCAAGAATACGGGGCATTACATACCGCATGTGTTCCAGGTAAATGGGCTGGAGGTTTTTGATGAACATTCTGCATGACTCGGCTGGATCAGGTCTTTCAAAGGTCTGAGCCAACTTTCTTTTCCACCTGACTGCGAACTCAGCACATGTTTCTTTCTTCCGTTGGGTGCACGACTCAAGGCCCCTTCTATTTTCAGGGGCGGTGTTGTCTTTATACCTTTCCAGTAACCCTTCAGCTATTTGGTCCCAAGTATTCATGGTGCCACTAGCAGACAACATTAGCCATTGCTTGGCAGCTCCTATTAAGGTGAGGTGAAAATTGGAAGCCATAGCCTCAAAGCTAGCTCCCCTTGACTGCATGCCGGTGGAATAAGATTTTAAGTGGGATATAGGGCATCCAGTCCCATCAAATTTTTCTAAGTCGAGCATTTTGAATTTTAAATGCAATACTGCCGCAGGTTGCAATGTCAGTGCCGACGTAGAAAATTCCCCTTTGTTGAGAAGTTTGAGTACCATGGCCTTTATATTTTCCATGTCAGCCTCCATTTTGGTGGCTGGAGGGGTTGGTTTTTGGTATATACCGGCTGGATTAGGGAAGGCTGGGTTAATTTCTAGCTGCGGTATCTGGTAAGGATTTTGGGCTAGATAAGGATTCTGGGCTGGTGGAACTTGGGTAGGATAAGGATTTTGGGCTGGTGGAACTTGGGTAGGATATGGATTTTGGGTTGGTGGATTTTGGGCTGGTGGATTTTGGATGGTTTCGGCTGGGTGGCCAGGATCATTATAAGGTAAATAAGTGGTCACTTGGCCTGGCAGGTTATAACTTTGTGGGTCCATATGTGGGCTGTTCTGGAGTGGGTTGGTTATGGGAAAAGGGAGGTCATTTGGGCTTTGGGGAATTTTGGTGCTTGGGGAAGGATATGAAGGATAGGACGGGTAAGGGCTGATATTTGGGTAGTAGGGACTTGGTGGAGGATTGGGATTTGGGGTAGTGGCCATATTTGGTGGGTTAGTGTTTGGTTGGGGAGTTGGGTTTGAAGGCACATGGGGGGTTGATGCTTCCTGGGGGATTGCAGGGGAAGAGTTCACCTCACCACTGGATTTTGGACCTTGTATAAGACTTGCTATTTGGCTTAGCAAGCGATCATGTCGTGCATCCAGATTCTGGTCTAGCCACTACTGTATTGCCGAGTCGGAGCGTACCACAGCCCCTATATACATATCGGATTGCTCATCTATTGCCATCTTGCTCGGATCTGCTCCTCCTAACCGATTCGCCCTTATCCGATCGATCGATATCCTGCAGTGCGATTTACGTGCTTATTTCCCGTATCAACCGGCCAGTATTATCTCTACCTTTCCAAATTTGGGCCAAGTTTCTGAGGAAAATGGGTTATGGAGGAGGTATCAGAAGGCTGACTGAAGGCTTTCTTGGCTTGGAGTACAGCGTGCCTTTATTAGTATTTATTATTATTATTTATTTATGTTCCCTACAATTAACCGGATAAGCACCTGCTTTATTTTGACAGTCTCAAGACTTTTCCTGGAACAGTGGATTCTTTCTCCAGAGTATAGGACCAACATATTCCATCTGCCTTTCAACTCCCCGAGATTGGACTGATCCCAGGCGAAGGGCCTATACTCTTTCCAGGATCCACCATTTGAAATGGTCTAGGTCGAGCATCAGAGAATAATAAATCAGCCCCTGCTTATTATTTATATTTTTTTTGTGCGCATTCTATTATATTATATTTTTTCTAACTTGCGCATTATATATATATATATATATATATATATATATATAAATAAATAATTTATTTATATGTTTTTTTATAGGGGCTGATCCATGATTCAAAGATGCAAAAACCGGTCGGTCAATGAAGTCTCCTGAGAATCTATATGCATTCTAACGTTGGCTCATGTAGGGGGTAGGCTAGCCATGGTGTACGGTAACAGTTCGAAATATACCTATATGCGTGCGCGTGTGTGCGGTATCTAAAAAACAGTAAAGTCTTTATTTATTTACAGATATATAAACAGAAAAATAAAACAGATATGACATGTCTTGCTGTTATGTGTGGATTTTCTCGGCTGTTTAATTTGAGCGCAAGCAAGCAAGCACACCGCATTAAGAAATAGAAAAAAAGTGGGGAAACTATCTATCCCTATTAATTACAAATTTGGTTCTATGTCCCCAAAATAAAATGACAGAATGAAAGCATATATGTACAAATTGAGCGGAAAAAAAATAATAAACAGAAAGAAATAATAATACAGAGCCGAAAATAAAGCAATATTAAAAATAAAGCCCCGGCCCTTTTATTGTGCAGTTCGGAATTTTTTGTAACATATATATAATATATATATTTTTTTGACTTTTTTTTTTATTTTTCGAATTTTTTTTTCTTGCTTTTTTTTTACAAAAGAATATTTTTAAATACACCTGTAACAGTTATCAGAACGAAACTGCTGCAAGATGGAGGATCATATCCACAAATATAGGCACGGATGTATAGGAACACAGTATTCAAATGCATAAATTAATATAACAAGTATACTTTAGCCAGAAACAAAGAAAAAAAAAGTTTTGCTTTATGAGTCTAGCCCTCCATTTTATTTAAAATAAAACGATCTCCCTAGCGGAGTCGTCACTGTGGGTTCCCGGGACGTGCGCCCGTGCCCCACGCGCCGTTGGATAGGGGTGCGCGTACGTGCGGATGCGGGACACCACTGCTCTCGTTCCACCCTCCCTTGTTTAGGGGAAGACAAAATCAAAAGTGCGAGAGGAGTGCTGTCTATGATAGCGCGTTGGAATGCGCCTCGGTTGCCTTTAGTGGATTTTTTATCCAATATGGGAACTTTGGGTTTCCCGCATCAAGTTATCCCTTTTTTAGGGAATACATCACCCTTTCATTGCCATTTTCCCTTTTTTAGGGGAAAACAGAAAAGTGCAAAAAAGGATGTTGCGATGCCCCCACTATGGATTTTATTAAAAATAACCTTATGGCCCGTTTCGGATCACTATGGGAGCTTTGAGGTTTCCCGCATCAAGTTATCCCTTGTTTAGGGGATACCAGGATATGAGAATGCATCACCCTTCCATTCCCATTCTCCTTTTTTTAGGGGAAAACGAAAAAGTGCAAAAAAGGAGTGTTGCGAGGCCCCACTGGATCCAAAAAGTTTTAGAGTCGCCATCTTTATTTTAAGGCAAAAAATAAAGCAAAACCAGTAGAAAGAAAACCAGAGATAAAAAGCGGGTTCGGAGGCTAAGTTACGAGTTGGGAAAGTACTAGACACCCAACTCGCCCTTTCGGTCTCAAAATAGTTTTTGGCTAAAGTATGCTTATTGTTATATTTATTTAACAAATAAATAAAGCATTAAAAGACAAGAAAATAAAACAAATACATCTATGGCTACATTATTTACGGACTTGCAGCCATTTCCTTACAATAATTACAAATGTATTTAAAAATATTTGGCCATTATAACGACTCTTTTACATAATATTTCCTAATCTAATCCGAGTAGCACAACGACTTATATTGACTACATTGGGCCGAATTTTAAATAACAACTTTTACAAATAATAAATAAATAAATAGATAAGTAAATAAATAAAACACCCTTAAAGGCTATTACCTTTTAGAGCGGGGTGTGCTCGCTCTGTCCTTCTCGGGAGAGGGAGACTTTTATTGCTGTTGCTGATGTGATTCGGGCAGAGTGACGGCTTATATATGGTAGTTTTGGCTTACTCACTCGGGCAGAATGACGACTTAATTTTGGTGGTTTTGGCCTATTTGGTTGGGCGGAATAACGGCTTATTTCGGGTGATTTCAACCTATTTACTCGGGCAGAGTAACGGCTTACTTTATGGTTTTTGGGCTGGGGAAACAAGGTGGATACCTAACTAAAGGGCTAGGGATTACTTTAACCAGTTGGATTTGTGTTTGGAGGAGGTTTGACAGTGTTTTGAGGCTTTATGAGAGGAGGGGATCGCACTACGTTAAAATTACGCAGAGTTTTCCTGGGCTTCAAGCCTTCGTCGATAATTCTTCTTCTCAAAGCGTAGCAGTGGACCTCTATTTATAGTTGGATTTGTGCTTCATCGGCTTGTACCGCGCGCTTGCCATTTTGTACAATGTGTTAACGAAGTGGGAACTATTCAGGAACTTGGCGCGACCAAACAGCTAGTTGGGCGCGGCGCCAAGGCCACGTGGCGCTGCGCCAAGCTACTATTCTAGCTTCAATTTTCGACACTTTCCCCCCTGCAGTTCACTATTCATGCATCCTACTTTTCCTTTTGCATTTTCAACCCTGTAACTTGACATTTTGTTAAGTTTAAACAGTTCTTGATATCACATGCCATAGTTACATATCAAGGGTACAAAATTGGGGTGTCTACAGCTGCAACCCCGGGTCAGAGTGAAAGGCTTTGTTCTCCGACGAAGGCTAAGTTCCCGAGGAGGCGATGCATTTCATGCATTTGTATTTGTGGTTTGGAAACTTTCCCTGAAGGGGCTGCAACCCTGGGTCAGAGGGAAAGACTTTGTTCTCCGACGAAGGCTGAGTTCATGAGGAGACATTGCATTCCGCCCAGCATTGTTTGTTTGCCCTAGAGGTGAACTACGGTTGGTCTGATTCCTTGACTAAGGATACATAGGCAGCCAATTTCAGTAGGCGCGACCATCGTATCGCTTGTTTGTCGGTATTTTGTGTGAACTATGTTCGGTCTGATTCCTTGATAAGGATACGTAGGCAGCCTATTTCGGTAGGCACGACCATTGCCGCATGCTTGTTCTGGCTTAGCCCGAACTACGTCTGGTCTGATTTCCTTTATTAAGGGATACGTAGGCAGCCTACTTTAGTAGGTCCGACCATTAGAGCATTTTTTTTAAGGAAGCAGGGGCGGCGCCCTGCGAGAATTTATTGAAAAAACAGAGAAAGAACAAACTTGAGGGGGACAACCAGCCTTGCCCTTATAGAAGGGAGGACGGAGGAGCCTGACCTCGAAAAGGAAATACAGAGCATAAAAAATAATAAAACAAACCAACAACCAACAAAAATCAACCAGGTCGAAAAGAATGAAAACCAAACCTATCCATGTCTATCAAATGCTTGATCCCTCTAGGAATATCCACTACAGATGAAAAAATACGGTGAGTTTTATGAACATGAGCAATACTTGCAAGACAATCCGCCACCCGATATTGTTCCCTGAAAACATGAGATACTCTGTATTGACGGCTAAATCACTGCAATCACGCAGCTCATAAACATATTTCCAAGGCGCATGATGATTATGCATAAGAACATTCACAGCCACAAGAGAGTCTGTCTCCACATCGACATTACACAAACCCAAAGAATGACATAAAGCCAAACCATCACGGAGAGCCCAAATCTCAGCCTTCATATTTGTACCACAGTTATAATGATTCGAAAAAGCCCTAAGAGGCAAACCAAGGGAATCACGAATAACTTCGCCACCCGTGCAAATGCCATCCCTAGCCGACCCATCTGTGTTCAACTTAAATCTACCATGAATAGGAAGACTCCATTTTAGCCATCGACCATATCGAACGCAAGGACGCTGAACAAGAATAGAAGCGGACAACATGTTCATAGTCTCACGAATACCGCTCACAGCCTTCGGTCTATACAAAGAAACCATATCACGAAGATCACCCATTATACGCATGTAAATACTGTCCACTTTCATAGGAGTCCCTTCAAAAAAGGCTGAACATCTAGCTCTCCAAATCTCCCAGCAAGTGAAAACACAAATACCCAAATGACAAGCCGTAATCTGCCGACGAAGAGATCCCCTAGACCATAGAATAAAAATCTGTTGAAGAGAAGTGGCACCGCACCATAACCTGAATATCGAAGCAAGCCGATTCCAAAGTTGCTGCGCAACTTCAGACTGCACAAGTGCTGAACAGATTCCTGGCAAGGGAGATTAAGGCAGCAAACACATTTGGAAACCACAGGAATATGTCTGGACTGAAGGTTCATATCTACCGGAATTGCATTATTAAAAAGCTTCCAGACAAAGCAACTCATTTTAATCGGAATCCAAGGCTGCCAGATCTTCTTTGCCCATCGAACGGAAGGGTGTTTAAGCTGAAAGTGGTTCCAGAAAGTAGCAGTATTAAAATCACCCGAGGATGTGATTGTACTTACCAGCTTGTTTGGCAAACCTTCAACGCACTTAACCCTTCGGATAATCTCATGATGAGCAGGATCAATCAAGTGGCCAAAAGCATCAAATTTCTTGAGGGCATTACAAACTGAAAGCATTCGATCCAGGGGAAGAGGGCCTCCCAACCGCACCCCACACCAGTTTGTGTCCCAAAAGGAAATACTACCTTGCCCAACAATCCATCGGCTACATTGCTGCACACGCCATATTTGTCCCATAATGGCCTTCCAAGGATGAGAGGCAGTCCGAGTATCAATGAAGCCGTTGTCTCCCCCATATTTATGCCAATAGAAACGAGCCCAGAGACTTTCACCTTGCAAAGCACTCCAAGCAAGCTTTGCATGCAAGGATTCCATAACCTCCGTTAGAGAGCGAATACCCAAACCACCTTCTTCGAAAGGTCTACAAACTTTATTCCAAGCAAGCCAATGAACTCTAGGTTCCCCATTAGAACCCAAAAGAAAATCAGCCATCTTAATTTCGATGCGGCGAATGATAGAAGAAGGGAACGGAAGAGCCGCCAAAGAGTACACCGGGATGCTACAAAGAATTGATTTAATGAGAGTTATTTTTACCCCAAACGATAGGATTTTTGCCCTCCATCCATTAATACAGTTAGACACCCGAAATTCAAAATCCTCAAAATATGCTCGTCTCATGCGACCTTTAAAAAGGGGGAGACCAAGATACTTCATAGGCCAAAAATGCTGGGTGCACCCCGACCAAAGAGCAATTTGGGAAGCCTTACGACTCGAGCAATGTTTAGAAACATAAAATCCACTCTTACGCATATTAATAAGTTGCCCAGAACTCTGCTCATAAGAGGTTAAAACTTTGCGCAAACCAAGAATTGAAGACTTCCCAGCGTTACAAAAGAGGAGCATATCGTCAGCATACAAAAGATGAGAGACCACAGGGCCCCCACGTCCATGATCATAATGCTGAATTTTCCTATCCCCAATAGCCTTATTAATATTGTGAGTAAGAACCTCCTGAGCTAAAATGAATAACAAAGGAGAAAGATGACCTCCCTGCCGCACGCCACGAGACGATTTGAAAAAACCACACACCTCACCATTGATACGTAAAGAATACCAGATATTATTTATGAGGTTCCTAATAAGCTCACAATTCACGCTACTAAAACCATGTGCAGACAACGCCCGAAGAAGAAAATTCCAATCAAGGCGATCATAAGCCTTAGACATATCCAGTTTGAAAACTACATTGCATCCCCTAACCTTTTTGTCGATTCTATGTACCATTTCATGTGCCAAAAGAATGTTTTCCTGGATACTTCTGCCTTTCACAAAACCAGACTGCTCCTTAGATATCAGACGAGGAAGAAATTGAGAAATCCGAGTGGCCATGATACGAGAAATTATTTTACATGAAAAATTACAAAGACTTATAGGTCTTAGATCTCCAAAACCATCCGGGGTGGCAACCTTAGGAATGAGCACCAGGGTAGTAGATGAAATGCCTCTATGTAAAGGCCTACCAGAAAAGAAATCATGCACAGCAGCAACAACATCATTTTTAATAATTTCCCAACATCCCTGAAAAAACCATCCAGTAAAACCATCGGAGCCCGGAGCACTGTCAGGATTAAGGTCTTTGATGGCTGCCCATATTTCCTCATTTGTAGGAACCGAATTAAGAAGAAAATTATCCGACTCCGTAACAAGTTTCAGAAAGTTGCTAAAGAGGCTCTCATTAAGCACAACATTAGAGGACATAAATAGGTTAGAGAAGTAGTCAACTACCAAGGGACCAATACGTTTGGGATCACTACTAACAGACCCATCAGCCATGTGAACGTTGACACAGTTTTGCTTAATTCTATCTTTAATGCTAGCATGAAAGTATGCATAATTTCTATCACCTTCTTTAAGCATTAAATTTGCATATCTGCTTAAAAACTACGATAACCTATTATAACCGACTAAACATTTCTAGGATATGGAGGTTTGATTTGCATTATAACTGCTACCTATTGTATCTCTCCCCCGTTATAATTATGCGAAATTGGAGAGTCTATTTCTTATCAACGATGTTTGTCTACTCAGTAAGCTACGGGTTACTCGTAGACTCCATCGTTGAGGGGCTCTGTAGACACCCCAATTTCGTACCCCTGGTATGTAACTCTGGCATGTGATATCAAGACCTGTTAAAACTTAACAAATGTCAAGTTACAGGGATTAAAAGTGCAAAAGATAAAGAAGGATGTGTGAAACAGTGAAATGCAGGAGCTAAAGCGTCAAAAATGGACTGAAGAAGGAACAGTTGGCGCTGCTAACTAGGGACCCTGGCGTGGCGCCCAATACAGCTTATGGCAGCGCCCAGTTTTTGTACAGTGATTCCCAAACTGCTACAGGAGTGATATAGTTCGCGCAATGTATCATTTTTCTGGCCTTCTGTACAAGGAATTTAAGCACGCAGAGAAGAATTTTAATTCCCTCGATGTCCCTCGCTCAGCCTATAAATAGAGGCCCCGAGGTTTGCTTTCAGGACACACTTGAAACACCGAAAAGCTCTCAGCGTTGTTGTTACGCTGCGAGATTTGTGAGCGATTGAGCGATCCTTCTATAAAGCCTCGAAGCCCTGCCAAAACTCCTCCAACAGTAAATCCAACTGGTCAAAGTGGTCCTTAGCCCCCTAGCTAGGCATCCACCCTATTTCCCCGGTCCAAAACCCTCGAAAAGAGTAGTTGCTTTGCCCGAGTAAAAAGGCCAAACCAGCCAGAAATAAGCCATTGTTCTGCCCAATTTCCGCCAGCAGCAAGCAAGCAGTAACAAAAAAGCAAGCATTTACTCCGCCCGTTTTATGGGACCCAGAAGCAACTTTCGGAAGCAATTACTCTGCCCGAACTGCAGCAGCAGCAGCAGCAGCAAAGCAAAAAAGACTCCCTCCATCGAGAAGGACAGAGCGAGCACACCCCGCTCTAAAAGGTGAGTCTTTAAGGGCGTTTACTTATTAAAAAGCTATTTTCCATCCGGCCCAATGTAAAAATATAAGCCGTTGTGCTGCCCGAATTATTTTAGAAAATAGCATTTAAAAGAGCCCTTATTATGGCCAAATATTTTTAAATGTATTTGTAATTATTGGAAGGAGACGGCTGCAAGTCCATAAATAAAGTAAATATGAATCTATCTATAGGTAGTTAATGCTTTATTTATTTGCTAGATAAATATAACAAAAAACATACTTTAGCCAAAAACTGCTTTTGAGACCGAAAGGGCGAGTTAGGTACCTAGCACCTTCCCAACTCGTAACTTAGCCTCCGAATCCTTTTTTTTTTTTTTTTTTTGCAATCTTTGGTTTTTTTTGTTTTTCTTTATTTCTTCCTTAAAATATAGATGGCGACTCTATTAAAACATTTTGGATCGCAGTGAGGCATCGCAACATCCTTTCTTGCACTTTCCCGCTTTCCTCTAAAAAAGGGAGAATGTGAATGAAAGGGTGATGTATTCCTATATCCTGGTATCCCCTAAAAAAGGGATAACTTGATATAGAAAACCCAAATCACTCATAGTGATCTGAAATAGGCTATAAGACAATTTTCATAAAGTCTGTAGTGGGGCCTGCAAAATCCTTTCTTGCACTTTCTATTTTCCCCTACACAAGGGACGATGTGAATGGAAGGGTGATGCTTTCCTGCATCCTATTATCCCCTAAACAAGGGATAACTTGATATAGAAAACTCATAGCTCCCATAACGGACCAAAAATTCAATGAAGTGACCGAGGCGTATTCAATACGCTTTTTGACAGCACCTTTTTCGCATTTTAAATTTCGTCTTCCCCTAGACAAGGGAGGATGGAATGGAAAGCGTGGTGTCCGCATCCGCACGTCGCATTCCCCTAACCAAGGGAGCGCGGGGCGCTGGGCCGTAACCCAGGGCACCCACAATGGAACATTGACAACTATCCTTTAGACGTGTAATATGTTGGTGAAATTCTGAGTCGATGTCTTCTATTTCATTAAGCAGGCTCAGGTGGTGACACTAGAAGACTTCGAAACTTCACCATTGTTGTTCTAGATTCTCATACCATCAACTGGTCTGAAGTCGTCTTCTCTCTTATATGCCAATCTATCCTGCGAAGACAGACGAATGGTCTCTGCATTAGAAAGTATGATAGAATCATCAGTCACTTTCTTTGCTCTTTTCAAACCATTCTCTCAACAATCCATGAAGATGAAAGGCTTCCTATCACTGGAGACCTGCTAATAACTCGAGAGTTATTCGGTAATCGAAGCTTCTCTGATGAATATAGAGAATATACCTTAGATTCTAGTACTGGTAGCTTCGGGGATTCCAACTAGGTTGTATTTTTTTTAATTAATTGGTACTTTTCCATTATTCTAAAATGTTAGCATCTTCCTTGTCTACTACTGTTCTCTCCTATTCTTCCTCTAGTCTCCTGTTTATGCTTGCAACCATTAAGGAGGAGAAGGACTATGACATATCTGAAGTCATTATTTAAGGAGGAGGAGAATTATGACATATCCATAATTCAGGAGGAGAACTATAACATGTCTATAAGCTGTCTAAGACAAAGAAAAATGCACTTTCTTAGGAGGAGAGTTCATGAACTAAAAAGTTCATAACTAAACAAGGGTAAAGACCCATATCTCCCTTGATCAAAGGAAGACACACATAATGTCAAAAATTTCACCTCTAAGCTGATTCTTTATGAATCACGCTTAGCCTTTGTGGCACTTCTGCTAAAAACTTTGCTCGAAACAAAAATTCTCTATTGAGTCTTACCTTCAACAAAGATCTTTTATTTTCAATAGAACCATAATTTTTTTCTAAATGATATCGCGAGCAATCCTTATTGAAACACCTTCAAAAACATATACTTACTTAAGGATTTGCTACTCTTGCTTGCCAAAACATTCTTTTAACAGATAAAAATCTATGTGCAAGTAAGAACCATAAAACCTTTTGGATCCTGTTTAAACATCTTTCAAATACTCTAAGTGATCTAAATTGGTTTTACTATTGCTTTACCTGTTCAGTACTTTGATTTATCAAGTTTGTAATAGCAATAGTAGACTATACAAAATCCATCGCTCTTGTAATTATCAACATAGGACATGTCTTGAGATAAAATGATTATTCATTGTGAGAATGTTAGTACTATGTCTTGATAAATGCTTCAGTGCTTTGTATATGTCATCTTCTAATGGTTCCAAGCAAATAGGAGGAGATTGTTGGAATACGCTTCTTGATAATTAACTTATCACCTTGCATATTCTATATATGTTGATTTGCTTGTTCCCATTACAGTGAGTCATCACTAGTGGCTAAAAGGTCTACGTACCGGTTAGCGTGGCAACTCGTGTGACATCACATAGGTCTTAGATTAGGTGTGACCTGATCGAGTCCTACCTTCCTACATGATGATCAAACAGACCACCACTTCATATGCACTAGCACCAACAGACTTGCGGTAGCGTCAAAAGTCTTCAACAGACTCGTCACCAGCAGACTTGTCATAAGTAGAACAGAACATCTTGAAGACTCACCACCGGTAGACATGCTACGATTTGATTGTTTTCACCAGCAGACATCAGTTCTCTTAAACAGAAGACTTACGCCACTGGTCTGAACATCTTACCGGCAGACATGATTCTACACGTGCTACAGAGAGACAAGACTACAGTAGTTCAAGTCAAGAAAACTGTCCAAGCTTCATAAAGCCTGACATAGTTAAAGCTACAAGACTTTCTCTCACTCACGTGGTCTGATAAAGTCAAAAGAAATTCACTTTATTGAACAGACTACTTGACAGTGCATCAGACATCAGACTTGCTTTTCAGAGGCTTATCAATACAGTCTGACAGGCAACAGTTCCAAAATCCACAGGACAAAATCTTTACCCAACAGTCAAAGATCTTGTGGACAAAATATCTCTATCCGATAGACTTCAACAACCATATCTCTAAACGGATAAAAACATCAATCTTCATCTCTCAACGATCACATTGACTTCAGTCTATATAAGAAATCCTTTCTCTTCCCCAAAAACGTGTGAGTAAAGAAAAACTCGAAGACTCCTGCTACAAGAACTTCAAAGAAATAGAGAGATCTACAACGAGATCGTCTTCACCAACGCATCTCAGATCTCTACAGAAGATTGCAGTGAACTCAAGCAGATCTTAGTAAAAAACTCTCTTTGGATTGTTAAGAAGAATATCTTTCAAGAAGAGAGATAGATCAAAAACTTCAAAAGATAGAGATCAATGTCTTGGTCAAGAACCCAGTTCTTGATTTGAGTTCTTCACCCTACTTCGAAGAACTCAGCCTTTTGCTAAGCTTCAGGACTCCATTCCTAACACTACAAGTCAAGCTCTTGGATTGTTCTACAGATTGATGTTAGATGATGCCCAAAGAAAATGAAGAGCTGTTTGTAAATATTGCATTTATATCTTCAGATTTGTATTCCTATGCAAATGCTATCGATTGTACAATAATCACTCATCATGGAAGGCCGAGTGCTTTGCACTCAATCGTTCAGATAATTTTTATCTGAACGACCTTGAAAATTCTCTTCTCATATTAGTTTCTCGTTCTCATCTCCTATTGCCTTCTTTACTTAAGAATTTGTTTAAAAATAATTAAGTAAAGATTAAGGCTTGAAAGGACGAAGACAGAAACTTTACATAGAGTGTATAGGCTGATGTAATCTGTAATTTATCTTTGAATAAATTCAGATGTTCTTTCAAATAATTTATCTTTTAGTCTTTATCTCTCTATGAACATTTATAAAATGATTTATCATTTGAAAAGTTATTTTCTAATGATTTCCTAAATTAGCATTTGAAGAAGTATTAAGTGTGCTGTTGTTCTGAGCATATAATCATGTACAACCACTTAAGACTTCTCTAAATCTTAGCCTTTCTATTTCCGCTGCTTAAAACTCTTTCAAACAGGCTTTTGATTTAACATGCAGTCTACCGACAGAGTTGAAATCTCTGCTTTGAGCAAGTCTGCCGTCTGTCGTTAACCTCTACCAGCAGACATGCTCAACACGTTAAACTGCATATGCCATTAAACTTATGCTTTAAATGTATTTAGAAGAAAAGTTTTTAAATGTCATCATAGGCTATTCACCCCCCTCTAGCCTATTTGAGTATAATTGTGGACCAACACCTTCTTTATTTTTTGGGGTAATTTATGGCCAGTCCATTTTACCAAGGTTTTAAACTAGGGGTGTATATTATTCGATTTGATTTGTGCTAAAATCGCAAACCGAACCACCCCTATTGATTCCAAAAGTTCTCAAATAGAACTACACAAAGTCCGAAACTGAACCACTCGATTCGATTCGATTTGATTTGGTTCGATTTTATGGTTTCAAAAAAAAAAATAGTTAATCAACTTGGAAGTTGACAGAAACTAATAGCAGCAATAGCAACACCCCAATAAATTATCAAAGATACTAGAAACTTTTAAGAAAATTAATCAACTTCGATGAACAAAGAGCAGCACCAATAAACAAAACAAATAGACTAGAATGCTTAGTGTTTTTTCAACTTTGAATGGTAATTAGATTTAGGGTTCTTTTTGTGTTGATGAGCTCGGCCCAAATCTTAGTCACGAGCCAGACACACGAGCCCTCACGTGATAAATATGTAGGACGTAGGGACCAGGAAAAAGGTTATCTGAGCAGGATAACCCGGGTTGAACATTCTACATCCATATCGACCAGGAATCCTTCTGCAGATTTGGCCGGGCAGGGAGCAAAGCTGGTCGAGTAGATAGAAACTTGATAGACGTATTTTATACGTCTTTATCGGGTACTTTTATGACTTAAAGTGAGCAATTTCATGAAGCTTTTGGCTACTAATATGTGTGGGTTTTAGGTGAATTTATGAGATTTATGAAGCTTTTAGTGAAGATTTCAAGGAAGGGTGGAAAGTGTAACATTGAAAGACGCAAAAAAGACATTCTGGCCACCTTGCGGCCGCAAGGTCAAAAGACCTTGCCTTCACAAGGTAGGCAGAAACATGAAGAGCCAGATCAAGACCCTTGCGGACGCAAGGTGAAGACCCAATGCGGCCGCAAGGTCCCCAGAACCGACTTTACGGGGTTTTTGATTTGGATTGAACCTCTTATTCCCCTAGAACGCCCTGGTATAAATAAAGGACGGTAGCCAAAACCAAAGGACGTCCAAGAAGTGTTAGAAAACAACTTTAGCTTAGGAATTAGATTGTATTACATAGATTAGTTGTTGTAATTACAGTTTTGAAGATCGATTCATGTATTCCTTCATCCCGTTGTGCAGTTCATCTTCAAGGATGAACTAAACATCTATTAATCTAGAAGTTGGGAGGTAACTTGTATCATATCTATGGCTTAATGTATATTTTTATTCATTCAATTCTTGTTGATCATGGTGTTTATCAACCCCTTTATTATCTAGCTTTGACCAAAGGAATGGAATTGCAAGTAATAAAGGCCTAGAGGTGCGGATACCTACACGGCCATATGCATATGTCGTACACTGGCTCACCATCATGATAAATTGAACCTATCGATGCACAAGAGTGATAAGTTAGGTTCAGGTTCTATATATGACCTAAGTGACAGTTAGGATCCATATGTTCTTGTGCCTAGGATATAGAATGGATGAATTATTTGGAGATGGAGACTGAACGGTAATTTGACAGACTATATCTATCTTTCATGAACGAACCCAAGTTATTGAATGAAACTTTATCTAAATAAGCTATAGAGTAGATACAAGTGAAACCCTAATCCTAGATTTCTCTCCTCCATCAAATCTTTACAACTGTGATTACTGCGTAGTTTAATTAGATTTATTGTGTTAGTAGAATAATTAGTTTAGATAAAATTGATCGATGTTTTAATTAATCTTTTTCCTTGCAAGTGGACAAGACTATTATAGAATAGTATTGGAAGCAAGGGTCGAACCCACAGAGACAAGTGATCACGAACAGTGCAATTTATTGATAGTAAATTATTAATCTAAAGGGGGTTTTTGTATTTAATTCTACTCTTAAACTACTATTTATAGATGTTTAACTAATTAGACAGTAATAACAGGTATGAAGATCTTATGGTGGGTGGCAATCTAGGATTCTGGGTTTCACTTGTATCTCTTTTATGTTCAATTCATAACAATGTCATTCAATGTCTTGGGTTCATTCACTAAAGATAGATATAGTCTGTTGAACAATTGGTTCAGCCTCCATCCCCGCAAAATTCATCCATTCTATATCCTAAGCACAAGAACTATCAATCTAGCTGTCACCTAGATTTATGATCTATCTGTCACCTAGATCATGTATGAACCTGGTCCTAACTTATCACTCTCGTGCATCGATAGGTCCAATTTATTGTGTTGGTGAGCCAGTGTACGACATATGCACATTGGTCATGCAGTTATCCGCACCTCTAAGCCTTTATTATTTGCGATTACATTCATTTGTTCAAAGCAAAATAATATAGGGGTTGATAAGCAACACAATCAACAAGCATTGAATAAACATATATAAGAATCAAAACATAAATTTGATACAAGTTACCTCCCACCTCCTAGATTATGGATGATTTAGTTCATCATAGACAATGAACAGCACATGGAGATGATCGGATACATGATTTGATCTTCAATACTTGAAATTACACAATCTAACTATGTTATACAATCTAAAAACTACCTAAAATCTATCTAAGAGAGCTTCCAGCCGTCTTCTCCTTTTTTTGGCTCGGCATCTGACTTCTATATATACTCGGGAGTTGTAATTCAATCGAATGACTGTGTGAAAATCTGAAAATCAAGCATTCTGACTACCTTGCGGTCGCAAGGTGTTGGGTACCTTGCGTCCGCAAGGTCTCCAGTTTGTCCGACCTTTGGAATTCTTGGTTGCTGCCTTTCTGACCCATACTGCCTACCTTGCGGTCGCAAGGTCTAAGGCACCTTGCGTCCGCAAGGCGTCCAGAATCGACAGACTTCATTTCTTTCTTCATTTTTCCTTTTTGGCACTTCTTGAAATTTGCACTTAAAACCTTGGAGTTTCGCATATTTTCACTAATAACCCTGAAACTTACAAAACTCACCGAAAACATATATTAGTAGCCAAAAGCCTCGTGAAATAGCATAATTTAAGTCATAGAAGCATATAAAATCGACGTATAAAATACATCGATAAAAAATCAATAAACAACCCCTCTTAGTTTAAAATTGCTACCGATATTCTTGCTAATCGTATTCTTCTTATCTTTGTGGTTCGACCCTTGCTTCCCAAGCTGTCCTACGATAGTCTTGTCCACTTGCAAGGAAATAATTAAAATAAGACAAGATCAAGTTTTTGGCACCGTTGCCGGGGACAAGCTAGTTTGCGTAGTTAGTTTGTTGGTAGCGTAGTTTTAAATTCAATATTTATAAAAATAAAAATACAAAAAGATTTTACTTTATTCTTAGTTGTTAGTTTTTATTTGTTTTTTTTTCTGCTTTTATTATTGTATGCATGGCTGTAGATCTCTAAATCCTAAACTGGTAGAATTAAATCAAAATATAAATAATCTTGGAAAGAATCAGGAAGACCCTGATAATTTGGAAAACCAGCCTGTTAATCAAGAACGGTTGAATCGAGAGGATCCTCTGGTTGATCTTCCAATGGATAACAATAATCAAAATTCTGAAAATTCGGTTCCTCCGGCATATGTGAATCAAAGAATGGAAGAACATGCTAATAGAAATATGGAAGTAATAATCAATCAAAGAACTATAAGTGATTATGGTCGTCCTATGTTAAATGCAACACCATCATGTTTAGTCTTACCAGAAGCAGTAAGAAATTTTGAACTTAAAGGTCATTATTACAATATGATGCCTTCATTTCATGGGCTGCCATCCGAAGATCCAGTAAATTTTGTTAAAGAATACAAATTCATGATTGAAAATTTTCTGTTAGGAGGTTTGACCGAAGATCAAATAAAAATGAAATATTTTCAATGTGCATTAAAAGATGTGGCGAAAAGATGGTTTATGAATCTAACACCTAGAAGTGTTTATACTTGGGCTCAATTATATGATTTCTTTATGGGTAAATTTTATCAACATGCATCTCTTTCAGAATATAGAAAGCAAATTATGTCTTTTCAAAATGAACCAGAAGAGACATTCCATGAAGCATGGGATAGATTTAAAAATTTACTTATCATGTGTCCTCATCATAATCTATCTCAAGATGTGTTAGTAACTCAATTTTATCATGCTCTTTTGCCTTCATTACAAACTATGGTTGATAGTGCGGCCAGTGGTTCTATTCATAGAATGACACCAGCTGCATTAGAAAACTTGCTTGAGATGTTAAGTGCAAATTCTCAACAGAAAAGTACAAGAGGTAAAAGTAGAAGTTTATTTCAAGTTCAAAAAAAACCATATATGCAAGCTCAATTTGAACGCTGGCAAATTCAAGAAGCATGTTCTATTTGTGCATTAAATTCTCATGCTACTAATTGTTGTCCCTCTAGTGCTGTGTATCCTGAACAGGTTAATGCAATGAACATGTACCCTCAAAGACAAAGGAATGATCCCTACTCCAACAATTATAATCCTGGTTGGAGGAATCATTCTAACTTTTCATGGGGAGAAAATAAGCCATTATAGCCTCAACAATTTCCTAAGCAAGGACAATTGCAGATTGAATAAGTTCAAAAGTCAGATGGATCAAGTAGTGGTCAAGCTGCTGTTAACAAATATTTGATAGAAACTGTGGAAGATTTAAGGAATCAACTCGCAAAATTTAAAGAAAAATAAAGAGAAGAAGGGAAGTTCCCTAGTCTGACAGAACAAGCAAAATCTATCACTACTCTGCGAAGTGGTAGAGTAATTGGAGAAGAGGTAAGTAACCCTACTCAATCTACCGATGTGCCTGATGAAATAGATAATTCTGGCAAAGAAGTTGAAAAGGATAAAAGTGAAAATATTCAAGCAAAAGATAAAGAAGTAGAAAAAGAAGTGTCAAATAAAGATAGTCAAGAAGAAGTTACTCAAGAAAAAAAGCAAGAGGCAGAACCTCTTGAGGAACCTTATGTGGCACTACCACCATATGTTCCTCCAATACCATTCCCTGGTAGACTTATGAAAAATAGAATGGATAAGCAATTTACGGAAATTTATAATATGTCATCCAAAGTGAACATTAATCTCCCTTTGCTTAATGTTATTAAAAACATTCCGTCTTATGCTAAGTTTTTCAAAGACCTTCACTTTAGAAAACAAAATTTTGAAAAGAATGAAAAAATTATTGTTTCTGAAAACGTGAGTGCAGTTTTACAACCCGAACTTCCTCCTAAATTAAAAGATCCTGGTAGTTTCAACATCTAAGTTTCGTTGGATAGTTCTAAAAAGATGAAAGCTATGCTAGATCTAGGAACAAATATTAATTTGATGCCTTTCGCTGTCTATAAACAATTAGGGTTGGGTGAACTGAAACCCACTACTATGTCTTTACAGTTAGCCGACCGTTCGATTAAACATCCTTTAGGTATAGAAGAGGACATTCTGGTCCAAGTAGATAAGTTAATCATCCCAGTCGATTTTGTGGTTCTAGAGATGGAAAGAAAGATATGCACTAACAATGAAGTTCCTATTCTGTTAGGTAGACCTTTTATGGCCACTGCCAACACAATGATTAATGTTAAGAATGATAAACTCTCAATGTCAGTTATGGATGAAACTGTAGAAATTTTTAGCTTTTGATGCATTAAATAGACCAAGTGACATAAATGCATGTTTCTCAATTGATGAAATTGAAAATCTTACAGCCCAAACCTTTGATGAAAATCTAGAAGATGATGACTATGAGAAAGACACGTATGTAGGATATGATGATAGAACCTTCTATCATCTAAAAGCTGAAATAGAAGAGAAAGAAAGACTAGAAGAAAAGGAAAGACTAGAAGCTCTTAAGAGTAAAAAAGAAGATAAGAACAAAGTGGAAGACTCCAAATCAGAAATTAGTTCTGATAATCTAGAAATAGATGAAAATGATAAAGAAGATGTGGAGAATCAAAAGTCTGATTTTGATGATATAAAAATAGGTGAGGGAAAAGAAGAGAACTATAAGGAGGAAGATAATAAAGAAACAGAAAACTTTGAATCTCCTAAGTTTATTCCGTCTGTCAAATCCTCTTTTGAAGCAGAATTAAAGCCATTACCGTCCCAATTAAAATACACATTTTTAAGGGAAGGTAAAACTTTACCTGTTATAATTGCTGCAGATTTAACAGAAGAACAAGAATCAAGCTTGTTAAAAGTTCTATGGACACATAGAGAAGCTATAGGTTGGTCTTTTGCAGATTTGAAAGGAATTAGTCCTTCTACGTGTATGTATAAAATGCACTTAGAAGAAGGTAGTAAACCTTTTAGAGAAAGACAAAGACGACTTAACCCTCACATGGAAGAAGTAGTTAGAAAAGAAGTACTTAAGCTTCTTGATGCGTGTATAACTTACCCGATATCCGACAGTAAATAGGTTAGTCCAGTCCAAATGGTTCCTAAGAAATCAGGAATTACAGTTATTAAGAATGAGAAAGACGAGTTAGTTCCTACACGAACTATCACTGGTTATAGAATGTGCATAGATTTGAGGAAATTAAATGCGGCAACCAGGAAAGATTACTTTCCCTTGCCTTTTATTGATCAAATTCTTGAAAGATTAGTTGGTCCTGAATATTATTGTTTTCTTGACGGTTTTTCGGGTTATAATCAAATTCTAGTAGCACCAGAAGACCAAGAGAAAACTACTTTTACATGTCCCTTTGGTACCTTTGCGTTTAGGAGAATGCCATTTGGACTTTGTAATGCCCCAGCTACTTTTCAAAGATGCATGATTTCTATATTTTCTGATCTAGTGGAAAGATGTGTAGAAGTATTTATGGATGATTTTTCAGTATTCGGAAATTCTTTTGACCATTGCCTAGAAATTCTAACATCGGTTTTGAAGAGATGTTGTGAGACTAATTTGAACCTAAGTTGGGAGAAAAGCCACTTCATGGTTAAACATGGAATAGTCTTAGGTCATGTTGTGTTTTATACGCAGTTATTGTGTATTATTCTGGCTTAAATTATGCTATTTCTCAGGGTTTTTGTTGTCTAATATATGTTTTAATGTTGTTTTATAGTTTCAGGGACTTTTGGAATAATTGTGCAAAATATAGGCACTTTATGCCGAATTGAAGAATTTCAGGGATCAAACTGCAAAAGCAGGAAACTTGAAGGCAAAAGCTGAAAATCAGATTTTTCGTACACCAATTCAGCCGCCACTTTTAGTGATTTAATTGCCTTGGTAAACGTGAAGTCCTATTTTAATTCTTTTTAGTGTTGTAATTATAGTGTATCTCCTTTTCCTTCTTGTTGTAGGATTAATTAGGTATAAATAGATCCCTTTAGGTTAGGAAAAAGGGGAAAGAAGTTTTGTATTATTTTTTTTTGTCTATGAAGATCAAGATTCTCCAAGAATGGTTCAAGGTTTTGTATTTTCAATTATGGAGAATTAACTCCAAAATCTAGGAATTTGAGGTAACTTGTGTTGAATCTATTGTTTTATATTAATTCTTATTCATTCAATTCTTGTTGATCATGATGTTTATCAACCCCTTTATTATCTAACGTTGAACAAATGAATGTAATCGCAAGTGATAAAGGCCTAGAGATGCGGATAACTGCATGACCAATATGCATATGTCGTACACTGGCTCACCATCATGATAAATTGAACCTATCGATACACGAGAGTGATAAGTTAGGGTTAGGTTCATATATATGACCTAAGTGACAGTTAGGTTCCATATGTTCTTGTGCCTAGGATATAGAATGGATGAATTATTTGGAGATAGAGACTAAACGGTAATTTGACAGGCTATATCTATCTTTCGTGAACGAACCCAAGGTATTGAATGATACTTTATTCAAATAAACAATAGAGTAGATACAAGTGACTCCTAATTCCTAGGTGGTTTACAAATCTTTGATTTATCTCATATTTATATGCTTTGTTAGTTAGGTTATTTTATTGCTTTCTAGTTAATTTAATTTATAAAAACAAGAAAACCCCATTAGTTATTAATTGCTTTATTTTGTTAGATTAGTTAAATTTACTTTAATCAAATCCAAATCTCTGTGGTTCGACCCTTGCTTCCCAAGCTATTCTACAATAGTCTTGTCCACTTGCAAGGAAATAAATTTAAAATAAGACACGATTAAGTTTTTGGCGCTGTTGCCGGAGATTTGCTATTTAGATTTAGTAATTTAGCTTTTCTTTTTATTATTTTCATTAAAAAAATAAATTCTAAAAAAATAAATTTAATTCTGAAAATTAAAAAAATTATAAAAAAATTTATATAAAAAAATGGCGTACAATAATTATCATTGGGGTATGGAAAATTACGCACCTATGAGAGCCACAAATGAATATGCCTACCAAAATGCTAGAATAAATCAACCATCTTTTCCTAATAGCTATGAACGTGATTATCACAATCATCCATCGTTTCCGCCCTATCATAATAACTATAATGAGCCACCCTATTATAATCCGCCCTTTTATAATGAACCTCCTCCTTATTCGTCCTATTATAATGAGCCTGCTTCTTATTGTAATCAATCATCTTTCTCCTCGCATAATTATTACAATGAGCCACCTTCTTATTGTCATCAACCCTCTTTTTCTTCTCCCAGTGATCCCAGTGAGTTAAGAGATATTGAATTAACGAAAGCACGAATTAAAACTCTCAAAACCCAATATGCAATCCAGATAGCTTCAATTGTTCATGAACCTTATTCTTATTCGTCTTACCTTAAAAAGCAAGAACTAGAACAAAACTCTAAGTTTTTGACAAATTTCGAAAAGAGGTTAAAGAAAGTAAATAAACAATATCAAGAAAATGATCCAACACCTTTAGATGAAGAAGTTCCAAAGTCCGATGGATCGAGCAAAGGTCAAGCTGCTGTTAACAAATATTTGCTAGAAGAGGTAGAAAATTTAAGGAATCGACTCACAAAAATGAAAGAAAAAGAAAGAGAAGAAGGGAAGTTCCCTAGTCAGACAGAGCAAAATCTATCACTACTCTGCCAAGTGGTAGAGTAATTGGAGAAGAGGTAAGTAATCATATTCAACCTTCTGATATGCCTGATAAAGTAGATAATTCTGATAAAGAAGTTGAAAAAGATAAAAGTGAAAATAATCATGAAAAAGATAAAAAAAAAAAAAAAAAAGTAGAACTAGAAGTGCGAGAGGAGGAGTTGATTCATAAAGTTGATGAGATTCCCATGGAAATCTCTAGGTGGGAAGATTTTGAGCCATGGTAAATCACTATGTGGGAATATGAAATAAGAATGGGCAGAGATGAGCCTTGGTATCTGGAATTAATTCAAGAGCATTTAAATAAATGGTACCAGGTTAAAGGCTGTTCAAAAAGATACAATTTACGAGTCCAACTGAAATTAATGAAGCAAATTACGACTGAAATCAAGAAATAATAAAGTTCAGGGGTTTAATTGAAACTACCTTACGGCTACAAGGTCTATTACCCTTACAACCGCAAGATATACAGAATGTTGGTGTCGGAAGGAGTTTCCTGGTCAATTATTCATTTAAAAAAAAGAAAAGGGAAAAAGAAAAGCGCTACCCTCTGCTCCATCTTCTCTCTCACCCGCTTTTCTCTCTCCCTTTCTTCAGCCATCACAATAGTCGGCTTCCTTCCATCTCTGCTTCATCTTCATCTCCGGTACCAGCCATCACCCAGTTCAAGCCCCTCCATCATCCCTATCCATCCCGCCTTCCATCCTTCCCAATGACAGGTTTGGTCCAACCCTTATATAAACCCAACAGCTCCTCCTTCTTCTCCGGTGAACCATCCGACGACGCCATCTCCCTCCTCTCTTTCTCTCTCTCTAATTCATTCACACCAAGCCCGCCGCCGTCTCCCTCTGCCCAATCAATCAACATCCGTCACCGCCCCCCATGGTAGGGACCTCTCTCTCTCAGGTTCATCTCCCTTCGTTCTCTTTTGCTCCCCCAAACCCCCAATCTCTCTCCAATCCCGTATTTTTCCTTCGCCCATCCTCATCTCTCTGTGCCCAGCCGCCATCCTCCATGGCCGGCCCAAAAACGCAAGCAATCCAGCCGTCTTCAGCTTCAAACCTCTCCCTATCAATCGCACCCGTGCTATCTCCGGTATTCTTCATTGATTCATCACAGAAACTACAACATTGAATCAATGGGCTGGGTTATGGAATCCCATTTCGATTCAAGTTAGTTGTTTCAATTTTTTCCCAATTAATTGTTGAAATGTGTGAAATCACTGTCTCGAGATTTGTTGCACGTAAGCAATTTGTTTTACTTCCCAGTCAACTGTTGGAAGAATTTTGAATTTTCATACACTGGTCACCTGAATTTAAGCTTATTCTGGAATTCAAATCAGATGATAGATAATAATTTGTTGCCAATTGCTGATATATGTGCCACCTATGATTCGAAATTAGCACCCACAGTTTGGTTGTGGAAAATTTGGAAATAAATACAGAATGATGAATGATAACTGGGTTGGGTGCACAAAATTTTTGATTCTTTCTACTCTAGTACATCTTTGTGATGTAGAGACTTGAATTTAAGGATGATATTTTCTGCCAATACAAGAATTGTTTTATAAATGGTTGGATATTTGTACTCGTTTGGTTATATTGGTACCAAAGTATTGCACTTTTTAGGAATTTTGTTTTGGTCAAAGTATCCGGTTAGTTTACCTTTGCACTTGGATAATTTTGTGTTGGAAATTGGTTTTTCAGTTTACTCTGGTTATACTTTGGTTAATTGATGATAAAAATTGTATTTGACTAAAAATATTATATCTGTTGGGAGGATGCTTGGTTACTCATTTGGATTGGTAGCAATGAAACATTTTGATTTAAATTAGGAAGAACAGGAGTTGAAAAATTATGATTTTTTTTTTTTTGGGAATAATGAGCAGTTGGTAACTTGATTCTATTAAATTTTTACATGTTTTGCCATGTTTGGTTTGTCTCCGATTGGATGACATTTTTACCCCGTATTTATATTTCATTCACATTGAGGACAATATGAAATTTAAGTTTGGGAGTGTGAATTGTCTTGCGCCTAAATGATGATATTTTTTGAAAAGAGCTTTGTTACCTGTATTAGTTAATTTAGTTTTTATTTTCTTTTTGTTAGTTTTAGTATTTTATAAAAAAAAAGAAAATTTTGAAAATTTTCCGAGTCTTTAATATTGGTGTGGTTACTTCCGCCAATGATAACATGTTTGTTAATAGCGATGCATGTAAACTTGTCTACGAGCCTTAGCTTGGTCTAGTTGATGGAACTTTATATCTCCAAAAAAAATTTTAGCACAAAAATACCATGACTTGATTTATTAAAGAATTTGGGTATTTTTATTGAGTTTATAGTGCACATTTCATTCCCTTGGACCTTGTTATTTTTGTGGTCATGAACATTTTAAATAGCCGTCATTACATGATTGTTGCATTATATTTGCGACTTAGGGTTAATGGCATGCTAAGTTAGATTTGTTAGACTTCTTTTGCTAATATATCTCAAGCACACTTTCGAACCGTGAGTGCATTTAAGTCTTAATTTTCCCTACCTCTTTTCTAGCGAATGCTTATGTGAAATACTTGTGGAGCTCGTTTTTAAAACTATGAGTTAGGGAATGATTTGAAACTTTGTTGAATTTATGAGAAAGCAAAGCATGTGCATTGTGGCAGTTAGGATATGATTTAGGCCATTTTTGGAACGTTTGAGCCTTTTTATCTCACCATCCCTATTTTATATTAATCCCTAGTGTCCCCTTTGAGCTTTATTAAAAGAATGGCGTGTGCTAAGCACACATCGACCCCCATTCGACGTCGTTTCTATTACCCACATTAACTTAACCTTTAAATCTTATACAATTTTGCCTACCCTTTGAGATAGTAGGTTTGGGTTGGGAATGTTATCTATATGTTGGTTGATGTAATAAAAAAAATAGCCCAAATGAGTTCTTGTATTGGAAAAGAAAAGAAATTATATATATATATATATATATGAAAAAAGAAGAAGAATGAAAAGGGTGCGAAAATCAAAATTGCACATGCCCTTCAGAAAAAAAAAGAATAATAATTAAAAAAAAGAATAGAAAAAAAAAAGAAAGAAAGATAAGAAAATGATCATTGGGAGGAAAATCTTTATGATGATGATGATATCTTCTTCAACCCAAAAGTCCAGGTTTGGGGGTTGTTGAAGGAAAGTGAGTACTTTATATGAGAAAAAGGGAAATATTCTTACTCTCTCACTTTGTAATTTCTTATCCATTTCTATTGTTACCCCTCACCTTGGCCTTACATTATAAGCTTAATAAAGTCTTATTGATCTAGTTGCCACATTTGTTTGTGTTAGTTGACATGGTTTGGAAACATAGTTGATTTGACCCTTGTTTTGAATTATATACACATCTTGATATAGCTCACACTATTTGCATAATCTCAGTTATTATAAATAATTGAGACTTGAGAGCATTGTATTTCATACATAGTTAGTGCATGTGATGGATGTATAAGCACTTGAATTCTAGCACGATCTCTCTTCGTGTTGTTAACCGGGTATTGATGGTATGTACATGCTTTGTGATGCACACGTTTTTATTTTAAATATTTTGGGAATGAATGTTGTGCTTAGCTTGATAAAACTTTCTAAGTTTGGAGATAATCAATAAATGGTTTTCACACACACACACACGGAGATGTACAAGTGAGATTGATGATGATTGAGTGAAAGCCTAGACTTGTGGCTATGTGTTGTTATTTATCATTCTTTGAGGCATTATGTGGTACCATGCCGATGTTTTGACTTGTAAAAGAAAAAAAAATATTTTATTTGCTTTAGTATTGTTTAGTTTTGTATTTATATGTTTTACTTTATTTTACTCGAGGACGAGCAAAAGTTTAAGTTTGGTGGTATTTGATGACTGTGTTTTATACACAGTTATTGAGTATTATTCCGGCTTAAACTATGCTATTTCTCGGGACTTTTATTGTCTAATATATGTTTTAGTATTATTTTATAGTTTCAGGGACTTTTGGAATAATTGTGCAAAATATAGGCACTTTATGCTGAATTGAAGAATTTCAGGGACCAAACTGCAAAAGCAGGAAACTTGAAGGCAAAAGCTGAAAATCAGATTTTTCCTACACCGATTCAGCCGCCACTTTTAGTGATTTAATTGTCTTGGGAAACGTGAAGTCCTGTTTTAATTCTTTTTAGTGTTGTAATTATATTGTATCTTCTTTTCCTTCTTGTTGTATGATTAATTAGGCATAAATAGATCCCTTTAGGTTAGGAAAAAGGGGAGAGAAGTTATGTATTATTTTTCTTTGTCTATGAAGAAAGATTCTCCAAGAATGGTTCAAGGTTTTGTATTTTCAATTTTGGAGAATTAACTTCATAATCTAGGAATTTGAGGTAACTTGTATCGAACCTATTGTTTTATATTAATTCTTATTCATTCAATTCTTGTTGATCATGATGTTTATCAACCCCTTTATTATCTAGCTTTGAACAAATGAATGTAATCGCAAGTAATAAAGGCCTAGAGGTGCGGATAACTGCATGACAAATATGCATATGTCGTACACTGGCTCACCATCATGATAAATTCAACATATCGATGCACGAGAGTGATAAGTTAGAGTCATGTTCATATTTATGACCTAAGTGATAGTTAGGTTCCATATGTTCTTGTGCCTAGGATATAGAATTGATGAATTATTTGGAGATGGAGACTGAACGGTAATTTGACAGGCTATATCTATCTTTCGTGAACGAACCTAAGGTATTGAATGATACTTTATTTAAATAAACAATAGAGTAGATACAAGTGAATCATAATTCCTAGTTGGTTTACAAATCTTTGATTTATCTCATATTTATATGCTTAGTTAGGTTATTTTATTGTTTTCTAGTTAATTTAATTTATAAAAAACAAAAACCCCATTAGTTATTAATTGCTTTATTTTGTTAGATTAGTTAAATTTATTTTAATCAAATCCAAATCTCTGTGGTTCGACCCTTGCTTCCCAAGCTATTCTACAATAATCTTGTCCACTTGCAAGGAAATAAATTTATAATAAGACACGATCACAGCCCTAAAATTTCTTTTGAGTAAGAAGGACGCAAAGCCTAGACTCATAAGATGGATGTTATTATTGCAAGAATTTGACATTACTATTAAAGATAAAAAGGGAACGGAAAACATTGTAGCCGACCATTTGTCTAGGTTGGAATTTTTACCTTTACTTGAACGTCAATTTTTGATAATAAAATCCCTATGAATGAAGACTTCACTGATGAACAATTATTAGCAGTTAAAAATTTTGAACCTTGGTATACTGATTTTGTTAATTACTACGTATTTAATATCATCAATCCTGACTTTGATTTTTATCAAAGAAAGAAAATTTTAACTGATGCAAAACATTATTTTTTGGAAGAACCACATTTATTCAAAATATGTTCCGACTCTATAATTATGAGATGTGTTCTAGAACAAGACCAACAAAGTATTATGACATTTTGTCATGAATACTCTTGTGGTGGTCATTTTAGTGGTAACAAAACTGCTAGGAAAATCATGCAATCTGAATTATTTAGAGACTCTGACATATTTTGCAAAACATGTGATAAATGTCAAAGAACTGGTGGAATAAGTAAAATGAATGAAATGACCTTGCATGTCAATATAGTTGTTGAAATCTTTGATGTTTGGGGTATTGATTTTATGGGTCCTTTTCCAGTTTCTAATGGTTGTGAATATATTTTAGTTACTGTTGATTATGTGTCCAAATGGATAGAAGCCATTACTACCCGAAATAATGATGGCCAAACTATTGTCAAGTTTTTGGAGGATATTTTTACTCGTTATGGAGTACCGAAGGCTATAATTAGTGATCAAGGAACACACTTCACTAATAGATTGTTAAATTCAAGCCTTAGAAAATATGGTGTAACTCACAAGTTAGCTACACCTTATCATCCTCAGACTTCTAAGTAATAGACAGATAAAAGCAGTCTTGGAAAAGACTGTAAGACCAAATCGTAAGGATTGGGAGCCAAAACTTAAAGATGCTCTTTGGGCATATCGAACTGCATATAAAACCCCAATAGGTATGAGTCCCTATAGTATGGTGTATGGCAAAGCTTGTCATTTGCCAGTAGAGATTGAACACAAGGCCTATTGGGCCATTAAAGCTCTTAACCTTGACTTAACTTTGATGGGTGAAGAAAGACTTTTCCAGCTAAATGAATTAGAAGAGCATAAGCTAAATTCGTATGAAAATGCAAAAACTTATAAATAAAAGACCAAGAAATTCCATGATATGGGACTGGCTAACAAGATGTTTCGTCCAGGAATTAAAGATACTTCTCTTTAATTCTAGACTCAGATTATTTCCAGGAAAATTAAAATCAAAATGGTTTGGTCCTTTCATTATAGTTCGAATTTATCCACATGGAGCTATTAATATCAAGAACCCAAAGATCAATGAGATATTTAAAGTTAATGGTCGCCGACTCAAACCATACCTTGAACCCATATCAGTTGAGAGAACAATAGAACTCATTTCTCTCTCTGACAATGAACCCCCGAGAGAATAGGTTTGTAGTTGGGTTGAGGCAAAGACATTAAACAAGTGCGCTAGGTGGGAGGCAACCCACTTTGATGATATTTTATTTGCTTTCGTAGAGTAATTTAAATATGTTGTTCTCCGTCTTAACTAATTATGGACATTCAATTTAAAATGTTTTCCAGCATGGCAAAATTCAAGTTTGGGGGAGAAAAGCATCTTAGTGTTGTATTTATATGTTTCTAATATTTTAGTTTAGATGTTTGTGTAGAATTTTCAGAGTGCAAGTAAGAAACGAACCTAACGAAATGTAACGGAAGGCCCAAAATGAAAACTGCCAAAAAGTTTTGAAGCAGCTCTCAAGGAAATCATTCAGACTGCCAAAAAGTTTTGAAGCAGCTCTCAAGGAAATCATTCAGAGGACCTTGCGGACACAAGGCTTAAAACACCTTGCGGCCGCAAGGCCTTAATAATGACAAATGCGTGAATCCATCACCTCATCTTCCGTGCATCCCTTTGACTGGGTATCTTGCGGACACAAGGCATAAATACCTTGCGGCCGCAAGGCCCTCTTTATAAACCTGACGCGGGCAGCCTTCAGCATTCACATAAAATCTCTCTCTCTCAAGCAGCAACAACGAAAATCTCTCACTTTCAAAAATTCCGACGAAGTTCTCTCATACTTTCAAAAATTTCGGTGAAGTTCTCTCATTCCGGCCATAGATTCAAGTGCCAAGCTTCTTCTCCTTCAAAAGCTCCATCATCATTCCATCTCCCATCTCCTTTCATCAAGGTTTTGAAGAAAAGTTGTTGCCACCATTGATTCCGGCGAGAAGCTTCGGAACTCTGGCAACCCGTTGCAATTAAAGAATTGCTCAATTCACGTATCTTCCATCCTCTCTCTATTTTTTGAAGTGTCAAAATTTTACATGTTAGGGTGTTAGATTTAAATTGTTATTTTATACGTGCATGCTTTAGTTGTTTTTGGGTAGGTTGATAATTTTAAATCGTAATTTTTAGAGAGTAGATTTTTATATTTTTGTTAGTAGAATGGCCCCTAAGCGTAGGAATACCGGCCCGTCCACGTCCCGCTCCCAAGAAGAGGAGCAGCATTATGACGCCCACCGTTTTATTTCTTTTGAGGCATCGGAGAGCTACACTAGAAAGCTCTCCAAGAGCATAATCCCTGAGAGGGGATTTAAAGCTCAAGACTTTGCTCTCCCTGCCCACTTCAAACGTCAAAGGTGGGGCAATCTTTGTGCGACCCCGGGCGTGGCCATTGTGGCCTTAGTCCGCGAATTCTACGCCAACTGGTAAATTTCTATTACTGGCGAGGTGCTAGATGTTGTTAATGTTAGGGGTAGGAATGTCGACTTTTCGTCCCATAGCATTAACCGTTATTTCAGCACTACCAATTTTGCGAGGGGTGCTGACCAGTACAGCCTCCACATCGCTGACCCTGTTTCTCTCCAGGTGGTAAATGTGGAAATCGCAACACCTAATATGGTTTGGACCTACAACCAAAATCCACCTTTCCGCCCCCGCACCTTGGACGAGACCCATCTCACGAACACGGCCAAGGCCGTGTTCAAATTTATCTGTGCACATCTTATGCCTTCCAGTCACCAGCACACGGTATCCTGGCCTAAGGCAGTTTTGATCTACACCATCCTTAGCGGTGGGTCTGTTGATGTTGGGCGTCTGATCAACGCCCAAATGCAGACCCTTATTAGAGGTACGACAAATGCGGGATTCGCGTTCCCGAGTTTGATTACCGAACTATGTAGTGGGGCTGGAGTTGTTTGAACTCCAGATGCGGAGAGAATTCGGGAAGTTCCCGAAATTTCTAGGGCGCTACTGTTTGAGCACCCTCGCCAGCCATGTGAGAGAGGCCCACGTAAGGAGCTGCCTGAGGAGGAGGATCCCTTGGAGACGATCTCCAATAGGCAGAAGGAGCTCATGCTCCAAAATGAGATGATGAGTCAGCAGTTGGCGCAAGTGCGTGCCGACCAGACTCAATTTTTTGGTTGGGTTAACCAGATGGGGAAAAATGTCTCCACATATTTTGGGATGCCATCAGGTACGATCCCTGAGTTTCATCCTCCTTCGTTATTTCCTCCCGACTCACCATGAGTCGAAGCCCAAGTTTCTTCCTCTTTCGTTACGTGGGCCAGCTATTTCTTTTTGATATTTCTCCTCCATCAACCCTCTCATAGGATATTCCTCAATTTTGAGGACAAAATAGAATTTAAGTTTGGGAGGTGGGGGGGGGGGAATTCTAAGCCCAAGGCCTTTGCAGGTCCCAGCCTAAGAAAGAATGGAGTTGGGGTACGTTTTTAGGGTGAGGGAAAATTTTTTATCCCTCTATCGTCTCGTCTCTTCACTCTATTTTCTTGATTTTATTTTTTTTTTTTTAGGAGATGTTGCCGTGACCAGAATACTATAATATTTGGTTCCTTCGGGGACCCATCAAAAGAGTCATCGTCATCGCCCATCTCCAATTTCTTAAAAAAAAATTCAAAAAATAAAAAAATAAAAAATGTTTTAATTCAAAATTTTCATCCTCAAGTCCTTGTGTGGCATTCCAGTCGATGAGGAGTTAATGCAATGAACCACATAACTTTTTCATAAATCATTCTGGAATTTACTTGATTCTGCAAAATTCTTGATTTTCTCCAAATCTTTGTATACTTACACCAGTCATGATTATGGATTGATTAGAACATTTTTATAAAGTTTAAAGCACACATTTCATTTTAGCAACAAGATATGCACAAGAATAGTATGAGTAGCCATCCTAATATGATTGTTGCATTGAATTGTAACTTAGGGTCAGTTGCATGATAAGTTAGATTCCTTGGATTCTTTTTGCTAATATATCTCAAGCACACTTTCGAACCATGTCTGCATGTTAGTCTCAATTGCCCCTACCATCTGCTCTAGCGAATGCTTATGTGAAATCCAGTGATGCTAAATCTTTGATTCCACAACTTCCATAATTGATATGATATTTTATGTGTTTTACTTTCTTAAAAACTGCATGAGTATTTTGGCATTAAGATATGATATAGGCCATCTTTGGATCGTTTGAGCCTAATTATTTCCCGACATGTACTAAAAATATCCCTAGTGTCCCATTTGAACTTTATTAAAAAGAATGGAGTGTGCTAAGCACACATTGAACCCCCATTCGACTTCATTTCTTTTACCCACATTAACTTAACCCTAAAGCCTAAACACTTTAGCCTACCTTTTGAGAGAATAGGATGTGGGTGGGGAATTAATTTTATGGGACCAATTTTCAGTTAAGAAAGTTTTCCGAAGACTTGTTCTTTCCTGTCGATATTAAAAAAAAATCGACGAAAAATGAAATGGAAGAAGAAGAGTGCAAGAAGATTCAAATGGAAGCATAGCTTTCAAGAGAAAAATATGATAGAAAAATTCTTCTAAAAAAGAATACAAGATATTTTTAGCTAGATATATTGTACAAAACAATTTTGGGGGGAAAAGAAAAAGAAAAAAAAAAGCCCCCACTTGTGGTCTTTGCAGGTCCTAGCCTAATTGGGAAAAACTTCCTTTTGCTTGGAAGTATTAGGTGTAAAGGGTAGTCTTGCTCTCTCACTTTGTATTCTATTCCCTTTCCATCATATCCCCTTACACCAAGGCCTTACATTACAAGCTATTAAAGACATATTGATCTTCTTGCCAATGCTTGTGTTTTTTGATTTGATTTTAAGGTATGTAAATTGATCTCCAGTTCATATTCATAATATTCGCTAGCTCACTGTGTTAGCATAATCTTAGTTATTACAAGTAATTGGGGCAGGAGAGCATTGTATGTCATATATAGGAAGTGCATGGGATGGATGATGTATAAGCTTTTGAAATCCTTGGTGATCTCTCTTTCTGTAATAGACCGGGTTTGGATGGTAGATCTCATACTTCGTGTTGCATTGGTTTTATTTAAATCCTGATTTTTAAATGAATGTGGTGTTTAGCTTAATAAAACTGTTTTAGCTAAGATGTTCTTTATGATTGGTGATCACACATATACAGAGAAATTAAGACTGGTATCAGTTTGAGTATAAGTCAGCTTGTTTTCTGTGATTAGTCTGCACATATGTCGTGAGCATCTGACTGAGACTAATTTGATATGCCATGCTCTTATGACTTGAGGTTGAAACCAAATTTTTTTTTGTTTTATTGTTTTTAGAATAATTTTTACTTGTTTTTGTATTTATAAGTTTTTTTATTTATCTGCATAGTCGAGTCACTCGTTAGAGTCTCCTTGAGTTTGTGGGTTTCTAGAGGAGTGTAAATAGTCACCCTCCAAAAAGATTTTCTTAATTTTTGTATGTTTAATTTTGTATTTATAAGTATTGTTTACTCGTGGACGAACAAAGTTTAAGTTTGGGGGTATTTGATAGACGTATTTTATACGTTTTTATCGGATACTTTTATGACTTAAAGTGAGTAATTCCATGAGGCTTTTAGCTACTGATATATGTTTTTGAGCTATTTTATGAGTTTCAGGGTTTTAGGTGAATTTATGAGATTTATGAAGCTTTTAGTGAAGATTTTGAGGAAGGGTGCAAAGTGCAACATTGGGAAAGACGCAAAAAGGACATTCTGGCCTCCTTGCGGCCGCAAGGTCAAAAGACCTTGCCTTCGCAAGGTAGGCAGAAACATGAAGAGCCAGATCAAGACCCTTGCGGACGCAAGGTGAAGACCCAATGCGGCCGCAAGGTCCCCAGAACCGACTTTACGGGGTTTTTGACTTGGATTGAACCTCCTATTCCCCTACAACACCCTGGTATAAATAAAGGACGGTAGCCAAAGCCAAAGGACGTCTAAGAAGTGTTAGAAAACAGCTTTAGCTTAGGAATTAGATTGTATTACGTAGATTAGTTGTTGTAATTACAGTTTTGAAGATCGATTCATGTATTCCTTCATCCCGTTGTGCAGTTCATCTTCAAGGATGAACTAAACGTCCATTAATCTAGGAGTTGGGAGGTAACTTGTATCGAATCTATGGCTTAATGTATATTTTTATTCATTCAATTCTTGTTGATCATGGTGTTTATCAACCCCTTTATTATCTAGCTTTGACCAAAGGAATGGAATCACAAGTAATAAAGGCCTAGAGGTGCGGATACCTGCACGACCATATGCATATGTCGTACACTGGCTCATCATCATGATTAATTGAACCTATCGATGCACGAGAGTGATAAGTTAGGGTCAGGTTCTATATATGACCTAAGTGACAGTTAGGATCCATATGTTCTTGTGCCTATGATATAGAGTGGATGAATTATTTGGAGATGGAGACTGAACGGTAATTTGACAGGCTATATCTATCTTTTATGAACGAACTCAAGTTATTGAATGAAACTTTATCTAAATAAGCTATAGAGTAGATACAAGTGAAACCCTAATCCTAGATTTCCCTCCTCCATCAGATCTTTACAACTGTGATTACTGCGTAGTTTAATTAGATTTATTGTGTTAGTAGAATAATTAGTTTAGATAAAATCAATAAATAACCCCTCTTAGTTTAAAATTGCTACCGATATTCTTACTAATTGTATTATTCTTGTCTCTGTGGTTCGACCCTTGCTTCCCAAGCTGTCCTACGATAGTCTTGTCCATTTGCAAGGAAATAATTAAAATAAGACACAATCAAAACTCATCATAAACACAACTATTTGATAACTCTCGAGCCCGAGATTTAAGCCACGACTCCGTCAGTTACGCGGCCAACCCGCATTTATGGTCATAAAGGCCTAATATCTCTCCACAATAATGAATCAACCCGAATTTCACTCTCAAAGGGCTATATATACCTTGCAATGCTTCATTTCAAAGGTACGCTCACATTACACACCGAAACTCTGTCCTTTTGCTTTCAATCAAGCTTAAGAACTTACTCTTATGCCTGAAGGGTTTCGCGAGGCCCTGCCTTGCATTCCTTCTAAGGTATCTTTCTTTTGACAGGTTTCCAAAAAGATCATACCTTCACATAAGCCCAGATATCCTACAAACCACAAGAAACAACCTAAGACCAAATTGTGTAGCATCAGTTTGGTTCCGCTGCCGGGAAATCGAAATTTTCATATCACATATTAGTAACTCTTTTAACATGGCTAAGAATGGTAAGGGGCATGTTGGAGCAAGTGAGAACGTTGGAGGTGATGTGTCTGTACACCAGGGAGATTGGCTACATCAATCAACAACTGTCCCGAGGGGGTCCCCTAACCCGATCATCTGAGGAATGGGCTTCCCCCACTATGCGGAGGGGTAATGACCAGGTCACAAGAAGCAGCTCAACATGTACCACTTGGTGAAGCTGGCTTCATCCCAGTGAATGATCCACCTCAGCCTGATTTGAGAAACTAGTTGCAACAACAGAGGGCCAATTTGATTGAGCTACGTGAACAACTGAATCAACGTCAATAGGCTGCTCGACTTAATCAGGTGGCAGAGCTTGCCCCACTGAATGATCAAGCACATGCTCTGGCTCTTCGCAATCAGGCTCAATACTTGAATAGGATGTTCATAGTGAACCAACAGTTGGCGGTACTGGGTCAACCACCGGTTCCCGTAGAGGAACAACTAATCCCAGTCATGCCCATAGTAAGTGCTCCACAAATGGTTGAAAGGGCGCCTAGTGTTGGTGGCCATGCCCTACACACACCCCCTAGCCATCGATCAAGCACTAACTTGAAACCGAGCAGAAAGTGATACAGCCACAATCAAGGAACTCGTGTGGTCGAAATGCACGAGAAAAGGCATGGACGAGATAGGCGTCTTGCCAAAGAGCCTAGTATGGTCACTGAGTCACAACCTGCTAACAGGCGGAGCCTGAGAGATGAGCATGAACGCTCCTATCATTCTCGTTCTCATTACTCTTATCGATCTCGCAGGACATCACCTCGTCGTAAGCATGACAATCGAGCAGATCATCATGAAGCCCTTAGACCACCAAGGGTTCTCCAACAAATGGTAGCACAGTCAATTATGGCACCTCAGGTTGTTGTAGCTCAGCTCGTAGCAGTCCCCTGCGGCACCATGACCAGCACAACCTCAGACAATGGCTGAGGTCTTGGCAATCGCATAGGCGAGGATGGATGGATGGGAAGCTGGTCGCCGACCTGATGGGACAGTTCGACCAACAGATGGTAGTCCTTTTACGGACTGGATTGAGAACACACCTCTAACTTGGGCTATTTTTCCCAACTTTGACAAATACTCGGGAAAGACCCTAGTAGGAGATTAGTTACGTTCGTTTGAGGCATAAGTCGATTCGGTAACTAGCAAAAGGCCTTAAAAATGAAAGCGTTTGCAGGGGCTATTCAGGGTAAAGCCTAGAGCTGGTTGGGAAGATTCCCAAGAGGATCTATAACAACATGGAAGGATCCGAGGGTAAAATTTTTAGCTGAATTTGGCTCTACCGGTTCACTACCAAAAAGTCATTTTGACCTCTGCAAGGTGGTCCAAAGAGTTGATGAATCTTCCCACAGTTATGTGGAACGATTCACAAAGGTGCTCGAGCAGGTCATGGGCATGATTGAAGGAGAGGTCACACTTTGTTTTTTGAATAACATGTGAAGTGGGGGCCTAAAACAAGAGTTGGTAATGCATCCGCTAGTAACTCAGGGCGAGATGCTTGCCCGGGCTCAGTTATTCAGATCGACAGAGGTGGACCGGAAAGGAAACGGAAAGGATAAATCGAAAAGTAGCTCAGAAGAAATGCAAAGACCTAGCTCAGAAATAACAATAATTTCTGGAGAGATCGGAACAGACTTCTGATTCGACTCAACGATTTAAAGAGCAGTATTTTACTCCCCTGAATACTTCAAAGGAAGAAATTATGATGAAGATCCAAAATGATCTTCCTGCTCCCTACCCCATGAATCCAGACACAGCTTAATATCGGGATAACACACAATTTTGTGCTTATCACAATGATGTGTGACATGTTACTGAAGAATGCTTTATCCTGAAGAAGGAAATCAAGTGCTTCATCAATCAAGGACATCTTGATAGATTTAAGTAGGGAAACAACCATGGAAATAATCGGCGTGACCCTCCTGCTCGGGGAGGAAATGCCCCTAAAATACATGGAGTTGTTAACATGATTCTCGAGGAAGAGCCTACCTCCACTCAATTCGGAAAGCAAATCTACTCACTCAAAGGTGATGAGTATGCCACCAAGGATGACACGCTAGGCGAGCACTATTCACTTCACTCGCAGTGAATTAGCGAGCACAACTTTAGCCTCCGAGCGCACTTTGGTTGTATCAAGATTGATAAATAATTGGCGGGTGCATCGAGTGTTAGTTGACACAGAGCATGTCTGACGTGTGTAGACACCCCAATTTCGCACTCTAGTATGTGATCGACATAAAATATCAAGAATCGTTAAAACTTAACAAATGTCAAGTTACTGTGAGTCAAAAATGCAAAAAGAAAAGCAGGATGCGCGAAACAAATGAACTGAGGGGGAAGTGCACAAATTTGAAACTGAAGGCAAAGATGGTGCCGCACTAAGGGTCTCTTGGTCGCACCATGCTACTTACGTAGCTTGTCTCGTAGATCAAATTATACAACTCCCAAGACGCGGTACAAGCTGCCGATGCACGGAGAAGAAACCAAGAAATGCCCACTGCCGTATCCCTCTCCTCCAAAGATAAATAGGAGGCCCCGCTCCCCATTTTGGCTGTCAGCTCCGCGATAAAAAATCGCAGCAAAGCTCGTCAGCGCGATCTTTCAATAGGATTAGTACGAGAGGTGCGAGATAGGTGAGTGGAAGCCCCTGTGAGTCTCCAAACCCCGGCCCAAACTCTTCCAAAATCAAAACCCATAGGTTATAAGTGATCTCTAGCCTAGTTGTTAGGTGTCCACCTCACTTCTCCATTCAAAATCCCAGTAAGTCGCTACTCGCCCGAGTAACGAACCGAAAAGTCAAAAATTAAGTCTAGGTTCCGCCCAACCAAAAAGGCCAAAACCTACCCAAATAAGTCACACACTGCCCGAGTTGATAAGCCCAAACCCTCGAAATAAAGCAATATTCTCGCCCAAATCAAAACAACAACCACACAAACAACAAAAAGACTCCCTCTCCCCGGCGACGTAGCGAGACACCGCCGCCTAAAGGTAAACCCTTTAAGAGCGTCGCCGTTTATTTTATTTATTTACATTTTCTGGTTTTATTTATCTTTAAAAGTTGTTATTTAAATCCGGCGCAATGTAGCCAATATAAGCCGCTGTGCCGCCGCCTCGATTAAAATAGGAAATACTATGTAAAAGAGCCGTTATAATGGCCAAATATTCTTAAATGTGTTTGTAATTATTGGAAGGAAACGGCTGCGAGTCCGTAAATAATGTGGCCACGAATGTATTTGTTTAAATTTCGCTATTTTAATACCTTATTTATTTGCTAAATAAATGTGACAATAAGCATACTTCATTAAAAACCATTTTCGAGATCGAAGGGCGAGTTGGGTGCCTAGCACCTTCCCAACTCGTAACTTAGCCTCCGAAACCTTCCTGTTATTTTTCTTTTCTTTTGGTTTTGCTTTTATTTGCCTTAAAATAAAGATGGCGACTCTAAAACTTTCGGATTCAGGCCTCGCAACATTCCTCTTTGCACTTTCCTGCTTCTCCCCTAAAAAAGGGAGATATGGGAATGGAGGGTGATGCATTCCCATATCCTCGTATCCCCTAAACAAGGGATAACTTGATGCGGAAACCCAAAGCTCCCATAGTAATCGAATGGGCCATAAGGCTATTTTCAATAAATCCATAGTGGGGCGCCGCAATATCATTTTTTGCACTTTTCCGCTCCCAAAAAAGGGAAAATGAGAATGAAAGGGTAATGCATTCCCATATCCCGGTATCCCCTAAACAATGGATAACTTGATGCGGAAACCATCGCTCCCATATTGGATACAAAATCCACTCAAGGCAACCGAGGCACATTCCAACGTGCTAATATAGACAAGACTCCTCTCGACTTTTGATTTCATCTTCCCCTAAACAAGGGAGGATGGAACGAGAGCAGTGGTGTCCCAAGATCCGCACGCACGCACACCCCTATCCAAGGCCAAGCGGGCTGAGCACATCCCTGAACCTCACAAGGCGACTCGCTGGGAGTTGTTTTATTTTAAATAAAATGGAGGGCTAGACTCGTAAAAATAAAACTTTTTTTGTTTTTATTTGTTTCTCGTCAGCAAAGATGCTTGTCATATTAATTTACGCATTTGAATAAAGTGTTCCATACCGTGGCTATATTTGTGGATATGATCCTCCATCTTGCCAGCTGCTCCGATAACTACAGCATGTTTAAGAGTATAAAAAAAATTCAAAAAAATATATATATATATCAAAAAAAAATTCAAAAATAAAAAACAAATATATATATATATTATATATATTACAATAAATTCGGCAGACAACAGAGAGCTGGGCTTTACTTACGGCTCTATATTATTTTATTTCAGCTTCATTTTCTTTTTTTCACTTTATTCGTACATTTATACATATCCGCATTCATTCTGCTATTTTATTTTGGGGACATAGGACCAAATTTTGTAATTAATAGGAATAGATAGTTTCCCCACTTTTCTTTTCATTTCTTAAAATGGTGTTTAGCTTGCTGCGCTCAAAAATAAAAAAGCCGAGAAAATCCACACATAACAAAGAAGATAAAGCCAAATCTATTTTATTTTCTCGCTTATATATCTCAGAAAATAAATAAAGATTTTATCGCTTTCTAGATACCTCACACACGTGAACGCATATAGGAATATCCGAATCTGCACCCTACACCATGGCCAAACCTACCCCTACTGCGTAAGCCAACGTTAGAATGCATATAGTTTTTCAGACACTTCACGCATCGACTGCTTTTTGCATTTGAATTATGAGCGCCTGTCAAAAAAAATCAAAAAAATCAAAAAATAAATAAATAAATAAATAAATAAATAAATAAATAAATATATATATATATATATATATATATATATATATATATATATATATAAAAAAAAAATATATATATATATATATATAATTAGTGCGTAAAAAAAATATAATATCAATATAAATAAGTAAACATGGCCGATTTATAATTCTCGATGCTCAACCTAGACCATTTCGGATGGTGGATCCCGAAAGAGTATAGGTCCTTCGCTCGGGACCGCCCATCGGGAGTCGAAAGGCGTGTGGAATACGTTGGTCCTATACTGGAGAAAGAATCCACTCGTTCACGAAAAGTCCCGAGATCGTCAAAATAAAAGCAGTGCTTATCCGGTCAATCAGAGGGAACAAAAAAATGATAATAAAATACTAATAAAAGGCACGCCAGTACTAAGCCTGCATACCTCCCGATACCTACCAAACCCCATTTTCCTCAAACCCGGCCCGAATCGAAAAGGCAAATAATACCGGCCGTTGATACGGGAAAATAATGCAAATCGATCGAGGGTATCGCTTCGGATTACAAGGCGTAATCGCCTCGTAGGCACGCATCCGAACAGATGGCAAGAAGGAACAAACAAGCTATAACGGAGATAGTGACAATCGGAACGGCTGGGAACTAGAAGGGAAACTCCCCGGCGTATGCACCTCCTCCCCGGGCTTGAGGCTTGTTAAGAAAGAAACCGGACGCCCATGCAAAGAGAATAATGGATCGTAAGTGACCTTTCGCTGCGAAACTCTTGCCATTTTCTCACAAAAGCCAAACTTCCGAATATGCTCCTAATACTTCCCACTCTCCCGAAATAAACTCCCCGATACCACCGAAAATATCCTTTCCAAGCTTCCAAAAACCATCAAGTGCGGCCTACCAACCTCGTAATGACCTCCTCGATCAAGGAAACATGACTTCCGATGCCCATAACTCTAACCCATATTCTCCGTAAATCAACCTTGATCCTCCCCACCGAATGCCTATTACCATGACCAAGAAAATCATCCCCTTTGATCCTTCGATGCCTATTTTCCACATGATCCCGGAACTTAA